>CM053405.1:99346514-99442270 GCA_028644305.1 Xerus rutilus
ATCCATCAGTCATAAGTTCTTGCCACCATAACCCTCTGTCCCCTGCCTTTAAAAATCTGGTTCTCTCTCCTGCCCCACATAATAGTCACCTTCCAGCAATCATTCTACTTAAAAACTTTGTCATTTGTCACCAAGAAAATGGAGACAACTGCCTGCTTGGTTTCTCTGCTTCTGGTCTTGTGTTTTTAAGTTCATCTTCCAATGATATCCCAGAAAGTGACCTATGATGCAAATCATAAAGTACATCTATGGATCCCAATTATTTGGAAGCTTCATATTTGCTTTAATTAATGGATTTCTGCATTAGTTTTTGTTTAAGCTTTTTGTGTGATCAAGGCACTTTGTAATCTCAACTTCTTGAGCTAGCATACCAAGTGGCCCCTGGGCCACTGCTCCAGTCTCTTTGTTAGCCAAAGGAGCCTCCCAATTCTCCCAATTATACCAGATTTCTTAACAGTTCACAAATAGCTCATGAGACAGGCAATTTACTTGTTCTGATCCCTACTGCCTGGAAGATTCTTCCACTCTTTTTTTTTTTTTTTTTTGCTTAATTTTTACTCCTGATTGCCACTTACCTCAGGTAAAATACTTTCTAGCAGGCTTTTACCCTTTACCATGCACTGAGCTGGGTCAGGATATGTTGGGCCAGGCAGCTTTTGATGCACAGGTGTATGCTACTGGCTGAACTTACCACATTATATTGAGGGCAATTGGTGATGACATCTGTCTCTACCCCTATATTATACATTTCTTAAGGATTTGGAGCCCACTGTTACTCCTTTTTATATCCTCAGTGCCTAATATATGGAGCTGCTAAATAAATATTGAAACAAATAAGACTTTTTTATTTTCAGATTCTAGTACAGTATGTAGGGTTATTATTCAATAACTATACATGTTTCTAGGTTTGTAGATTTTTGCATAAGATAAGAAAGATAGCAAGATATCTTCATCAGTAATATTAAATATGGCATTTCTTCTAGGGACATGGATTGAAGAAGTTTAAGATTGATTAAACTCTGGTCTTTCCTACCGAAAGATTTTATGGGTCCTGGAGTATTCCAAATTGGAGGATATTATAATCAATTATATTTCATGTTAAGAACAGTATTGAGAAAACACATAAGAAAGAAAGTATATGGAGAAAAGCACCATCTCCTGCCATTCCTCCTTGGACTATCTTTCATCACAGCTGTCCATTGCTCTTCAATCTACTGACCTTTCTGTTTCAGCCTTTGGTGAACTTTCTCCTTCCCCTACAATGCAGGCATTCCCTTCTTCTCAGTGTACCTGCTCCTTTAAGATATCCTCTGGCAATCTTCTGACTTCAACAAATACCTACACATCAGAAATTTCTTAATTTATATCCCAACCCCAAATGTCCAACAAAACACATGATGTATATTAAATATTTAAAGTCTTTCATGTCCCACAAGCTCCTCAAACTCAATACACTTTTTCTCTCTCCCAAATTTTTCCCTCCTCCTGTTGGTCCCTATTTTTGTGAATGGGAACAGCATTCAATCAGTCACCACAGGAGGAGCCTTATCTTATTTCCTTTATCTCATATGCTATGCCAAACTCATTTCAAAGGCCATGGATACTATGTCTTTAACACTTTAATGTCCTCATAGTGTTATTATATACCAGGAGTTGTACACTGGCGATATGGCTAGATCCAACTCAAAGAAATTTTTATAAAAATTTTGGATATAAATTTGTTCAGGTAAGCATTGTCTCTCTGGAATTGTTGCCATTTGCTTGGGGTCACTCCCTATTAAGCAACCCAGACCACTCCCTAAACCTAGGTCACCCACCTGATCCCTTTGGGTTTCTCCTGGCTGACATCCACATTGGCTCTTCTGGAAGGATGCACAGTCCCTGACACCAACAGAGTGATAGGATCACACTTCTCTCCCACTTACAACTTGCCAAAGGCTTCCCATTGCCTAACACAGTGGTCTCCATGATCCATTTTGCACATCTGAATCATTTGGGGAACTTAAAAAAAAAAAGTCTTACCCTAGATCAACTAAATTAGAATCTCTGAGAATAGAGTCCAAGTACTTGTATTTTAAAATGTTTCAAAAGAATTCTAATTTGCAACCAGGGCAAAACCACTGGCTCATAGAAAAGTCCAAAATCCTTATCTGACCTAGTGGCTGGCCAGACTCTTGTCCATGTATGTTTCTAGTATCATCTCAAGAAGTCCCCTCACCCACACTGACTGCCCAAGAACAGAGTTGTTTCAGGCCTATTGAGAAATTGTGGCTCATGCTTCCTTCTCTCTACCTAGGCTACCTTTAATTCTCATTTCCTGCACATTTCATAAGAGATCAAAGGATAGTATTTGAACTTGAATTTGCATGATCCCAAAGCTTGCTCTTCTTTGACTGAAGTGTGCTACCTGGGTGTCCATGTGGGTTGAGGAATCAGTGTGGTCTTCTTTACTTCTGGATCCTAACAGTTACCATTATTGACATTTACTGAGTTTTCTTTTTTTTTTTTTTAATATGCCCAACTCTATGCCAAGGCTTTTGCATGCCATATCTCATTTGATCCTTATTAAATTCTTTAATATTGTTGTCAGACTATCCTGCACATTTCATAAGAGAGCTTAGGCATCACTCTCAATAAAGTATTTCCCCCAATATCTACTCCAACCCTACAGGAGTCACCATGACTTCCTTTTTCTCCGCTGTAATACTGAATGCACATCTATAACAATACTGTACTACAGTGCTTCTCAGACTTTAATGTGCACACAAATGCACATTTGTTAATTGCAGATTGAGATTCTGCAGGTCTCAGGTAGGGCCTGCCTTTCTCATTTTTAAGAAACTTCTAGATGAACCACACATTGAGTGGCAAGACTTTATAGCACTTACTTGTGTTTATACCAATTTCTCTTTGATTTACTTCCTTTTTGCTGGGGGGAAAGGAGCACATACGTCATAATTAACTTTTTAATCTGAGTTCAATATCTGACACAGTTGTCGCCCACTAAATATTGCAAGAATGAAAAAATGCATGATGAATGATTGAGTGAACTATGGATGGAAGGAAAGAAGGGAGGGAAGGTGGGAGGGAAATACATTATTATGAAAGTCTCTTAATAGGCAAACAAGTCTGCCTGCTCAAAGGGCAAATTTTGCAGAATCTTTTTCAGAGATATTTGATAATCATGCCAGAGTGGTAGTCACTCAAAAAGCAACTTATTTCTGCCCTTCAAAGGAAACACTAGCAATATTTCCATAAAGAAATACCCTGGTTTATGGAAATAAAGGACAATATAGCACAAGGTATTTTATGGCTCTGGAAGAAAACTACATATTGCAGGAAAACATGAATGGTGATAAGATGTATGATGATAACTCAGAACCAGACAGCTCATAATCTATAATTTTAAGGCAACGTCTGCATTTTTCCTAGAAGGGTTACTCACTCAGTGTATGTTTATGTGGTCAGATGGGAGGAAGTGAGTCAGGGTCCCTGAAGGCACCAGTTTTGGTGCATCTGTGTGATTTTTGTTCCAGCAAATTACTAGCTATGTGACTTTGAGCAACTTACTTTACCTCAGCAAGCTAGTTTCTTTGTGTGTACAGCAGGATAGTTTGACAACAATATTAAATAATTTAATAAGGATCAAATGAGATATGGCACGCAAAAGCCTTGGCATAGAGTTGGGCGTATTAAAAAAAGAAAACAGAAAACGCAATAAATGTTAATAATGGTAACTGTTAGGATCCAGAAGTAAAGAAGACCACACTGATTCCTCAACCCACATGGACATCCAGGTAGCACACTTCAGTCAAAGAAGAGCAAGCTTTGGGATCATGCAAATTCAAGTTCAAATACTATCCTTTGCTCTTTATTTGCTGAGTGACTGTGAGCCAGTTACTAATCTGTAAATTGGACAAAATGTTATTTACTTTGTGGAGTTGTTGTAAAACAATAGTTAACATTATAAAGGTTTGATTTCCTTATTGGACTTAAAGTTGTATTGGAAAAGTTTATATGTGTTTTTCTTGTTACCTACAAATAAACAGCTTGAAAACTAAATGTACTTTATAATACAATGATATAATGTACTATAAAACATGGTAAATGCATTGTGGTGATTTTAGGTGAGGATTAACCACTCTGCCAGTAGATAGACTAGAAATATGTTCATGATCTAGAATGTAATTGAGGTCTCTAAACCAGGAATCAGCAAGCTTTGGTCTGAACACCAAGTATGACCCTTCACTCATTTCTGTAAATAAAGTTTTAGTGGAATACTAAACCATAACTATTCATTTATGTATTACCTGTGACTGCCTTTAGCTAAAAGGAAGAGCTAAACAGTTGTGGCAGAGATAGTCCACCATGAAAAGCAAAAAATTTTTAGCATTTTATGGGTTTGTTGGCCTTTGATCTATATTTAATATGGAAATATTTTAGTAAGACAAAAAATTGTGAATTATAAACATGATAGATTAAAATTCCTAAAATGGCCACTCTTACCCCATAGAAGTAACTTCTTCCTTTTTGAACAGATACTCATCTTTACTCATAATCAGAGGGAGAAAAATAAAATCTAGTTGAAAATGAGAGGCAATTTTTACCCATCCAGTTGGTAAAATCAAAATGTGTGACAATAACAAATGTTGGAAGTTTCCATTATAGGTGGGTATATAAATTAGGGCAACCACTTTGGAAAATATATTTCCCCTAAAGTTGAACATTCATTACTTATGACCTGACCATTCTACACCTACTTACATATTCCAGAGGAAAAGATTGCATAAGTAAAACAGGATAAATTTGTAACATTAATGTTCTCATTAAATGGGGAAAATAACCTGACAATAACCTACTATCTAACAGGGAAAAAGTAGATAAACAAACTTAGAATGTAGAATTCTATCAAAACAAATGCAATGTAGTGTCATGCAAGAAAATATAGACATATCTTAGTATTATTATATTAAGAAAATAGTAAATTCCAAAAGATTACCTATATGTGTGTGAATGTATGTAATGTGTGTGTGTGTGTATAATTAAAGTCCATAAAGGGAAATTGAGGGGTTGACCTTTAAGGGATTCAAAATGACATTTACTACAGTGTCTGAGAAACAGGGATGGCATGGAAGATCACCTGGCTACCTCTTGCTCATGTTAAAGACCTTGTGATTTGAACAGTGGAATTCTAGGTGCTTACTTCATTATTAAAAGTAAATATGTAACCAATTAAATAGGTGAAAGTTAGCCATGGCCATGCCTGACTTTGGACTCTGCAAAAGCTTTTTATTACTTTCTAAGCTAAAGATTATGCTAAATATAAAGTATTTCATGAATGCATTTTTATTAGTCAATTTTAAGTATATGGACTAATGGGTTTCATTGTGACATAATATTTATAATGGCATATCCCTTCCCTTTCAATCTCCTCTTGGTAAAAGTCAAGTAAACAAAACAGCAATATGATCTAAATTTGAAGGAATTCAGGCAAAATCTTGTTAATTCTAGTGACTATGTTTGAAAGCATCTCCACAAACCTTAGCTAATGATGACCTGAGGTGAAATTGTCTGCATTCCCAACCTCTTTTGGATGCATGTCCCACAGGGAGCAATCAGAATAATATCACTTTAACATCTGTCATCTCAATCAAGTGCAAAGCTAGGATATATGCATCATGTGGTTGGTAACCAACACTGAGCCATGTCATTCTATCCAATAATGACTTACAATGGCATTCTATCAATCAGGAGATGGATAGTTTAGCACTATAGATTTCAATAAATGCTTCTCATATTCATCACCTTATTTTAAGAATATGACCTAGGTTTTTTAAAAATAATGTATTATCAACCCCATGGGACTTTACCACTGAGCTACATTTTCAATCCTTTTTTATTTTGAGCCAGATCTCCTTAAGTTGCTGAGGGCCTCACTAAGTTGTACAGGCTGGCCTTGAACTTGGAATCTTCCTCTCTTAGTTTACTAAATTGCTAGGATTACAGGCTTGCTCTGCCATGCTTGGCATGACCTTGCTTTTTAAAGTAACAAGACAGATTCCAGTGTCTTCAACTTGAGTTCAACAGAAAATTTAGTAGTTCACACTTGGTTGAATATTTGATCTTTATTTCTGGCAGCATTTTGTTCTTAGTTTTCTATTATATTGCACTATAATATCTTACAAGTAATAACATTATTGGTTTTTAAAATAAATGGAAAATGTTATCATTAAAGAAGTACATTTATAATATTCATAAATCAAATGCATTTCTATACATCAGTGATGAAAACTCTGAAAGATAAATTAAGAAAACTACCCCATTCACAATAGCCTCAAAAAAAAAACCAAACCCCTCAAAACTTGGGAATCAATTTAACAAAAGAGGTGAAAGACCTCTATAATGAAAACTACAGAACACCAAATAAATTAATTGAAGAAGACCTCAGAATATAAAAAGATCTCCCATGCTCTTGGATAGGCAGAATTAATATTGTCAAAATGGCCATACTACCCAAAGTGCTATACAGATTCAGTGTGATTCCAATTAAAATCCCAATGTCATTCCTTATAGAAATAGAAAAAGCATAGCCAAAGCAGTCTTTAGTAAGAAGAGTGAAGCAGGAGCCATCACAATACCAGACCTTAAACTACACTATAAAGCTATAGTAACAAAAATGGCATGGTACTGGCACCAAAATAGACATGTAGACCAATGATACAGAATTGAAGACACAGAGACAAACCTACATAAATACAGTTATCTCATACTAGACAAAGGCACCAAAAATAGACATTAGATAAAAGATAGCTTTTCAACAACTGGTTCTGGGAAAACTGGAAATCCATATGCAGCAAAATGAAACTAAATCCCTATCTCTCACCATGCACAAAACTCAACTCAAAGTGGATCAAGGATCTAGGCATTAGACCAGAGACCCTACACCTAATAGAAGAAAAAGTAGGCCAAAATCTTCATTATGTTGGATTAGGCTCCAACTTCCTTAACAAGTCCTAAAGTGCAAGAAATAAAATCAAGAATCAATAAATAGGATGGGTTCAAACTATAAAGCTTCTCAGCAAAAGAATCAATGAGGTGAACAGAAAGCCTACATTTTGGGAGCACATTTTTGCCCCACACATGTCAGAGCACTGATCTCCAGGATATAAAAAGAACTTAAAAAAACTTAACACCAAAAGAGCAAACAACTTAATCAATAAGTGGGCTAAGGAGCTGAACAGACACTTCTCAGAAGAAGATATACAGTCAATCAACAGACATATGAAAAAATGTTCAACATCTCTAGCAATTAGAGAAATGCAAATCAAAACTACTCTAAGATTTCATCTCAACATCAGTCAGAATGGCAGTTATCACGAATACAAGCAACAATGAGTATTGGTGAAGATGTAGGAGAAAAGGTACACTCATACAGTGCTGATGGGACTGAAAATTGGTACAGCCAATCTGGAAAGCAGAATGGAGTTGGAGAATATCATGCTAAGCAAAGTAAGCCAATCCCCAAAAAACAAAGGCTGAATGTTTTCTCTGATAAGTGGATGCTAATCCATAAAGGAGGGTTGGGCATGGGATGAGTAGAGGAACTTTGGATTAGCTAAAGAAGAGGGAGGGGAGGGGAAGGGGCATGAGGAGAGGAAAGATGATGAAATAAGATGGACATCATTATCCTTAGGTAAATGTATGATTGCACAAATGGTGTGACCCTATTTTTTGTACAACCAGAGATGTGAAAAATTATGCCCATTTGTGTACAATGAATCAATGAACATTCTGCTGTCATATATAACTGATTAAAACAAATAAAAGAAAAAAAGGGAAAAAAAGGAAGCTGATTTAAAAACTAAAGTGAATCATGGCTATGAGCATGGAGTCACAGCTAGCTTGAATTCCAGTACCTGCATTCACAGCTTATTAGCTTTAAATCTGGATTTATTATGTAATTCTCTCCACTTGGAGTTCTCATCTGCAAAATGATAATAGTAATGATATCTACTTCAGCAAATGATTGGGAGGATTACATAAATATAGGTATATCTATATATGTATACACCCATCTATATTTATGTATCTATATACCAAGATTTGAATGCTGACTAGTATTCTCTAAATATTGTACATCTTTGCTATTATTAATATTAAATATATGGTTATGATTAGCTTTTGAAGTATATATAAAAGTATAAGTAAAAGGATCCCAAAATGCCATTGTTTCATGATATAATAATAAAGCAAAAATAATACGGCAATAGGAGAAAGAAATTAACCTTCACTACCATGTAAGAGACTTGTGGTAGGTCATTAACATGGTCTTGTTTAATGCTCACCACATCTTGTAAAATTGGTGGTACTACCCCTCATTGTACATACAAAATAAAATATAATAAATAGCTAAATGTTGGCATAATTTTATCAATGCAAGTAAGCAGATAATTAAATTAAGCCTCACTGTAATTATGTTTTAAATTGTTTTGACTATGTCATTACTATCATAAACAAAAATAATTGAGTGCTGTTTTAACAATGATCTTTGAAGTCAGACAGACCTGTGTTCAAACTGCAGAGCTTCCTAGCAGTGTGAATTTAGGAAAGTGGTCTATTTTTCTGAGTCTATTTCTTCCCTTTTAAGCTAAGTACCTAATTTACAAGTCCATTGTGAGAATGAAATGAGGTAATCCCTGTAAAGCTCTCAGCATAGATCAGCATAGATCCTGATATAACTATGCTGAGTACATAGTGGGTCTTATTTTTATTACAGAGTCTTATTTTTATTACTTTTATTATTATTTCTTCAATTGACCTCTTAACAATATTATTATTTCTACAATTGTATATGTACATGTGCACGTGCATGCGCGCGCGCACACACACACACACACACACACACACAAATAACTTCATCCATGCAGATAGACTTTTGGTGGGAGACAATGTAGGATGGCTGGTGACAGAGGAGCTGACAAAGCATTAATGATAACTATGCACTGACACCATTTTCAGTTCTATTAAGCCTGAGTTCTCCTTGCTTATCAAAATCTATGATTAAGGTTTGGGGATGTAGCTCAGTGGTAGAGTGCTTGCCTAGCTTGTGGAAAGACCAAGATTCAACCTCCAGACCCCCTCGCCCCATACAGAAATCTATGCCTAAAGTGATGTAAAATCTTTTTATTTTGGAATAATTTTAGGTTTATTGAAAAGTAGCAAAGGTAATAGAAAGTGTTCCATATACCCTTCACCAATGATATATTTATCAAGGTAAGAAATTAACACCAATGCCATACTATTAACTAAAGGCTTTATTTAGATTTCACCAATATTTCCACTATTGCCTTTTTTTTCTATCCTCACATACAATCTGGAATACCTAACTGCATTCAGTAAGTTTGAGTTCGAATCAACCTTTTTTTCATATCTCTTCTCTCATCAACTCACCTGATTTTTCACAACAGAGAATACTCACAGGAGAAGGGAGCTACATACTCATATTGAAGAGGACTTTCCAAAGAAATAGCTAAAATAGGCCTTTTGGATTATCTTTGTATGGCTGCTTTTGTACAGATTCCTACAATGGTATATAAGGAGGAAGTCTAGTTTGAGCTAAAGAAATACAGCTTAAATATGAGAGATGGGAGGAAAATAATACATTGAGTAACCCTTGTAAAATTTATTCAAATAATTACCAAAAAATGAGATAAGATCCATAATTTTCCAATGAAGAGGGACAAAAAAATGGGAAAGGGAACATTGGAATCAAACAAGTAAAGAACAATAAGACATAAAATGCAATAAATGGGAAAAATCAAAGTATAGTAAGTAGGAACCATAAGATAATATGGCTAGAGTAACCTAAGTATGATTACCAATTCAAATAAATATGACATGAAAGTGATTCTTTCTAGAGAATGGGAAATATGTTGATGATAGGCAATGGGAACTATTTTCCCTACAATCCTTAGAAGGCACATTCACTACTTAAACTGTATGCAAATATAACAGTGACAAAATTTTAGACATACAAGCAAAAAGTGGCTAATCAAAAGTATAAAATGCAAGCAGTTATATGGGAAAGTTCTACGAAACAATCAAGGCCCTGAATGTTTCTCTGCTGCATTAAATCTTCCCTGAAATGGACAGTGGAATGGAGCTTCTCTACTTTCTGACACTTTCCAGGAGGGCAGTGTTAAACATACCTGTACAAGGCCAATCTCACATATGGCAAAGATCTAACAAATATCTAGATAAACTATTTGCATATGGAATCCAGCAGAGTATTATAAGAATCATATTTTAACAATAAAATGCCTCAGGAATGTAAGGATAGTTTAATATCAGGAAATCTTTGGATGCAAATAATTATTAATCCATTAATAATTAATTATCTAATATATTACCAGATTAAATAGATAAATGGGCAAAGCCATATGACAATCTATATAGGTGCCTGAAAAATCTATTTGATAAAATTTGGCTCTCAAAAAAGATCTACTAAGGAAGAAAACAAACACATTTTCTGAAACTAACAATAGCTTTCCAGAAACCTGTGGTAGATAATATACTTAATAAAAAATTTCTAAAAATTTCCCCACCAAAATCAAGATATGCACAAAAATACCCATTATGACCACTGGTCTTCATCATTGTATTCCAAGTGCTTACCAGTGCAACAAGGAAAATGTAGAGATATCAATATTAAAAAGAAAGAGAAAAAACTATAATATTTGCAAACATTAATTATGGACCTAGAACATTCAAAATATTGAAAAAAGCATAATAGAAATAGAAAAGGCTAGTAAGTTGCTTGATACAAGATGTATATACAAAAATAATAGCTTTTCTACATGTTAAAAAAATCAATTATTGTGACTTAATTGTATTGCATGCTTCCTATAATTTAACTCTGTCCATAATTGATGCCTGGAACAGTGTGAGGCATTTTATATTCGTCTCTTATGATAGAATCTGTGACTTACTGTGTTGGACACATTATTTATAATTAGTCAAATGAAGAAACTTAACTCTTTTTTCATCTCACAGTAGAGCCTATTTCTTGCTGGAACAACAAAAATACCTTTGAACGAAAACTGTAAATGTCTATTTTAATACTCAACTATGAAAGAATCTGTGAATATACATAAATATGTTTAATAAATTTTATTGTTTATGTTAAATCATTGTAAAACTTTTTTACATTGCTTAAATTTAATGTTTTGAGCTTAATAACCTTTGAACTTTGAAAGTAAAAACTGAGTACTTAAAAAAGAGATATTGCTAGTCAATATAAATAAAAGCTTCTTAGGAATATTCCAATTGATCTCTGAAATGTTTATGAAAGATTAATATGTTATGTATTTTTTCTTGTGTATCAAGATGCAAAATATGATTTGCAAAATTTTATAATTGAAATAAGATTTGGTATGCTCTTTTATAATAAAATAATTAGCAATATAAAATACTAAAAAATCTTGTGAAAAAAGAGCCTATTCACAGAAGTTGCAGAAATAATACCTCACACAATATCTAGCAAGATGAATGTAACATAGTTAAGGACAATTATAATACTTTATCTCAAAGGAATTCTAATCAAATTGTTTATTCATTTAAATATTCATTTCTACACAGTTTTATGTATTTTATTTAATTATTTAATTATATTTAATTAAATATTTATTTAATTATATTATTTAAGTTAATTATAACAAAAATTCCAACTGTTTTTGTAATATATAATGATAAATTGATAAATTCTTATGGTAGAGGAAATACACAATACTAGTCCAATTATTATTTTAAAAAATAACTATCAATATGGACTTTAAGGTTAGAATAATGATAACTATAACCTTAGTACATGAATAAATATGTTGATCATAAAAAGAGTGAACAGCCCAGGAGCCGACTTTGTATATGGGAATAGTTTTATGACAAATGAGGCATTTCAAATCAGGGAAGACATGATAAAATTTTTAACAAATGATTTGTGACAAATAAATGATACAATTAGACCTTCAGCTAACACTTATATAAATACTTGATGAATGGAAAAAGCAAGAAAAATAAAAATATATCTAGGATATTTTGTTAAATCATGAGATAATCTGAATTCCTAAATAAAGTCAGAAAACCCTTAGTATGATAGATCTTAGCTGATAAAAATGTAAAATTTCTTTACAAACAAAAAATACCAGAAACTTAAAAGGCAAATGAGAGAGTGAAAGAGAAATAATGTCAGCATATTAATGGACAATGGATTAATTAATAAAGTATTTTCAGAATTCCAAAACTATCACTGAGAGACAAGAAGAAAAAGAAGGGCATGAGGAGGAAGAGGAGGAGGGGAAGGAGGAGAAGGAAGGAGAGGAGGAAGAGAAGAAGGAGGAGGAGGAGAAGAGGAAAGAAAAGTATGGTAAAAGAATTCAAAGTGCTCTTTGGAGAAGAAATACAAAGAAATACAAATGAAGGCAAACCTATAAAATACTTTTCAACCATATTAATAATCACTGAAATGCAAATTAAAATAATAATGAGGTAATGAGACCCACTTTTTTGGTCTTTCCATCAAGTAGTGATGAGAATTCAAAACAATAGGCATCTCCAAACCACCACTGATGCAAAAAACAGCCATTCTGGAAAAAAGTCAGTTGTACAACAATTAGAGATGTCAGAAATTCTTTTGACAATATCTACAGAAAAATATGTAGCAGAATGTATACACGAAGATATTCAGATGTTACTTCTATGTTCAGTAACATCACTTGAGTTGGCAAAGAATTAGAAAAGTCATAAAAACATGCCAATGGAGATTAAATACAATATTTTATAATACTTTAACACTTAAAATAATATTTCATCATGAAAATAATGATGTTAAAAGAAAACTTCTGAAAAGAAGCAGCAATTGAAAGTGTAGGTTGATGAGAGACATGAAGGTGACCTTCATTTTCAAAATTCTTATAAGAGGATACTTATATAACTTAAACATTATCTAACTCAGCAAAAGTTTTCTGCAAAGCATTTTACTTCAAAACCAGCATAAAGGAAAAAAATTCCTCATAACCTCTAGTCAAGCTAAGAAGACAATAAATAAGACATTGAAGGAAAGGAGTAAGAAGCTTGCTACTCTCTCTCTCTATGGGTGCAGATTATGGATTCATGCTAATATCCATTGGTAACTTTCATTTGCCATATTGACTACAAGCTGATAATTTTCCTTCCTATTTAAATTATAGAGACTTCTATACCTACAGATCAAGTAAAATTTTCAAAACAAAGGGACTTTTTACAGGGATTTTCCAGATGTTTCAAGATTTTTCTCAGTGCAAAACTACATTATCTTTATCAAGGTCAAGTTATTAATGGCTATTTTACTTTAAAAAATGATCCCATAGCAAGGTATGGTGGCACATACCTATAATCCCAGCAGTTGGGGAGTTGGCTCTAAGCCACTTAGCAAGACCCTCTCTCAAAAATAAAAAATAAAAAGGGCTTGGGATGTGGCTATGTGGCTCAGTGATTAAGCATCCCTGGATTCAATTCCTGATACAAAAAGAAAGAAAGAAAGAAAAGAATAGTTATCACATATTGTCTGCAATATTTCCAATTGTCTCATTTTTATACAGAGGTGCTGATTTTTCTAAGAAATTTCAATGATATATTTTTAATAAATACAGAACAAATATCTTTTTCACCTCTGTATCTCCAGTGCTCAATAAATATTTGTTGACTAAATGCTAAATCAATGTAAAACTGACAGAAAATAGATATATAAAATAACAAACAAATATATCTGTTAAATATCATTATACAAATATAGCCATATTAGTTCATTAATAACTATGAACATCTGAGTTTTCTGTTAAGTGAACTGATTACAATTTACTCCTTGTTTACCATCTTAAAAAACAAATGTTAAAGATCTCCTTTCAGGTATTGTTAAAGATAGCTCTCACTCAAGTGCATCAAAAGAAGTGTAGGGCAGATTTTCACAGTCAGCGTGAGTACGCCAGGTGAGTGGGATTTCTCATGGCAGGATTCCTCATTATACCTTACTGCTATGGTCTGAAGGTTTATGCCCTCAATTCATTTGTCGAAGTCATAACCACTAAGGTGATGGTATTGGGTGAGGCCTATGGGAGGTGATTAGGTCAAGCAGAGCATAGATGAATGAAATTAGTGTCATTGTTAAAAAGACCCAAGAGAAGCCCCTCACTCCTACTGCACACGAGGTTAGACTAGAGAGATGTGCTATGAGGAAGTGAGTCCTTCCTAGACACCAAACCTGCCAGCACATTGAGGTTGGACTTCCCAGGCTCCACAACTGTAAGAAATAAACTTCTATTATTTACAAGTCACCCGATCTGTAGTATTTTGTTATAGGAGTTTACAAAGAATCTCAAATTGGTTACTTTATGCTTGATAGATTTCACATTTTAACAGTAATGAATCTCTTTCAGATTAGCATGATAAGACAGAGTTTTTTCTATTTTCTCTTCCTTATTTGAAAATTTTAATGAGGCAATATTTTTCCTTCATAAATCTGCATTGGTGAAGGGCAATAAGGGAAAAGCAAACAAAGCTGACTTCTCACAGTTTTATTTTAAGATGGTTGTAGAATCCACTCAGAGAAAATGGTGAGTTTGATTATATTTCAAATTCCTTATAGTTTTAACATTCTGGGACTAGGTGACTACTTCAATGAATTAGGCCAATTACTATTTATTAGATTATAAACTACATATAAAATTTCCTTTTAAACACACTCATTTGTCTTCAAGGAATCATTCTCAGGTATTCAGTATAATGGTAGAGCAGAATAGGGACAATCGCTTAATTAGGCTCTGATTTGAAAACCTTGGATTAATTTCTCAACAAAGATGCAACTCTAGTGGACAGACAAAAGCGCTGTCATTTAGAAGGCTATGGTTCTAGTTCAAGGTTCGTTACTTATTAGGTACATGGCTTCTGAGCTTGTTTCCTGCCCTATAATATGAAGATGGTGACACACGTCTAAAAGGGTTATTGTGAGCATAATCCCAAGAAGTTTTGGAGGTCCTGGGATTTTTAAGGCAAATTTTAAGATCAATGTTCTTAATCTTAGCACTGATTGGGGTGCACAAACACACAATGGCCAAACAACCTAGTAACACATGCACCCAGACCACCCACCAAAGGCATCATAGAAGGGTTAGCAGGAGCTGCTTGGGTCACTAGTTTATCCTGACACCCATCAAACTTTAAATAAACCCATCTCTTTACATAATACTGAAATTTATCTGAAAACATTAATGGCACATTGACAATAGATTTTAATCCTGAGAAACTCAATACACTATAGTTCAGTAAAAAGAGCTTAGAGGAGTTTTATCTAGGAACCAGAATCCAGGAATTTACTAGTCCTAGTCTTAGCATTTTCTTGTCTTTTTAAATCACCTCTAAAAAAATATCCAACAAATCATTTTGCCCATCTGGGTACATTTTAAAAACATGCCCCAAATTAAAGCTTAAGATCAAGAAATAATATTAAATTATTATTTCAGAAGTCATGTAGAGGGCTGGGATTGTGGCGCAGTGGTAGCGTGCTCGCCTAGCATGCGTGAGGCACTGGGTTCGATCCTCAGCACCACATAAAAACAAAGATATTCTGTCCACCTAAAACTAAAAAATAAATAAATAAATATTAAAAAAAAAGAAGTCATGTAGATCAGTATCATAGAAAACTGAATATTTAAAATAAGCATTTAATTGAGAAATAGTAATGGAAATGGTCAATAGTTCTATTATTGCCTCAATATGTAGACTGTCTCTTAATTGAGTTAAATTTTGGAAGAAATTAATGTTTAATTATATTTCCGTTAATTTATAACAACTGCATGTTTTTTTGAAGCATGTTATATTTAACAAGATAGAGGCAAATTAATGTCAAGAAGCAATAGTCCTAATATTGACAGTAAATAGATATTCATGGAGATGTTATTAGAATATTAAGATTTAGATTACATATGTTATAATTATTTAATATGGAATTGATTACAAAGTAACGAGACTCACTTTTTAACAATATATAACTCCAATGTGTTTAAGTGTATTGGCTGTGATCTACAGACTCAAAGCATTAGAAGCCTGTTCTTCCAACTGAGCCCCATTTATGCTCAATACCTGTCTTTCCTTGGCCAATAAGTGCATGTAACTCTAGTAACTGATAATCTTTGCATAACAATGTAATGTATACAAAGTACTTAAAAATTCTTAATTAAAATCTCATCATAGAAACTTTAATCAACTCATAGCATTATGCATAATACAGTAAACCAAAATAAATGCTTCCAATAAAATCTATCACGCTTTAGTAACTCAAAAGTTTTTTTTATTCTGCTTTTATGAAATTTGGCTTTATTTATTTACATATGTATGCACATATAATATCAATATTTATTGTAATACTTGTATTCTCAAGCTTTTTTAAATTATAAGATCACTTGAGGATTCAGACTTAGCTTGGCAACAGTGATTTCTAGAACAGTGTCTTCCAAATAATTGGAATTCAATACATACTGTTGAATAGATGATTCAAAGCATTTAAGAGATAAGCCGCATGTGACTTATCGAAGCAAAGCCATAGGCAGCTTTTTAATCAATACCTATATACATGTACCTTTTATGGGTAGGTTTTATTTTTATTCTTTGAGTGTCATAATTACATCTGGGCAAATCAGAAGGTGTTATTTTTAATGGCAGCCATGATCCATTTCCAACAGTGTGTGTATATGTGTGTGTGTGTGTATGTGTGCACACGAGCACATGTGCACATCTATAAAATTTAGCAGCTCTGCTGGTTTCTGCTAATGAGGACTGTAAGCATGGGAGTAAAGCTATATTTACAAATCGAACTGCAGGGTAATTTATTTGGAATATACACTTTATTTTGATCCTTTTCCTCTAATGTCTAAGGCAGCATGTTGTACAAGGTGCTGCTTTCTCCCTTGAGTTGTCAGACATTCTGAGATGAACTCTATCATCTGCTTGAGAGAAACTTTCTCAAAGTAAAGGGATGTGTGTGTAAGAAGAAGGAGGGTAGGTGTTGTGGAGAGGAAAAGAGAGAATGAGAGAATGTATATAACTCCTAGATAGAATCTTCCAGATTAAATGGAGGACTCAAAGTGAAAACATACAATTAGGTAAAAACATGCAATTAGGTTGACATAGATCAAGATTCTCAGTTGAACTGAAGAAGCCTTTCATCCTTGGTATTGTACAAAATTTACTAACATTTTGTAATCAGCCATTTACTTCAGTCACAGAGTCTGAACATACACATGTTTTCACATTATCTGCCCAGTAGGAAGGTGATTACCATAAAACTGAAGAAGCAGCAGCAAATGGAGTGATTACAAAATATATCACGTCCTTTATAAGATGAATAATAACATACACATTTAAAGTCACCCAAAAGGAGAGGGTAGTGTTAGCACTAGTCTTGGTAGAGAGATTAGATTATTTGCCAGAGAGTGGAAATAGCAGTTGAGGCTGTTAATGCACTGTGCTCACACCCTCTTCACAAACAACATGTAAGTGTTATTATTAAATATCTGCTCGCCTCGACTTTGCTAGCTTTTTATTCGGTTATATATAATCCTAGCTGTTTTCTCCACTGAAAACTGCAAATCATTTAGCAAAAGGCTCTTTAAAAATAAGATGTAAGCAACCCAAAATAAGGCACGAAACAGTTCCATGTTTCCATTCCTATGGAATAATATGAAGGCCCCCAAACAGGCATGCCTCTTTAATTCACAAAATAAACAAAGATGAAAATCTTTTCTTAATAAAAGCCGCGCTTCAGCTACACTTGCTGAAACCAAATAAACAATCGCGAATTGACACTCACACAGAAATGTGTATAAATTATTCAGAATGAAATGTTCAAGTAATATTAACCTAAAGGTATAGTCATCAATTTTGTCCTGACGGATGGCATTGGGTAGTTAGTATTCAAGTGTTACTACATAAATAAAATTGATTTATGCTAACTGAGAAGACTGAGAAAAAAATTTTATCAGGATGCCCAAATTCTGTTCCTTCTGGCTTGATCAATCACCTCTCTACTGAACTGTGTATCGTTTTCTTGCAAAATTCTTAGCCGAGAAATTGGGCTAAGGCAAAATGAATAATGCATTTGCTGCAGTGTTAGACTAATGACCCTTAAGTGCTTTTAAAAAATGAGCAGCAAAGCCTGCTTTCCTTATGAACAGATTCTCTCTCTCTCTCTTTCTTTCTCTCTTAGAAAGAAAATAATTAAGTCTTGAGTTGGCTGACTGTTTTGGAGGTAGAAGTGATGAGAGAGTGAGGAATCAATAAAGCCAATCGAAGCATACATGGAGTACATCCATTTGATTTCCTCTCTCACATCCCACCCCCACCCCATTACCTTGCTCCCCACCTTCAGCACTTTCAGCCTCATTGCAGGTTGCAGAGTTCTCGTTTGTGTTAATCATTTTTGTATTTCCTTTTACTGTTTTCATACTACTATTGTGTTATCATAAAGACATAGATCAAATGGAGACAGGCAAGACAGAAAGCTATTTACTTCGCAAAAGTAGGAGGGATTTTTGACAGGGCTGCATGGTTAAAATCTGCCTTGGCTGGCATTTGTGATGCACGAACAATTTTTATCTCTCCCTGAGTGGTCCCTAAAGAGATACGAGAGTGGCTCAAGTTTCTGTACCCAAATGTCTTTTTAAAATCTGCATAAAGCAGCAAAGATAAGACAAATGCCTACATTAAACACGCCTAGAAGGGAGCTTGCCCAAGGATCATTAAAGGGAAAGGCAAAGCCCCTGGTTGAATATTACAGGATAATTCTGAATCAACTTGCTCTAAACTCACTGAAACAGCATTTGAGGAGGAAACTGAAAATTTTTAGATTTATAAAGGAAGGGAGTTACAGTCACCTCCCTTGCTTTTCTGTGTGTGTGGGTGGGTGTGCACACACGTGCACCTGTGCACGCAAGAGATTTTGTGTGTGTGTGTGTGTGTGTGTGTGTGTGTGTGTGTGTGTGTCGTGGAGAATGCAGTTAGTAGACAGATGCTGAAAATGGAATTGTTCTCTAAGAAAGCAGTCATTTACAAACTAGTATGGGGTCAGGTAACCTCATTATTCCCTTTGCAGTTCCCATTAGGTCAAAATAGCAACCCTCCTGCCATCACTTTCATCTTAAGAAGCACAGGTCAGTTTTGCCTTTTTAACTTGAGCTTTTGATTCTAGGGAAGGATTAGACTCGACATCACCACTGTTTCTTTTTCATTTCATTGCCTTTCTATCTGTAGGGGAAATCAGCTTCACATTGTGTTATTCTTCTGTCCCCAAGTAATGTTTCTTTAAAAATAAAAGAGATGAATCCCTTTATATAAAGTGGCCCCAGTTTGATGGAACTACCAAAGTAAAAAGAAAAGGAAAAAAAAAAAAACTTCATTATTTGAAAAGGGCACACAGTTTTATAGTCATCAAATCCCTAAAGTCTAATGGTGAATTCATTGATGCATTATTATTCTTAAGCTCCTCTTCTTTCAAATAAAAATGTAAAGGAAATGATTTAAAGCTTAAATGATAGCACTAGACAGCTAAAAGACATGCCTTCTATTCCCTAATGCTGAAGCAAAGAAAACATACATCTTGATGTATGTTTAGATGTTAGGCTCAAAATCAGTATTTTTTCAGATTGGAAGTACTCACTTACAAGCTCACACGTACAACCAGTCAAATACACACAGACACTCAGATGGACCCATTCCCAGAGCTTCCCAGGTTCCATTGCCCCACTTTTTTGCCTATGCAAGAATGAAGAAAACATATTACTAGTTATTAAATTGGAGCATAATAAGACCCTCTAGCTAATCATAACATAGCAACTGCCCTCATCCATTCTGCAGAGCTACATAAATGTCTTTCAAACACCTGTTTCCTTCTGCCATTTTCCCATTTTATCTGTCATTATGGTACAATAGTTTTATTATAAGGATATGTCTTTCTGTAGAGGTTGAATATTCTAATATGACTTTCCTATAATGGTGTCATGGTAGAGGGGAGTGGATGGAAAGGGTGGAGAGAAGTGACTACCATTAGTAATTTTTTTAATAAATCCCCTTGAAAATTTCAATTAAAAGCTGCTTTGCTGACAAGAAGTATGTACTTATGTATATGAGTAAGTGAAGTGTAAGTCTTATTTCCTTTGTATAATTAGTTTCTCATCATAATATATTATAAAGGATCAGTTGTATTTTGGTCTCTAAGCACAGTACCTTTGGGCAGATAGATTTTTAACAAGATAGCAAAGTTTACATTTACTATGGCTAGCAGAAAGTAGGCTTTACAAGTGGCGGGGGAAGCCTAAGTCTTCATAATTTTTTCTAAAAATCTGAGGAATATGAGCATTTCTAGTTTCTGTTTAACGATTACAGTTACCCAAGAACAGTAAAAATCATTTTCAAGAGGGTGGGGTGGATGGGGTTTGTATTCCAAGGTTTTAATGCCCAACTAAAAGAACACATGAATAAATATAATCAATAAAATCCCAAGGGAAAGCTAAATAACCTTTGTCATGATTACTATGTTGTCAAAGAAGCCTCCTATTTGAGAATCTTGTGTAGGAGCAACTAGAGGACTGTTCTGTGTTTTGGGGACTTTGGCCTCTAGCTTGTAAGAAGAAGGTGTACTTGGCTGTCTTGTGGGATTTTGCAGACAAGTGGAGCTTACTGGAGAGACTGACGCTTGGTAACCCAACTAGCATATGCTTCAGAGGGGGGCTCACAGAGTCACACATACCACCTCTTCCCACATACTCCAGCCCTGCCATCATGCAGAGACTTTCTGTGCTGAAAATATCCTCTTGGTTGACATATTACATGGTTTTGATTACAACTTATCTCGTTTTATCTCTATTTTGGCTTAGTGCTTTCCAGAAGGGAATTATAAAGCCTTCCAGTATGAATAAAATTTAGGAGATCCTTTTATCCTAGCAGCAAAACATTTACAAATCATTTCCAGGACCCTCAGTTACTTCTGCATAAAACTTGTCTTTGCCATTGTATTTCGATGCTCATTGTCGTAAATTTTAGAGATGTTTTCAAATTTTGTCCTCAATTCCAGGGGCGCCCACCATGTTGACTTATATTTTTCAACTTGTAGATGCAGATGATACAATTCAGAGTAAGTGAAATAACAAACGGAGTGTTTTGTGAAGCTTGGAGGCAGAAAGAATAACGTGGAAATGCGCCATTGATGTTAGTTGTGGATCAGGATTCAGCACGATGTTTTTAACCTCCACTTGGCTTCTCTGGTTGAGATAACTGAAGCCTCCCACAGCTCTTTCTAACTTCCCCAATTTTGCTGTTAATGGCCTCCAGCTGTAGTTGGCTTACTTTAACAGTTGAATTTTATGCTCTCATCTCTCATCTCTGAAGTAATTGCAAAGACAATGGAACTTGAGACCCTGCTTAAGTGAGTAATCATGATAAGTTAGTCCCTTGGCTTAGTAGCAGGCCACCCTACAGTTTCATCTGTTTTTATAAATTGTCCAAGAATGCAGAAAAATCCAAGCTGCAATTCAACAGCTCCATTTTTATTTCTCAACATGCCTATGAAAACAGTGTCTAGCCTTTTATCAATATTACTTAGATTCAACTTCACTACGTGAGTTCCTTTGGAAGTCGTAAATTCAATCTACTCAGTGAGCGTGGATACTTACTCCCATTGATGCACAGATGTTCTGATATTTCTTCCATGTTTTAAGATTCTACAGCCTTGGAAATCAAACTTACCAGCTTCATTTCCCTCTCTTAACTCCAAGAAAGCCAGTAATCCTTTAAGTTGTTCTTTTATTTGTTTGACAGCCATTTATTGAGGCTCTACCAATAGAGCCTAAACACAGAGGTGAACAATTGCTCCAAAGCCCTCCTCTAAGGAGGCTTACAGTTTAGTGGGGCATCTAAAATGGACTTAAAAAGTGATAAATAGCCAGGTGCAGTAGCACACGCCTGTAATCCAGCAGCTTGGGAGGCTGAGACAGGAGAATCATGAGTTTAAACCCTAATTCAGCCAAAAGCGAGACGCTAAGCAACTCAGTGAGACCCTGTCTTTAAATAAAATACAAAATAGGGCTGGGAATGTGGCTTAGTGGTTGAGTGCCCCTGAGTTCAATCCCCCCTGCAGCACCCCCTCCCTCCCAAAAAATAGATAAATACAATGATTGCAGATGGCTTAAGTGTTATGGAGAAAATGAAACAAGTTGGTTAAGATTTGGATGATTTAAAAGTGCATGCTGATGAAGTGATACTTTTTATTTTTTCAAAAAGTGACAGCAGAAAGACTAAAAGCAAGAATCCAAGAGAAGATCAGGAGAAAGAATTGAGATATGGAAAACAGCTATGAATAAAGGGCTTAAAGTAAAAAAGACCTGATTTTAAAAAGAATTATGATTTTTGAGCCAGGATTATAAGGAAAAGTGAGAGAACATGCCATGGAACCATTATCAGGAACCCAACTGGTAAGTCCTTGAAGTCTTGTTAAGGAATTTGACTTTTGCTATAGTGGGAACTAGAAGACTTTGGAGCGTTATAAGGAGACATGTGCTGTGATTGAAGCTACGTTGGGAAGTGGAATGCTGGCTCCTCTGAGCCTGCAGACTGATGGCAGGCTGTTGAAGAGTTCTGGGTGAGGGATGGTGATCCTTTGGACAACAAATGCTTGTAGTAGCATAGAGGGAGAGGAAGTGGATGGATCTGGACATGTTTGGGGGTCACATTCCAGGAGACTCATGATTGGGTGGATAATGTTGCCATTTACTAAGCCGGAGAACAATGGAGTAGCAGCAGTTTGGGGGATGGGAATTGGCCCAAGGAACTCAGACATTGAAGCAGAAATGCCAAGCATTTAGGTAGAGCTTGAGTTTGGGAGCTAATCTGGATGAAGGTACACATATATGTGTCATTGTCATAAACTGGGACTAAATTAGGTTCTTTTTAAGTTTTCTTTTATAAATCTCATATTCTTTTATTTTTCCCACACTATGTCTTGTTTCCTCCGTTTGTATTCAGGTTCCTCTTAAAATTCCTTTTTAGATATTAAGCTTTTCCTAGTTAAATGGGAAAAAAGTACACGCAGGTGTTAGGGCCTATTGAAGTGTCGATGACTATGATCACTAGTCATTTCCCAAATAACAAGAGCATAAAGTAAAATGTAACTGCCAACATAATCATGTCTTAAGATGTTTCAATAGGATATTTAACTCTATCCCACTCTGGCCACATTTTCAGTGGTGTCTGTTGCACTATGTGTGATCCTAGTGGGCAGAAGCCTGTTTAATTTGCTTTGTGGAGACTGTACAGTCTCAAGTGTGCGAAGAGGTATCATAAATGTTACTGAACAGAGACAATGACAAATGAATCCTAAATAAATAGCTTACATTTTCAAAAGGACTTTCAAAGTATTCCTTTTATCAAATATGAAATCCAATTTATTTTCAATATGCTTTTGCTTTGAGTTGTTGATAGTTTCTATCAAAATTCAGTAAAATAAAAATAATCTTTTTCTTTCCTACAATGGAAGGAGAAGGCATGTTTCTAGGTTACTTACCAAAGTAATCACCTAAGTAATTTATTAAGTAATGACTTATTACTAACCAACAGAAAAGAATAAAGTACTGAAACTCCTGTACATCTTATGTAGTTGCATAAGTTGGTAGATTTTTTTCACATTTAAAATTTATTAGGTATCATTCCATTTCTCTATGGCCCTCTTCCATCTTTGCTGCATATTTCTAATAAATACAATATAGATTATAATTTTCTAATTAAATATGAGCAAGCATCATTTTGATATAATAAAAAGCAAACTTTTTAAATTGGTGCATTATAGTTTTATGTAACAATGGGATTTATTGTTACATATTTGTACATGCACACAATATATAATTTGGTAAATATCATGCCTGAGCACTTCCCCCTCCTTCCTGATCTCCTAACCTTTGGTTCCTTTCTTCTATTAATCTCCCTTTGATTTTAATGAGATTATTTCCTGCCCCCTTTCCTTTCCTTTTTCCTCTCTAGCTACAACATATGAGAAAAAACATAAAACCCTTGACCTTCTGAATTTGGCTTATTTCACTTAACATAATGGTCTCTGGTTCCATCCATTTTCCTGCAAATGACATAATTTCATTTTTCTTTCTTTATGATATTTCATTTTATTCACATTTTTACTGGTGCATTATAGTTGTACATACTGATGGGATTTGTAGTTACACATTCACACATGCACATGACACACCATATAACAATATGATTTGGCCACTCTCACTCCCTCACTTTGCCCTTCCCTCCCCACATCCCATCCCTTGGTCTCTTTTTTATACTAATTTCTCTTTGATTTTCATGAGATCTGCCCCTATCTTTCTTTTCCTTCTCCTCTCTAGCTTCCGCATATGAGAGAAAACATAGGACCCTTGACCTTTTGATTTTGACTTATTTCACTGAACATGGTACTCTCTATTTCTGTCCATTTTCCCAAAAATAAGAATTTCATTTTTCTTTATGGCTGAATTAAACTCCATGTGTATATATACCACAGTTTCTTTATCTGTTCATCCATTGATGGACACCTAGTCTGGTTCCATAGCTTGGCTATTGTGAACTATGCTATTATAAATATGGGTATGCATGTATCACTGTAGCATGATCACTTTGATTTTTTAGAATAAATACTTAGGAGTGGTATAGCTGGTGGTTCCGTACCTAGCCTTCTGAGGAACCCCCATACTGATTTCCATAGTGGTTATACCAAGTTACGGTCCCACCAACAGTGTAAAAGTGTTCTTTTTTCTCCACATCCTCTCCAACATTATTAGTTGTATTCTTGATGACTGCTATTCTGACTGTGTGAAATGAAATCTCAGTGTGGCTTTGACTTGCGCTTTCTTAATTGCTAATGATGTTGAACATTTTTTCATACATTTGTTGGCCGTTTGTATTTCTTATTTTGAAAAGTAATTGTTTAGTTTGTTTACTCATTTATTAATTGGGTTTATTGGGGTGTTAATTTTTTTGAGTTCTGTGTATATTCTGGATATTAATCCACTGTCAGAAGAGTAACTAGAAAAAATTTTCTCCCATTCTGTTGGTTCTCTCTTCACTTTCCTAATTATTTCCTTTGCTCTGCAGAAGCTTTTTAATTTGATGCCATCCATTTATTAATT
Organism: Xerus rutilus; assembly: GCA_028644305.1. Taxonomy (NCBI): domain Eukaryota; kingdom Metazoa; phylum Chordata; class Mammalia; order Rodentia; family Sciuridae; genus Xerus; species Xerus rutilus. The sequence continues at coordinate 99,371,771 of CM053405.1, forward strand.
CAACATTATTTCCTGAGGTTTAGGGATCCTATTGAGAAAGTCATTGCCTATATCCATATGCTAGAGTGTTGACCCTACATCTTCTTCTAAGAGTTACATAGTTACTGATATAATTTCAATTTGAGTTTATATTTGTGCAGGGTGCAAGATAAGGGTCTAGTCTCATTCTGCGTATGGATAACCAGTTTCCCCAGCATCATTTGTTAAAAAGCCTGTCTTTTCTCCAATGTATGTTTTCAAAGCAAGCATTTTCAAAACTATCTCTTTGCTTACCCACTTTTCTGTGAGGCCAATCTAATTATAGTATCCACTAAAAATTATCAGACTAGGTACAGAATAGAAGACACAGAGACAAACCCACATAAATACAGTTATCTCATACTAGACAAAGGCGCCAAAAACATACATTGAAGAAAAGGTAGCCTCTTCAACAAATGGTGCTGGGAAAACTGAAAATCCATATGCAACAAACTGAAACTAAACCCCTATCTCTCACCGTGCACAAAACTCAACTCAAAATGGATCAAAGACTTAGGAATTAGACACCAGAGACCTTAAGCCTACTAGAAGAAAAAGTAGGCCCAAACATTCATCATGTCAGATTAGGCCCTAACTTCCTTAACAAGACTCCTAAAGTGCAAGAAATAAAATCAAGAATCAATAAATAGGATGGATTCAAATTAAAAAGATTCTTCTCAGCAAAAGAAATAATCAATGAGGTGAACAGAAAGCCTACATTTTGGAAGCACATTTTTGCCACACGCACATCAGATAGAGCACTGATCTCCAGCATGTATAAAGAACTCAAAAAACTTAACACCAAAAAAACAAACAACCCAATCAATAAATGGGCTAAGGAGCTGAACAGACACTTCTCAGAAGAAGATACACAATTGATCAACAGACATATGAAAAAATGGTCAACATCTTTAGCAATTAGAGAAATGCAAATCAAAACTACTCTAAGATTTCATCTCAGGCCAGTCAGAATGACAGTTATTAAGAATACAAGCAACAATAAGTGTTGGTGAAGATGTGGGGGAAAAGGCACACTCATACATTGCTGGTGGGACTGCAAATTGGTGCAACCAATCTGGAAAGCAGTATGGAGATTCTTTAGAAACCTTGGAATGGAACCACAATTTAACTCAGCTATCCCACTCCTTGTTCTATACCCAAAGGACTTAAAAACAGCATACTACAGTGACACAGCCACTTCAATGTTTATAGCAGTTCAATTCACAATAGCTGATCTGTGGAACCAACCTAGATGCCCTTCAATAGAAGAATGGATAAAGAAACTGTGGTACATAAATGCAATAGAATATTACTCAGCATTAAAAGAGAATAAATTATGGCATTTGCAGGTAAATAGATGGAGTTGAAGAATATTATGCTAAGTGATGTAAGCCAATCCCAGAAAACCAAAGGCTGAATGTTCACTCTGATAAGTGGATGCTGATCCAAATGGGGGAGGGGGCATGGGAAGAATGGAGGAACTTTGGTCAAAGAGGAGGGAAGGGAGGGCAGAGGAGGGGATGTAGGGGCAGGAAAGATGGTGGAATGAGATGGACATTGCTGCCCTAGGTGCATGTATGACTGCACATATTGTGTGACTCTACATCGTGTACAGCCAGAGAAATGAAAAGTTGTGCTCCATTTGTGTACAATGAATCAAAATGCATTCTGCTGTCATATATTCATAATGAGAATAAATAAATTTAAAAAAGAAAAAATAATCAGACTATACAGAATTTAGTACATGTTTTAGCTGAGGTTGATATAGTAAGAATTAGTCAAAGCAAACACAAACAAATAAAAAACCTCATAAGCAGGAGCATGCCCCTTAACCATGGCAAGTGATAGCATTATATCAGAGATGCTGCTGCTGGGAATAAAATCCAATGAAGTCAAATCACTGGGCAAAACCGTTTGATTTACAAGTAAGCAATCTGATCAGGAGCCTTCCAGTGAGTTCCAGAATCCTAGAAACTTTATGAAACCGTATATAAAATCATCATATCCATTACATATTTCACTTGGAACTCTCAAAAGAATTCTGGAGATATTCCATTATAACAGTGAAACGAACTGAAAGTCAAGGTAGAAATTCAGAAGAAAGATGTGGAGATAGATACATGGCCTGAAGGCAGCGGGGCATCTGAGTCAAGAGCCTAAAGTTGAAGATCTAAATCTCATGATCTCACTTCACTGCAGTGTCACCCTGAACTCTGCAGAACATCATTGACTCTCACATGCAAGATGAAGACTCACAATCACTGCATAGGTCTTCACAGTGATGCTTAAATTAGATATTGCAATAAATTGCTATGATGGTGCCACATACTAAACACAAATGTTATTTACTAGTATCATTGTTAACTAGGTCAACTGGGTAATAGAAGAGGCAAAACTTCAAAAGTGATCTTAAATCTGTGGTGCTATAAGATTATAAACTGTAGACAAGAAGTTTTTCTTATACATTGTTTAAATGTTTTTGTTTGATTTTGTTATTTGCAGATGGTCCACTTGAATATTTCTTTCACCACCACCAAAATTATGAATTTGCTCCATTAATATTTATCCATCTACTCTGTTTGTTAAGGAAGATCAGGCATTTACTCCCTGCACAGCCTATGATCAACAGTGATCGCCTAAAACAATACCACAGCATTTCTGTCATTTAGGAAGTTAGACAAGGAAAGAAATTATTTGGGTAGTAAGATAAATACTCTAATTCAATACAATGTGTTGGAATCACAGGAAGATACGTGCTTAATTTCTGTAATGAGAATTAAAGAGAAACTGGGAAAGTTTCTGATAGGTAGAATATCATGGAGAAAAGTGAAAACAAAAGGAAGAAGGATGCTAATGACTTTTGAAAACTGCTATCAACTTAACATAGAGTTGGGTGGGAAGGGAAGAGGGTACCTGGAAAAGTGGGCAAGGACAGCTCTGTCACGCTCAGCGGTTTCAGCTCTGTACTGTAGGCAGCTCTCAGTCTCTGAAGGACTTGAGCATGGATCAGTATTACCCTTTGGGAGATCACTCGGACCACCAGATAAAACTCATGCTGGAGAGGAAGAGCTAAGAAAGCAAGGACACCAGCACGAGAGGCCCGGTGAGAGATGGTGAGACTCTGATCTATGACCATGATAGCGGTAATGGAGAAGCAATGGGCATTTGAGATAAATTTACAGATGAAATCAACAGGACAGTCATTCTTTAAGTATGATATTTGGAGGAACACAAAGACATTTGTCCTGTTATTGGGTATATGTGCAGCAGAGTTGTTTGAATAATCCACTGGGGCATAGGGATTAAAACATGATTTTATTCAAAAAAAATTTTAAAATCTCATTCCCCTATAATTTTGATTTTATGACTTACATTGCATATAATATAGTTAAAATAGTATGTGGAAATAATCCATGTGAACTGGGATGTATATTCAAAAGTTTTTTACTAAGGAAGATGCACAGTTACAAAGGTTTATAGATTATTACTTCAGTAAATACTCTTTGAATAGGGTGAGAGATGGGGCTATTAAAGGAAAACATTATCAAATATTATTCTAAAAGCTATAGCAATGTGCTTTAAAGTTATTCTCTATTCCTTCAAAAGCATTTGGTCTAAACTAGGCACCTCTCACTTCTCACATATCTACTAACGTAAGCAGTGCGACAGGCACTCAGACCCTCTCCCACTTTGCCCACCACCTGCCTCAATTCTTTATTATCACAAATGTCAACTTTAACAAACCACTTGGATTTTTTAATTGCTATTCTTCCTTTTGCTTAACAGTGGACAAAGGAGCTACACATTTAGATATAAGCACAAAGAACTAACTGGAAACACAAAGTAAAAAATGCTTTCAGTTTACATACACAGTAGCTGGTGGAAAAGAAGGGAGAAACGGACTTTGACAGCGTCAACAGAGTGACTCAGGTAGGTATGATAAACACTGTGCCAGGATCGAAGTTGTTAAGTCCACATGGAAAGGGGGACAGCTGAGGAAGACTCAGGAGGACAGCCTTTAATCCCTTGGTGAAAGGGATTCTGAAGAAAGAGGGAGGAAACTGGCTGGGCTTGCAGAGGGTGAAACCTCTACTTTACCTCTCATGCCCCCACCTTTCGCTTCAATATCCTCATTTGCTTCAACTCTCTGAATACTAGTCTTTGGACTTTTTGCCTTGAAAACAACTTAAACTTTTGACATATCCCACGCTCAAATTAGTGAAGTTTGTGCTAATCACTGGGAATTCCTGGGTTCATGAAAGCAATAATAATAGTAGCAAATAAATAAATAAATAAATGGAAGCTCTAAAGAAAAAACTCTAAGTGGAACAGAAAATGTCAGTGTCACTGCTGGAAAATAAATACAAAAACACAGGCAATTACGTATTGAAGGAAAGGAAAGTGGTAGACAAAATTATTCACAAATGTTGAACTCTAGGTAGATCATAGGAGGGAGTTAATGCAATGGTCAATAGTTTCCTGAATATATTACTGCAGATTAAGAAAGAAAGCACAAAGGAACTCTGTCTAAATGACCACGCATGGGCTGCCTGTGGTGCATGTCTATAATCCCAGTGACACCAGAGGCTGAGGCAAGAGGATCATAAGTTTGAGGCCAGCCTCTGCAACTTCATGGGACCCTAAGCAACCTAGCCAGACCCTGTCTCAAAATAAAAAAGTAAAAAGAGATGGGGAGGTAGCTCAATGGTAAAAGTACTCCCATGTTCAATCCCTAGTTCCAAATAAGTAAGTAAATAAACAACCACATAAGAAAATCTGGATAATCAGAATCCATCAAGATAATAGATGATAAATACAAATTGTTGCACATCATCCACTTTGCAAACTTCTCCAAGAAAAAAGGGTGACAGGATCCAGTTACATTAGCCTTCTTTCCCAGTGCATAACCCACCCTGGACAAAACTGTTTAGCTACTCTGACATAGAATAAAATCTACTTGGATGAATTCAATGTGACAGAATTTAAAGCACCTCTTGACCAAATCAGACACATCAGAATGTCAGAGGTAGATCACCACATTTATGTGTGAATAGATATTAGGTTCTTAACGTTCACACAAATGACTACATTATCAGAGGTAAGAGAGAAGTAATGCTAAAATCCCAGGAGTATACTAGAGTAATACATGGCTTCCAGAATATCGAAGTTTACAGAATGTAGACTCAGCAAAAGATGCACAGGGCCTTGGTGGATTGCTTAGGGTCTCATGAAGTTGGTGAGGCTGGCCTTGAACTTATGATCCTCTTGCCTCAGCCTCCAGCGTCACTGGGATTATAGACATGCACTACTACTTGGCAAAACTTATCTTCTATTTGTATCTCACCATGGAAACTTAAAAAAAAAAAGAGTCCTATTTTAAAAAGGTCTACAGGTAGACATAGTTTTGGAAAGGAGTATGCAGCATAACTCCTTTCTCTCTGGCAAAGGAAGCAACAGAGAACCATGTGAGAATTCAGAAGTCACACCCACAGGAGATAATCCAAACATTTTTATAACTTGGGTAGGGGGAAACAAACGCCCAAGAAGTGCTTCTCTGATTTATACAGTTTTGCTATGTGTGCTAACATCGTTGATGTTGCCAAATCCAAGGAACAACAGAAACATGAGCTTAAAGTCAGTAGAACTCACTTTTTTTTCAGTCTGCAATACTGAATTATTGTCCTCTAGAGAGATAAACAAGCCTAGCATCTCTTCTCATGCATCTAAGGAAAGCCCTTAGGATAGCACGTCTCAAGGAGAAGAAGTAGTTGCCTGCCCACGTTAGTGGCTGCAAACAGAGTCGCGATGAACTCAGGAACATCTCCAAAGGGAAGGGAGTCATCTGTGACAAAGAGATATTTCACAATTAAAGGCAGGAATTATCTGATCCTTAAATAGAAGTTGATCTTACCCCTCCCAAAATAGTGACATCAGCCAAGAATTAAATGTCATATTTCCATGAACACAGAGATTGCTTTTTAAATTGCTGTCTGTATGAGATATGATTAGCATTTCTATGCTAGCTGAGAGGCACAAACTCAGGTGCAAATTCAAGTGGTAAATGCTGTGCCATTATGGTAAGTGTTGATTCATGTCAGATTAGTGATTACAGTGCCACCCATCCCACCTAATACTACAGACTATAAATAAGAGTGGGTGAATTGTTACTGGCTCCTGGGTAAGACTTCAGTCTGAAACACCCGGGTCGTGCCTGGCATCTGTTTCCACATGAGCAGGAAATGCTAGGGGTATGAGGTATCAGACCGGTAATAAGGCAAATACTCTCCATGATGCAACTACTCCCTTACTACCAGTAGACAACATAGGAAATGACACTCTGTCCTCCAGCTTACCCTGCTAGCATTTAGCAAGGTTTTCATTTCAGTAAATTGTCTTTGCAGTGCACTGAATTGTGCCTGGGAGACTGGAGATAGTGAACACAGCTTCCCCAAAGTGTCTAGTTGATAATCGGGTAGTAACCAAGAAATTAAAACAATATGACTCCACTGAAGAGCAACAGAACCAAGTCATCACAAAGACTCTGTCCGGTTGCCACGTTTTCCCCAGCACTGGGATCAAGAAGAGATAACTTTATTTGTTTGTTCATTTATTCATTTACTCTGAGCACGGTGCTTTATAGCTTAGAGGCTTTACAGCTCAACTGCCTAGTTTTTCATCCTCGTACCATTAAGAGTCAAGGAAAGCTATTTATCCTTTCTTGGTCTCAGTTTCCTCAATTGCAAATTAGACATATAAACTGTACCACTTAAAGCAGGTTAAATTAGCTAATATGTGAAAGGATCTTAAAGCATAAATTTTGATGTCTGTTGCCTGTTACTATTCATCAACAAAAATTTACTATTTGCTAATTATATACATTCCTTGACACATAAGGTTTAGTCTTTATGATGGTAGCATTACTTTTTTCACTTAAGCTTCCTAATATTTTTTTAAAATATTTTTTTAGTTGTAGATGGACACAATGTCTTTATTTTATTGCTTTGTATGTGGTGCTGAGGATCGAACCCAGGGCCTCACGCATGCGAGGCAAACGCTCTACTACTGAGCTACAGCCCCAGCCCAAGCTTCCTAATATTTTTAATTGATTTTTTAAAAGGGTATACATGAGTGTCGGGGTGAACACTAGTCAGTACCTAGAAAGTTTGTGGCTTAGCACAGTGAGATAAGGACTCTAGAGAATTTGATAATGCAGGTAAGGAGAAGGGAACCTGACCACTTCCCTTTTCTCCAGTATTCAGGTGGGAATTAAAGCAGAGCGACCTTGGCTGTAAAGCAAAGGCATGTGCTCATGAAACAGTGGAGAACTCCGCCTGTGCAGAGGCATGCAGCCGGTCCTATATATTCCCCTTCCTGTAGGGCCGTGCAGCCCCTCATTTTGCCCTGGCTTGCCGCTGCCAGGAGCTCTTGACGAATAAATGTCCAAACTCTCCTTGTTGAGTCGTCCAACTTCTTTCTTTAGGACCAGTAAAAAGTACTCTGGGCTTTTTGTAACTCCAAGGTTGAACAATGAGCTAGCCCATCCTTGTATTAATGTTATATCTGATAATTGGGGGAAGGAAAGAAGGAAAGAATCAAGTCGTATGATAATAATATAATATAATTAAATGCAACTTGTTTGACATTTAATGTTCTTAAACAGTTGTGAAGTTTCCAGATAAGAGCCATATGAAAGGAGAAAATAGTTCTCCTTGTGTTGTTCAATAACAATGCTAACTCTATAGATAAATGATCAGGGGACCCATGGAGATTATCCTCCAGTAAGTTCCTTTCCCCATGTGTCACATCTTACTTTGTCCCTTACTTCTATTATCTCTAAACTTTGACTTTGTACATATCTCTGTCACTGCATCATCAGTCAGGATTCTATTGCAAGAGGCAGAAAATCCAACTGGAGGAAAGCATTTACTTCCTTGAGTACAGGTGAAGTGCAAGGGCTGGGTGGTTTCAGTGTATCTCACAAAAACCTACCAGTACCCAGGCTCTGTGCCTCTCTCTACTCTGTTCTCCAAATGGGCTTCATTCTCAGACTCCACATGGTAACAAAAGCACCTGCCAACAGTTCTAGGCCTACAACCTCCCAGATGCAGGAATGGCAAAGACGACAGTGCCCCTCCACAACATCAGCAAAAATCCCATTGCCTTTCATTGAGTGTTTAGATTTCGTGTACATTTGGCACCAATCTCAGGGGTCAGGGAGGGAAATTCTTTAAGTGCCAAGTTTAAGTCAGAGTTGCCCCAGGAGCTGGGAGTCAAATGGTTCCCACAAAAGGATGAAGCCGAAGAGGAGGGTAAGGAAAAAGCAGCGGAAGATACTTAGTGCGTTGCTGTCACCACATAGAGGAAAGGACAACAAAAATATTGGTGGTTCACTCCACCCACCCTATGGTTCTAATGTTTCCAAATCCACTCAGAGGCCCTAAATATCCTTTGAGCCTGTGGCATGAGGTCTAGAATCTCTATGTGCCATTCAAGACTCCAACTATCAAAATTTATTTCTTACTATGTTTTCTCTTGCGTTCTAGGCCTCAGCATGTCTGCAGAATGTTTTCAACCTCTTTTCACCTTTGAATTCCTTGTCTGCCTCTCCCCATCCATCCTGTTGATTATCCTCTATATTGTCGAAAGCGTAGCTCAAATGCTACCTCACAACAAACCATGGAAGTCAGTACTATTATTATCCTCATTTTAGAGGCAAGGGTATTAAAATGCAAAGTGAGTAAGGAACTTAGTTAAGGTGACATTGTCAGAAGGTGACAGAGTTTTGTTTCTTCTCAAGCATTCTGGAAGCTGAGTTGTTCTTCACTGTACCCTCTCACCTGCAGGGAGCCAGGTAGATACCTCAATGATAACATATCCTACATCAACATCAGACACATAAGATTATATATGGAAGAAGACAATACATTATATTTAGAGTTTTATTTACTCTGATTCTGCTCTATAAAGATATAAATATTTCCCATGGATACAGCATTTTGGTCCTGCCTTGGCTACACTTTATAAAACTTAACAATCAAGCAAATTAGTGAGAGCTGCATGTGGGTTTTGGAAAAATAAGGAAGGGTCATTATTTTAAAATTCTACCATCTCACTAACATGAGTTTAACAGTAAAAATCATTGCATAAATATTTGTTGACTGTTTGCTCTCTGCCAAATGTTATATATGTAAAGAAGAAGAAAAACATGGGTCATAGTCTGAAACTGCTTGTTTCTAGTTAAGGAAACAGAACTGTAAATAAAATCAACTCTGTTTATTGTTAGTCTTAAAACTTGAAGAAGGATGTTGCCTTTTGGGGAGAGGGTCTAACAGTAATAAATAACACTTTGGATACTTTTTACTATTGTAGATGAATGGTAAATTATTGTAATACATTTAACATTTAGTCATTTGTTCTTTCAGCAGCTGTTTTATTTCAGGCATGATGCTATACATTGGGTTTAAAACATTGAATGAAGTAGACATGGTCTTTGCTTTCCTGGCATTCATTATGGGGTAGGGAGGACATTAAATGAAAACACAGCTAAACAGATCATTGATCACGCTGTGAAAATTGCTATGAAGATAGAAAACTGAGGGCTCTTATCAGGGGTCAAAAATGTGTATGTGTTATCAGTTCTTTGAGGCATTTATTTCAATCTGAGATCTAAAGAATGAATAGAAAAGGAGCCTGTAGACTAAAGGGAACAACATTTCCCATGCAGAGACAAAGGTGTACGGGGAAGGTGCTGATGTAGACCGGAACTCAGTATGTTCAAGGAGGGTCAGGATCAGCAGAGCAGGGTCAGTGTTGGGTGATTGGCCAAAGATGAAGATGGAGGCTGGGAAGAACTTGAGACATAGGGCCTTAAAGCCAAGGGAAGAGGCATGGCTTCTAAGTAGAGTGGGAAGTTATTGATACCTTGATGAAGCAACCTATGCAGGTTTTAGCTGGATAATTCTGGATCCCTGAGAAAATTGGCAGGCTTACTAATCAGGACGCAGAGGAAATAAGAGAGGTGGACACTCTTGAGCTCTATTTGAGACGTGATATCAAGAATGACCTCCAGGTTCTCATTTTGAGTTACTAGGACATTAAAGATACCATTTACTAAAAGTCATTTTTTAAAAAAAGTATTCCTATCTCTAAGGGGTAAGGTGTGTAGTCTAGGTCAAGTTAAAGAAATTTCAGAACAAATATTCTCTACTGGATTTCCCCTCTGATTTTGAATAAAGATCACATGCAGGAACTTCCTGTTGATTCTATGGCTCCTGGAGTGGAATCTAATCTTTCCCAAACTGATCCTTTCCTGCTACCACATTGTTTTTCTTATAATTTCATCCTGAGAACCAGCTGGAGAAACAGATGCTATCTCTTCTGAGAGGTTTCTGTTGTGAGTCTTGACATTTACTGACAGTCTGCATATTGGAAGGGTCCACGGTGCCCCACCTTCGGGCTTTCCTCCATGAAAAGGCTATCCTGAGCACTTGCCAGCACTCTGTCCTTTATCTCTTGGCTAGCAGGAGTAGATGTGCAAAACCCATGTTTCCACACTGTTCTGAACTTGCAACCAGACAGTTTTTGCCAAAAGGACTGAGAATCTTTTCCTATTTCACTGGCTCTAGAGATAAACACTTGTGGATTTATGGTGCTATGTCTGGGAAATTCTGATTTCATTTTTGGGAGAAATTGTTCTGATTTGGTTCTCTCAAATACCATCTGCTTCTTTTGTAACCTATTTTGACTTTATAAGACATTATGATTGTCAGAGAACTATTACTATTTCCAGTACTGTGAAGTTTATGAATCTTACGTACCTCATTATAACATTATTTCAACAATACATACTTAGATGTAAACATTATTATTACCATTGTTATATGATTCAACTGAAACTCAGAGGGACTATGTTAACTGTCCAACATTATACTGCTTGAAAATGGTGCCATGGATCCTCAAATTCATGGCAAACTCCATGCTTTTATCTTTGTTTTGTCATAGCAATTTAATTAATGTAAGGGATGAAAAGATTATAATTCAAAATATTCACTATTTTCTATTCAAATACAGCTATTTTCTATCAAAGTCTCCAGAAGTATTTATAGCAAATACATTAATGGTTTCAGAGCAGGTCATTCAGAGCATTTAACAGTATAAGAGTTAGTTTTCTTTGCACCATGAAAACTTCTGTTCCACAGCAGTAGTTTTGTCTCTTCAGTAAACTTACACATTTATTTCTTAAGTTATTCTGAGAAGTAGGAAAACAGTGCAGGCTATACACTCCTGGGAGCAAAATTCAGAGTATAAGCTTTGCAGCCAATAGGTCAAACAGTCTCATTTCATTTAGCAAAGGCAACATTTTCCATACCAAATGTCATGACCACCCACCTCAGCTCACGGGAACTCAGGACCTCTTAAGATGCCTTTGATTTAGAAAGCAGTGCATTGCTCTAGGGAAATCTCCTTGACCCCCTTCCAATGGGAGGATAAAATCTTTTTTGCTACCACATTTTCAAAAACCATATTTGCCTGGAAAAATAAATAAATTCTTGAAACTCTTTAGAAATAAAACAAAATTTTGCAGCAGCTCTAGTATGCTTATGTCGTTTATTTCAATGTTTGTTTTAAAATTGTTCAAGTTTTATGAATTTCAGTAATAAAAATTCATAGATGAGTCTAACCCTGAGATGTTTCTTATGAAGCTCACACTGTTTAGGTCACTGGATGACAAAGTAAAAGTGAATATTACCCGAAGACTTTGCATTCTTTCTGAGGAAAGAGTTAATTTTTGGTTGTATACTGGACAGTTATATCATGTTAGGTAGAGGTGTGATTTTTATACTGTCTGTGTTTTGAGATTAAGTATGGTTTAAGGGAATGTGTGTGGCTGCCAATTTGACAAGGGGTGGACTGTGATGTTAGTTTTATGTGTGGCTAGGCTTAAATACTGTTATGTAGTCAATCATCAATCTAGGTGGTGCTGTGAAAATGTCTTATAGATATGGTTAGCAACTATAATCAGGTGATTTTGTATAAAGGAGATTACACTTGGTAACATAAGTGGCCTCGTGGAAACCGTTTAATGCCTTAAAGAGCAAAAACCGTGAGTATGTTGAGTTCCATAGAGACAGCACTGGGGCAAGTTAGGGTTGGACTGGCACTGGGCTACTCTGTGCCGCACTGAGGGAAAACAACATGGGCAAAGGAGATCCTAAGGAACCGAGGTGTAAAATGTCATCATATGCAAACTTGCCAGAGGAGCACAGGAAGCACCCAGATGCTTCAGTCAACTTCTCAGAGTTTTCTAAGAAGTGCTTAGAGAGGTCAAAGACCATGTCTGCTAAAGGGAAAGGAAAATTTGAAAACATGGCAAAGGTGGACAAGGCCCATTATGAAAGAGAAATGAAAATCTATATTCCTCCTAAAGGGGAACAAAAAAGAAGTTCAAGGATCCCAGTGCACCCAAGAGGCCCCCATCGCCTTCTTGTTCTCTTCTGAGTATTGCTCCCAAATCAAAGGAGAATATCCCTGCCTGTCCATTGGTGGTTTTGCAAAGAAACTTGGAGAGATGTGTAGTAACACTGCTGCAGATGACAGGCAGCCTTACGAAAAGAAGCTGCTAAGCAGAAGGAAAAATATGAAAAGGTTATTGCTGTCTACCAAGCTAGAGGAAAATCTGATACAGCAAAACATGGAGTTGTCAAGGCTAAAACAAGCCAGGAAAAAAAAAAAAGAAAGAAAGAAAGATGAGAAAGATGAAGAGGATGAGGAGGCAGAAGATGAAGAAGATGAATAAGTTGGTTCTAGCAGTTTTTTTCTTGTCTATAAAGCATTAACCCCCTGTATACAACTCACTCCTTTTAAAGACAAAAATTGAATTGTGTAAGATTTGTTTTAAAACTGTACAGTGTATTCTTTTGTGTAGTTAACACACTACTGAATGTGTCAGAGAGCCCTATGCTGATGGTATTTTCCATAGCCACTAACCTTGCTGGTACAATATGCAGTTTGTCAATTGGCATGGGAATTTAAAGTATATTCTTGTTGGTGCATAGTACAAAGTAGTTCCACATGGGTATGGCAGTTTTTCATCTTTATTTGTCTCTTATGCTGCTTATATGAAATAATTGTTGTTATGATAACTGAATACCATGCTGTAATTGCAAAAAAAAAAAAGTTGCAGTTGTTTTGTTGACATTCTGAATGTGTTTTAGTCAGCTTTTTCACTGCTATGACTAACAGACCCAACTAGAACACTTTTAGAGGAGAAAAAGTTTATTTAAAGGCTCATGGTTTCTGAGATCTCAGTCCATAGAAGGCCAGCTCCATTCCTCAGGGATCAAGGTAAGGCAAAACACCATGGCAGAATAGTGTGGCAGAGGGAAGCTGCTTACCTGATGATCAAGAAACAGAGAGAGAATCTACTTAACCAGATATAAAATACATACACTAAAGGCATGCCCAATGACTCACCTCCTCCAGTCACGCCCTATCCTTCAGTTTCTGCTCACTGATTGAGTTAAGGCTCTTATAATCCAATCATCTCTCCTCTAAACTTCCTGCATTGTCTCACATATGAGCTTTTGGGGCACTCCTCACATCCAAACCATAACAGAATGCTTCTAAGTAAATATGTTTTTTTTTCATTTAAAAACAAAAACTGAGTTTTCTCAAGAAGAAATTCTGCCTCAAGAGTTTTGTCTGAGCTTCCAGCCTGCCAGCCTAGCCTGCAAATTTTTGATTTGCCAAATCCATAATTCAATCCTTTAAAATAAATCAGCCATCTATATTTATATATTTGTATAATAATTACATTTATATCTAATGTATTATATACAAATAAAGTGTCTACATGTAAACATATCTCCACACACATGTGCACACATACATCCTACACATTGTTTCTTTGGAAAATCCTAGTAGATATACACCTATAAATGAAAGCTCCAAATTTAAAGGCCTGTTTATCCCCTTTTAGTTTTATTACATTTTAATTACAAAAATAATACATGCTTATTTTAACAAATCCAACAACAGAGTTGTAGAAACAGAATGCTAACACTCTCCAGTTTTCCCTCTAATCTTACTCTTTCATTATGCACCTTTTCATACCTTTCTCCAAAACACACACGTAAGCATGCATTTGTATTCCTACATCTAGAATTCATTTTGTTTTATTTTACAAGGTGGCCACTCTGTACATAACACTCTAATTTGCTTTTTTCCATTAAGCAATGCATTATATAACCTACCACAGGTAAATACACATACAGCCCTTTTAAAGATTGTTGCATATCAGTCACTGTATTTATCATAATTTAATCAAGCATTTTCCTATTGATGCTTTTGAGGGGTTTTAAATGATTTTTTGCCACTTCTAATAATGCTGCACTAAACATAGTTTTATTTTCAATATTATGTACTTGTGGTTTTGGGTATATTCTTTAAATGGAAATTTCTAGGTCAAAGGGTCAAAAGGTATGACTATTTTAAGTTGTAATTTGTATTGATAGATTTCTTTTATAAAGGTTGTAACAATTCTTTGTTCTACCAGCAAAGCATGCAGCCGTATCCTCATCGCTGGATGTTACTTTTTGATATAATGAATAGAAAAACAATTTCTCATTTACATTTTATTTTAAATTGTCTTGCTGCTAAAACGATTGACCATATTTTCATATGGTGGAGGTGGTTGATATTTCTTTTGCTATCACTTGCTTCTTCATTTAATTTGCCCATTTTTCTCTAGTATTACATTCCTCTTTTTTGAATCTCTAAGAGACTTTCATCTTTCTGAATATGGCCTTTCAAACTGCATAATGTCCATAAGCGTGAAGGAGTCAGGTCAATGTTTATATAGATCATTGCAGTTTAATTGCACTGACACCATCCTCCCACACCCAGTGAGAAAGAAAAAGGTCCAGAAGGAAGATGAGGTTGTGGTGAACCTTGAAATTTCTATCCACAGTGGTATAGCAAATAAAGAAATTCTAAAGAAAAATCATCTTGTCAACTTCTTCAAACTAGAAATATATTTAGACTGCAATATAGATCTAATGCCCAGCTTGCAGAATTGCAGAATTTTCCAATTGCTGGTGTTGCTCCAGGTTAAAAAACATACCAGCTGAAAAATGTGAATTAGAATCATTTGCCATCCGTTCCTAATATAATGACTGATTTGCCACTCTGGATGCAGCGAGCTGCAGGCAGTGGGTTTGAACTGAGTCCAGGTGGAAGGGGGCCAGACACATTAAATTTAAGGCTGCTATTGCACAACTCCCTACAGAAATTTTGCAAATAATGTAGCTGAAGTGCTTTCTGCATGCTGTGTAGCCCAACTTTTTTGGCAACCTGATTAATTCTTTGCCCTTTTCTGTAGTATGCACAGTTAGGAAATACACTAAAAGGCGACTGAAACCATAATAGAAACTGTCAAGTATTATATTTAAAATGTTATCCTCTTCATTCTTAGTTTAGAAAATAATTTTTCAAAAATGCCCCAATGAAGGTAGAATATAGTAATTACCCCTTGGTGCTAGTTTCCTTTTGTTAATAACAGTAACATCAGTAACACGTAAGTCCAACACCAGATACGATGGCTATTCTAAATTTATGTTATATTCTACAGAGCTAAATATAAATAAACTCATGGGCTTATTAAAGACTGGCTTAATGTAAAATGAGCTTTAATTGTTCCTATGTTAAGCTGGACCACCATGTCCATGCACATTTCTCTGTCTCATAAGTGTGCAAATAGTCTTCACGGTTTAAATTTTCTTGCACCTCCATTCTGGTTTTTGAGCTTTTTCTCAAAAGGAGGTCCATGATACAAGGATACCTTTTGAGGGCAAACAATAAGACACATTTAACTAAGGATTTGTACTAATACCAGTTTTAGTCTTTGCAAACATGGAAGTGTTGATTTTGTCAAGGTTCCACTGAGAAAGTAAAGCCAAGAATGACACACCAAGTTCTATCCAAGTCATCTAAAGCTAAAGCTTCATAGAAGTGAATGTGCTAAGTATATGCTAATTTTTTTCCTAAATGGAAACCTTTTAGAGGTGACTTCTATACTATTCATTTTTCCTTGTAAATCCTTTTCCAATTGCACGTTAGGAGCAATGGGGTACTGAGGAAATCGGCAAATGAATTCTAACGTATGACTTGGAAGTCAAATTGGCAAAATCAGGGGTTTAGCCACCTGATGCATTACCAATCTGGAGTAATGAATGCCTGTGAAACTCAGTAAGGATTTTAATACAAATCCTAGGAGGACCAGGCATGGCATTGGAAGCTGAAGAAAACAGTCAATGGATTTTATTAGGAAACACATAGTCACAGTTAAATTTTGCTTTTGTTTTCTAGATTCTGATTTCTAAATGTTTCCTTAGAACAAGTAACTTGGTTTAAATGAGATTTGAACTAACTCAGCTCCAGGAATTAGTAACCAATTTGCTTTTAAGGGTTATATTTCATGTTACACTTAATAGGTATCACATGTTTTTAGTTGGTCTTCTCTCTATATTGATGTTGGCTTAAGAGGAAAAAGGAATTCAAATAATAAAACATCATGATACTTAGAGATTGTATCCATAAATCATGCTTAACTATAACATCAGAGTATGTTTAAGAATATAATTATATAGTATACATAGATATCTGTGTGTATGTGTGCACATGTTATTCATGTCTGAAAATATTCTTTTTGGGCAGCAGTCTAGTTGCTGGCCTGCTGACCTACAGAAAAACATCTGGCAATTAAATGGAAAAATTGTAGGTTAATTGATAGGGGAAGACTAATAGGATTCTGGCTGTGCTTGGGATCAGGATATGACCTCTGAGATATCATGGGTTGGAAACTGGAAAACATTTTAGATCTTGCACTTGAAAAAATATTTGAAGCGGCACCGCATGCCAGAGTTAATCAATGTCAAAATGCATTGCTCAATGTCTGTGGAAAATAAGCAAGAGGTAAACGTGATGGAAATGTGTTTGCCCCTTTGTTATGGCCCCAAATTAATGTGTTGAAGTCCCAAACACCAATGTGAATGTATTTATAGATAGAGATTTTGAGGAGGTAATTGAAGTTAAATGAGGTCAAAGGGTGGGGCCCTAATCCAGTATGACTGATGTTATTCTTTCTCTCTCTCCTCACCACCTCTCTTTCCCTTTCCCAGAGCACAGAGCAAAGGCTACGTAAGGACACAATGAGAGGAAGCCCCTTACAAGCCAGGAAGAGGGTCATCACCAGAAACTGAATTGGACAGCATCTTAGACTCAGACTCCTCGCCTCCAAATCTGTGGGAAAATAAATTTCTATTGCTTAAACCACCAGACTGTGGTATTTTGTTATGGTCACTCTAGCACATTAACACATCCTTTGCCTAGTTTTCTGAAAATAAGGTCTAAGGCACTATGAGTAAATAAAATATACTGGAATATCTGGGGTGCCAAGGCAGACATCTTGCTTTTCTATGAATTATCGGAGGACAGACATAGCTGTAACAGTTGGCTAGAAATTCTCTTGGTAGTGTCTAACAAGGTTGTAAAAGTCATCAGAGTAAGTGGAGTGGACACTTGCTATTTTTGTTTGGCCAGATTTACTTTTTCCTTCCCTCCAACATCACCTTGGCTTTCCTATAAGGAAGTACTTCTCTTTCACTCTTAGTCCACATGCTTTGGGTGTGGTTGAACTCACCCCATGGCTCCAAGTTGAGGAGATGACTCAGACCTGGACTTTGAAACTACTGAAGCTCCTGTTGGGATGATGATTCAGGGTGGTCATGTAGCAGTTGCAGCCATTTAGCACTAGCTTGTGCTTGCTGGAACCCCTGAGAAGGAGGTTCACACACACAATCTGATGGATTTGCTAAGATGAAGAGATGCAGGTCTGGAGCTCCTGGTGGCCCCTTCTCAGAAAATTAAGTCAAAACAGGAAGCCCGAGTTAAGAGGAGGAGATAAGTGTATTTCTGATAGCATTTTTAGAGAAGCAACATCCAGCCATCCCTGGGATTCAACTTGGACTTTTCATTTCTAGTATATTAGTTGATTTTGCATAAGCCTTCTTGAGTTGGGTTCTGACTCTTGTAGGCAGAAGAGACATTTTGGTGATCATTATGGCTAGAGATTAAAAGAAATTTGCTCAGGAGGCTGAGACAGGAGGATCACGAGTTCAAAGCCAATCTCAGCAAAAAGTGAGGCTCTAAGCAACTCAGTGAGATCCTGTCTCTAAATGAAATACAAAATAGGGCTGGGGATGTGGCTCAGTGGTTGAGTGTCCCTGAGTTCAATCCCCTGTACTGCCCCCACCCAAAAAAAGAGATTTTCAATTTTGACTCAAATGCTTTTTCCGTCTTTCCAACTCACCCAAACTTTTGTTAAGCTTCTATTAAGCCCAAGTTCAAGTTCCATATTTTCCATGGATGGCCTCTTCCTGTGGGATTTTACATCTTGGTACAAAACTTGAGGTGCCCAGCTCAAGATTTTGGGCACCTCAAAATCTTGGATTAGATGCTATCTTGGCTTATTATTGTGTGCGTGTGTGTGTGTGTGTGTGTGTGTGTGTGTGTACTTATTCTGAAACTCAAAATTTAATTCTTGGAAGACAGGTCATTGAAGAGCCTGGAAAATAACCACAGAAACCACTCCAAGTTTTAGTGGGTTGATCTGTTGAGGAGATGAAAAGGTAAGACCATCTCAGAACTGAAGAGGGAACCCTCGGGTCCTGGTGAGGTAGATGGCAATGGAGACAAAGTCAGAGATAAACATCTTCAAGTTCTTCCAAAAATACAGGGGCTTGAATTTAGAATAGAATATACTCTATCAACCACCTGGATGTACGTAGGAAATTTCAGGGGTGAAAGGGCGACATTTTAGGAATATTCTTGTATTTGGTTTACTGATTACTGTGGAGCGAACAGTGTTCCTCTAAACTTATGTCCACCTGGACTTTATTTAGAAATAGGACCTTAGCAGATATAATTAGTTAAGAATTTCATGATGAAATCATCCTGGATTTATGGTGGACTTTAAATCCAATGACTGGTAATATATCTTTTGGAACATCACCAGTTTGACATCCTCTCCAGACCCCAAAACCTAAGAAGAAGGCCATATAAAGAGACAGTTATGCTGCTACAAGTCAAGGAACACCAGGAGCCACTGAAAGTTGGAAGAAGAAAGGAAGGATTCTCCCCTAGAACCTTTGGAGGGATCTTGGCCTTGTTGATACCTTGACTTCAGACTTTTGGCCTCCAGTACTATAACGAAATAAATTCCTGTGGTTTATAGAGACCAAACTCTGAGTAGTTTGTTATGACATCCATAGGAAATTCATACACTAACATAAAGTAACGGAAAGTGGCAGGAAAGTTGAAAACTCTGAGATAAAAAGGAGGAATCCATGTTAGATTTCATTCACATTGAGATCAAAATTACTATTCCCTGTATGCAGTCTACCTTGTGATTTAATCTTAATGAGTCAGATGCTGACCTGGACTTGTATGGCATCTGATGGCCATTCTCAGGAAAAGCAAGGATTTGCTGAGCTTCTGCACTTTTCCAAGAAGGGACTGAGAAACAGGCGGTCTGTTGATTTTACTACAGAAATGCTACAGCATTCTCTGGCATCATGACAATTTGGCCATCTGCTTTGTGGAGGTAGTCCAGCACCATCAAAGAGATTGTACAATTTCTGTCACTTCTTAGAAAGGCATCCTTGTAACACAACAGTCCTTTAGCGTGTTCATTGTGTGACAGTGTAAATTTTCATGACTAGGGTCACAAATGATTTCAGTGTGCCTCGGACAACCCCAAATTAGGTAGGGGTCCCAGCCTAATTAGTTATAGCCCTCCTCCCTTCACTTTGAAAGGGCCTCTGTTTGAACAATAAGCTATAGAGCCACTTTAGCTATGTTAGAATCCCTGTTTTGTTTAAAAAGAAAATTTTGCAAATAGGTTTGATTTAATTTTCTTGCCAATTCTGCAAGAATTGGAAATAGAGATGCAGGAGTAGAGATTCATTTATTCAAAGAGAGTTTCGCTCAAGAGTTGGAAAAGGGAAGTTTGTGATGTGTTCGTTTCCTAAAACTTGGTTGGTTCCCCCTAAAGCGAGCCCCACCCCACTCACTCCTCCCCTACCTACGTTTTGCCATCCTGGCAGCACCTCTATTCAGCGAAAGGGATCTAGCTGCTTCGGCAGTGTGACAACTGCACACATTCACATCTGCAAAGCAGGTGTAGCTGGCACCTGCCCAAGCCTGGCCAGACAGCTTCATAAATCCTGCCCTTACCGCAGCCCGAATTACTTTTCATGACACAAAGCCAAGCTGTGTTATTCACCTAATGCCCCGATTTACAGTTCCCAAGACAAAAGAGCACAGAGATAGAGTTTCAGGGCTCTGTTTGCTTTCACGTTTATCCAAAGGTCAGTTTCAGGTCAAGCTCAAAAAAATCTGACAAATGGTGGTGAATAAACCTAAAAATAAATTAAGTGCAAGTGGGAAACTTAAGCATTCCTTGTTCTGGTGCCAAAAGAAAACTCAACCCAAAGCACATTCCTTTAATATCGGGATCAAACTGCTGTTCTTTGATTCGTGGCACACTGAGAAGTTGTGCTGTCTTCAGCTCACGTACATATGTACGAGTGAGCTTACACACTTGTGCACGCACAGAAGTCTGAACGGTCCCTATTTAGATATTTGTTCGTGTGTCTTCAAAGCTCTGAGTTACTAGATTAGACTAGCCTCCTAGTGAGAAAAGCTCTTATCTGGGAAAATATTGTGTTGGCCAGGAGTGCCACCCGATGTCCTGCCAGACCCCAGAGTACCAGGACTTCAAGAAAATCAGACTTGGAAATGCAGGAGCTTGGTGAGAGACACATGCTTATAAATCACAACCACGAGAGAGAAGGCCACATAGGTAAGCTGAATGCTTCATGTAGGTGACTTACAACAACAGAATAAAAAAGTGTTGGAAGCTTCCATGAATGGCTGGTTTGCAAATCAGTTTCTCTAGTTTTGTTTTTAAGGGTCTGTATTTTCTTACCTCCCATTTCTACTCCCCTGGATCTCCCTTTAATCTCTCTGCATCTCCTTCCTTCTCACCCACCCTACTCCCAACTGAGCAATGGGAAATGTGGTGATGTAACTGGCAGTATAGCATTACAGTCTTCTCGGAGCAAGGCTAATGAACTGTTTTAAGTGAATAAGTGGAGAGCCCAGCAACCAGTAAGTCTCTCAAGATATTTCTCCTTAGCTAAGAGAATCACCACCCAGCAGTGCCTCTTCAGCAACCTCAGCATTGTCTACAGCCAAGATGTTGACCAAGACAGGGCTGCAGGGGCAGCACGTATGCCCCAGGTTTGCCTGAAGGGTGTTTCTAAGGAAAACAACAGACAGCAATCAAAGTCCAGCTCCCTGACTTCAAAAAATTACAACTGACCTTGAGGTTCACCCTCCAACTTTTTTTCCCCCCTATATGAAAACTTTCTCTGTGGTATAAATATTCCTTCCGATCACTCCTCTCAATCTTCACTTTTCTATTCAATTTGTGATTGAAACTTCACTCAAGCAAGCAAAACCTTTCTGGAGAATAAACATACTGATCCCATCACATTTCAAAGTGGATTTGTAGATTGCAGCTGCCTCTGTTACAGACTTACAGCACAAGCCCAGAATTTTTTTTTTCCTAAAGATTGAGTCAAGTAAGACTGATCACCGTCAAGCTTATAAATGCAAAAAGGAGAATAGCAGATGAATGTGTGTCAGTGACTGGTTTGACAAATCTGCCATATGGCTCGTGGACAGTAGCACTTTGACAACTGAGGCAAGATGGAGTTCGTCGAGTGAATGACTCAGAGCACCAAGACAACCAGTGGCATCATTAACAGCCACAGTCACTCTCCTAACATCCTCTGGGCTCTCACTCTTCCCACACATGCCAATGGAGCCCTACTGCAAGCCTTTTTGGCTTTCTTCCTAACAATTTCCACTGACTCACTAACAAAGCAGGCCTCAAATGCTGAGATTTCATTCTCCTGGAAGCAGCCTTGGCCAATGGTACATGAAAGATGGTGAATGAATACACTGGTAGGGAAAGTAGGTCTATTTTACACTGGCTCCCAACTGTCTCTGGCAGGATGCAGCCCTACTGCCCCATTGTGGGAAGGCAGCTGCCCTA
The DNA here is from genome assembly GCA_028644305.1 of Xerus rutilus. Lineage (NCBI taxonomy): Eukaryota > Metazoa > Chordata > Mammalia > Rodentia > Sciuridae > Xerus > Xerus rutilus. The sequence continues at coordinate 99,393,969 of CM053405.1, forward strand.
TGGTAGAATCGCAACCCTGTTGCACAAAGGTAACTTGCTCAGTAGCACACCCTTCAGTAGCTTCTTTACCCCCTTTCTCTCACTTCCCCATCCCTCTGCAGGTACTTCCTGGATTCCCCCAGAAATAAAGTACTTGTATTTGAACCCTTGTCTGGGGTCAGCTTTTGGAGGATCCTAACTCGAAGAAGTTCAATAGTGGTGAATTGGTCTCTGAGACCATGGAGAGACGATGTGGCTTGATTCTGAAGAGCAGTCTCCATAGGCGACTTGAACATAGCACCCAGGATGCTACTCCAGAATTCCCAAGTATAGTTATAAAAAGTTATAAAAACTCTGATATAAATACACTAGTAAAAAATATATTATTGTACGTGTGTGCGCATGTGTGTGCATCCACACATACATGTGCAAATCAGAGGTGGGGAGTGTGGATTGTGGGAAGAGATGAGGAGGTAAGGATTTCTAGTCTTCTATTATTAGGATTATGACTGGGAAGACAAAGCATTGCTTTAAGATTTGTCTGTGTGTTTGAAAAGGTGGGTGAATGTTATTAATGTATTCCAGGAAGTACTGAACACCAACTTGAAGCTTTTATCAGCTTTTCTTTGCTCTAATTTCTAAAGCAAAAATGCCTTCCCTCCAAATACTCTATTAAAAGAACATATGAAATTAATGAAACATATCATTACTTTTACAATGGCCAAATTGTAGATTTGTCACAGTACAGAGACGGAAACTCATTAAGCCATTGTGCTTCTGCTTCACATTTTATAGTGTATTAAAAGAAAAAGAATTTTCCAAACCTACCAAGCCTTCTTTTTTCCCATCATCTCTCTGAAACTTCTTTTATAGTTCAAGCTGCAAATCATCTGTCTTAGCTCTCCATGCCTACAGTATTGGTAGAACAGAAATTTAGAACAGCTATGGCTGAAAATGAGAATCTCAATTTGGGGCTGGGGATTTCATGGTTTATTTGAGGACTAGGATGGAGTTGACAAGCCTTTGCATCCTACGGAAGCTGTAGAGTACAACAGCATTCTTCTTTATCAGCCCATCAAACCCCTTCCCTCATATCTTTCAGAGAAACTGTGAATTATTTATCCTGTGGGTTTGGGCATTTTAGCAAACCTCAGCACAGCTGCAGTGTGAGGCCAAGCTGATCTTTCATTGCCCTCTGCATTCTTTTGAACCATGCTGCATTTTTTGAGAGGGTGCTATGAATTTAAGAAAGAATGATAGGAAAAATCAAGTGTGAATCAAAGCAGAGTGGGTCAGTTCACTTTGCAGCCTCTATCCTGTACTTAATTACAATGGAACTCTTCAAGAGAATATAAAAATCATCTTGTGTCTATCCACACAAATGTTGATCGGTTGGGATTTTTTTCGTTGTTATTGTCAAAGTCAATTTGTATTTAAAAATTATTGCACAGGACTATTTGACATGAATCACTTTAAAACATTCACAAACTTTTTTTCACTTAAAAAATTAAGGAAACAATTTCTCATGAGGCACTTGACAGAAAAAGCATCTTTCTGACCTTCATCATGGAATTTTGTATTTCTTGTCTAGGAAATGACCTGTAGAGGGAGAAATATATGAGAAATTTATTTCCTTTGGTTCTTTCCCATATTCTCCTGGGTAGTTTTCAGTTACTCTATCAGTCAGAGTTCTACAGAGAAATAGAACCAATTACATCCACATAACTGGAGAGAGATTGATTTGTTTTTACTTTATCTAATTTATATAAATACATGAAAATTATATATGATGAATGACAATAGACTATATATATCATATGATACCTATATAATTACATATATATGTATTATGATATATATATGATATGTATGTATATATAAATTAGGATGACATATTTTTAGGAAATCATTCAAATGATTATGGGGCTGGCAAATCAGAGCTGTAAAACTGGCCGATAGGCTACATGTGTAGTCAGGATTTCTATGTTAATCTTGAGGCAAAAGTCCTTTTCTGGGAAGATTCGGTCTTAGCTCTTAAGACCTTCATCTGATTGGATGAGGATCACAGACATTATAAAGGACAGTCTGCTTTATTTAGAGTCAACTAATCGCAAATACTGATGTTAATTATATCAACAAATACCTTCACAGTATCATCTCAACCAGCATTTGATCAAGTAATGGGATACTATAGCCTAACCAAAATGATACATAAAATTTACTATCAGAACCCTCAAAGGAAACCACAGCCTCCCTGCCTCATGTTGTACTGGGGGAAATTTGGCATTTTGAGAAAGAGCCTTAGATTCAAATTCCATGCCTGGCACTTCCTGACTGTTCCTGGGAAAGTGTAAAACTTTCTGATTCCCAGTTTTCTTATTTATGAAACTATGCAGGCCAATTACAATTATTTCTATTGCAGAACACAAAAAACACAATCCAGTTAAACTCAAGAAAACAAAGAGAATATATATTGTCTCAGGTGACTAAGAACTTCAGCACTGGACGGAATTCAGGGTTCAGGCTCAACGTGGGCCCAAATGATGTGTGAAGACTCAGGATCCCTTCCTCTGTCTTGCACCTCAGCTCTCCTTGCGGCCCTGTACTGCTTCCTTTCTCTTTCAGGCACTTTTTCTGTGGTGGCAAGCTATTCCTAGCAGCTTCAAGTTACAATCCTAAGTTAAAGATTACTTTTTAGCCCTTCAAAGTCATGCACATGTCTAACCATTTCCTACCTCCTGGGGCATGAAGTCCTTCAGCATAGCTGAACTTGGACACTCGCTCTATTTCTGGGAGCTGGAGGTAGAGCCTCATCCAGAGGCACACAAAGAGTGAAGAATGGAAGAGTCCTCAATAAGAAATTCTGCTTATATAGAAAGGGGAAGTAGAGGGACTAGAAAGGGAAAAATCATCCACAGCACCATGATTTGGGTACTTTACTCCCAGGGCTGAGCACTGAAGTTTAGTCTCTCTCCAGTCAAATGTGCTCTGATTTGTCTAGGTAGGTACCTGGTTAGATATTCTCAGGCATATTTTTACACTATGTTAGGACAGGAATGAACATACATAGTTTAGGAAAAAAATTTCAATACTATTAGAGAATTTGTCTCAGTGTTATCTAAAGATAGTCAACATCATCTTACTATATCAATTTTGTGTAATCAATCTGTCCTAAAGAAAATGAATAGAACTGATTGGAAGTGAAATTTTGACAATTTGGAGTGATAGTAGAGGATAATTTTTAGTTGAATTTGAAGGGAGTTCTGAGCAGGAAAAAAAAAAAATCCATAATGAGAATTCTGGAAAGTTCTATAACTTTTTTTTTTGTTCTTTGCACAAAAGAATTAAAAATGTTTAATGAAAAGAATTGGCTCCTTGGGTAAACTTAAACACAATATCCCAGTTCTTTTTTTTTTTTAAGTACTATACCCTAACTTTCTTCCTTCTCCTTCTAACTTTTTTTCTGGCACGTTTCTTTATACTCCGTTTCCAATAATGCTCTTTGACTTAGAAATAATACCAGTGCTTGTGACTTAACTCAGTTTGCCTCAGGGCAAAAGGAGTGTGTGTGTGTGTGTGTGTGTGTGTGTGTGTGTGTGTTGGTGATGGCATTGAGGTAATATTGGAGGTGCTGGAATTCAACAGTTCACAGATAGAAATTATTCTATTAGCAGCATTATTTTGAGCACATGGGAGTAGGAAAAGATCATATTTCTATAAATGCACAATGACAGTCCATACACCCAAAAAAACCTTAGAGCCTAACTCTGATTAAGACCTAGATAGATAAGTATTTTTCTTAATGTGAAACAAGGAATGCCATATTTTTGCAGCTACACCTAGTAGGAAAGAAGAAGGAAATCATCTTTAGGGGAAAGGGAAAAAATGAGGTAGCAAAAGACAGTTAATTCCTAGAAAATGTTTTATGGTAACCACATTTATTGATTAATTAATTGATTTTGTGATTCTGAGGATCCAACTCAGAGTCTTAGGCATGTCAGGTGAGCATTCTACCACTAAGTTACATCTCCAGATTCAACCATATAAATTCTTTGCCCAAGTACTTCTGAATAGTTTTTCAAATCATTCCATTTTATGTTGTCTCAATTCTCAATTTTTGAGAGTTGAAAATATTTGCATAATGTTTTTCTCTGCAAAGTTACCAACATAGTTAGACCTTTGGTTCCTGGGCTACTGCACCAGACTTCAGTGAGTAGAGGAGGCAAATGCCTAAAATACTGACTTGGAAAAACCCTAGAGCTTTAAGAACAAATATTTAGAGGTAAATCACATATTAGTCCTCTCAACATTGGCAGAATTCTGTGCACACAGAATTAAATTAAAATGGAATATGTGGCTGGGTACAGTGGCATCTGCCTGTAATCCCAGCAGCTCAGGGGGCTGGTGCAGGAAGATCACAAGTTCAAAGCCAGCCTCAGCAAAAGCAAGGCACTAAGCAACTCAGTGAGACCTCATCTCTAAATAAAATACAAAATAAGGCTGGAGATGTGGCTCAGTGGTCAAATGGCCCTGAGTTCAATTCCTGGTACCCCCAAAATAAAATAAAATAAAATAAAACAAAATAAAATAAATAATATGGAATACAAATCAAATGAGGGGGAAAGGAAGAAAAACTTTAAGCAAAAAACTATGTTGGTACTATAAGAGTAGTATTTACTTGCTCATCTTTATCCTGTCATGAGCAAACAATAATTAGTTTAAATAATGATTTCCACCCTTAAAATGTCAGTCTATTAGTAAGCACTCTTAATACTTTATATTTTTCTAAGTGTCTCAGCAAGAGTTTGTCATCAACACTAATACAGGTGCCATTCTGAACATAAGCCAACTGGGCCTTAGCACTTCTCACTGGACCCAAGTAGAGGGGTGAGTGTGCTGGTGATAACTGAATTTTATCCATGACCATAACTGCCATCTAGAAAGATAGACAATGTTTTGTTTACCTCAACAACATTGTAGTCCAGTGATATACTCCAGTCAATCAATGCTCTGAAGCGTGATTATTTCTTCTTTTTCAGATGAAGAAACTGAGTCTTCAACATATGAGAGTGACATGCCTACTAGCAGAATTCTGTCTTCGACTTATCTGATCCTGAAATTCATATTTTAATTACTTACTCAATACTCAAGAGTAGACCTTGGCTAATACTTTGCCTTTAAAATAAAAAAACAAAATTGACACAGTTATGCTCTGTTTTAGAGATAAAACGAGTAGTCAGCCGGGCACGGTGGCGCACGCCTGTAATCCCAGCACTTTGGGAGGCTGAGATAGGAGAATCGCAAGTTCAAAACCAGCCTCAGCAATGGCGAGGCCCTAAGCAACTCAGTGAGACCCTGTCTCTACATAAAACACAAAATATGGCTGGGGATATGGCTCAGTGGTTGAATACCAAAAAAAAAAAAAAAAACCAAAAACCAAAAAAAAAACAAGTAGTCACTTTAAGGTCCCCTCACGCTTCTAAGCTATGGAGTGAGGAACCCAAGTGCCTTTTCCAATTTACCCTAATGTGTGTCAACCTGTTTGTTGAGTATTTTAATTACAGCTCCCCGAAATTGTGCTACATGTACAGTTCCCATTTTCTGTAATTAAATCTTGGTCAGATTTTTATCTTTTCAGTAATTTGTAGTTTGAGACATCTTCAACAGCTTTTCAAAGCTCAGTCATTTTTGCTGTATAAAATCAGTCTTAAACTCAATTCCAGATTATCTTTTTCTACTAAGTCTTCCTCACTCACATCACTTACACTTACCACCCACCAGAACCAACCTTGGTTGTGGATTTAGTGGCTTGAGTTGGATGAGAGAGAAGAATCATCTTCTTACTCTCTAGAAGATCTTCCCTTTGGATTTGATCTTTCTGAGTAATCTTCTTGTCCATTATCAGCGTGGAGGAGAATCCACTAATGAGGCCACAGCGAGTCAGTCATGAGCATGCGTGGCTTGCTCTAGTCTAACTTGGTTCTGTTTGATACTAGAGGCTGTGGTGGACTCACAGTCCTTCCTGCTTCATGGAACAATATTCTCCCTCTTCACTTCTTCTATTGAATCATCCTTCCCTTCAAAAACCAAACATCTACCTCCTTTGTCTTTGCCAGAGTCAATCAGTATTTGCCACAATCCGTTTTCTAGGCTTGGCATCCTCCTGCTTATTTCAATAGGCACACGGGTACTAGCCTTGGTTTCTATGCAGTCACTCTAAATTCTCCAACGTAGGAAGTCTTAGGAACATGGATCTTTCTGTATTTGGGGGCCAGAAAAGACTGGGCAGGTACGTTTTTCTTTCAAGGTACCTGACTTCATGATTCTTTGAATCCTGATGCAATGAACTACTCTAGCAGCCTTTGCACTTTAAAAAAAAATCCCTAGACAAGCCTCTCTTTTAAATAATTCTCCAAAATATTATGGCACACACTCCAAATTTTCCCTTCCCCATGGGACAAGCAGCACAATAATTACTTAACATGACAATATCCTACAATGGAAGGTTCCAAATCTCTTTTCCCAAAAAATTGTGCCGTACTCCATTTGGGTGGTAGCAGCAGGACAGGATTCTAGACTCTGCAGCATAGTGATCACTCAGCCAGAGGGAGGTGACAGCTTCCCCACTTTCAGCACCCTCTGCTTCTATGTGTGACTCTTGGAGATGATCTGTCTTCCTTCCCCACCCTCAGATTTACAAAGGAAAGCAGCAGCTCTACCTCCACAAACACTAGAATTTAAATCCAACCACACTCACACTTCTTGCCTTCTCATATTAACCAGAATGGGGATGAATGTGATCGTGTTGGCAGTGGGAATATATGGGTGCCTCTTGTAGTAGGTGTAACCAGTAGATAACTCGTCCTCACTACTGCTGACTCACTGATGTCTTGGTAGTTTAGATTGTGGGATAACTAGTACATTTGCCCTCATCTTGGGCCTTATTCCTAATTAAAAGACAGAGAAACTCCAGCGTGACACTTTATACATTAACTTTTCATTGTGCGCACTTCAGTCTCCTAGGGTTTAGAAGATTTTCTGGTGAACTGCTCTCTAGGTTGGTCCACATTGGTCAGGAAACACCTATGGCCTATCAGGACACATATTTTAGGGCCCTGACACTCCTAACAGAGATAATACCTTAGGAAGGTAAATGAGCCATAAGGTTAAATTTAACTGTGTTTTGGGGTTTTTTGTAATAATCAACAACCTAACATGGGACACTAATCAGAGGAACACCAGGGAGACAACCCTCTTCTTCACTCATGAAGACCTTAAAGCAAGTCTCCAATTCAAGTAGATTTTAGCTTTATTCACTAGTGCAATTTTTTCAGAGAATATAGAAATATAATCTATAGGTGTAGTTACTGTGAACCAAAAATGGTTCTTGTTTTTCATTGTGCTCCATTTAAGTTACTGTGACCTAAGAATCACACCAAAGGCTAGAGCTCTCTACCCCCAATAGCTTTGTCTTTGGGTTTTCTGTATTATCAATAAAAACTATTTGCCTTGGAGTTTATAATACTGCAAAGGTTCTTTCCACAATACCTATCAGACACCTTCTATTAATCAATTCCATTATTATAACTGCTTTATTTCACTAAAGGTCATGAATGTGTCTTCCACCATAATCTGCCTATTCAACTCTAGCTTTCTCTTCAGATACAGGTCAGATATCACCACCACCACTTCATGGGACCAGGGTCTCTGACAAGGTTACTGAAATTCAAACAGAAGCAAAGTGCAGAACGTTTGTTAGAAAAAGTCCCTGACTCATAGGAGTCATTGCAATCCTTGAAAAAGGAAGGTGAACCTGTGTACATGCATGATATTTTTGTCTTATCATTAATGATTTTTTTCAACATTATCCTATCAAGGAAAGAATGATGGGGACACAAAACAAAGAATCAGTGTAAAGACTTGTGGGAAAATGAAAATAAAATAAAAGACTAGTTGAAATATGAAAAAAAAAAACAAAATAAAAAATGTAAAAGGAATAAAGAAAGATCAAAAGAAGAAAATTGCAAAGATGACAGACCAATTAATTTTTTATTTACATTGGAGAAAAGTCTCACATAGACTATAAAAAGATAGCAGCATTAATTAAATTATTGACTTTAATAGGAAAAATAACAGAAAATAGTGGAAAGGAGATTAATGAAATGTTATTAAAAATACATCTAAAACATTTGGAAATTTAAATTATATGCTGATAGACTTGTGACTACAAAGTAAACAAGAATCTATAAAAATTTGCCAAGCAATTTTTTTTAATTCATAAAAAGTCATATATGTAGGCATTATACCTGATATACCAAATATAGACAAAAAAACAAAGATGACATTGGTATTAAAAACTGAAGAAGAAGACAATTCAAATTGTTGGTGAGGTTTAGAAAAGAGTTTAAAGAAGTCTGTTAGTGTGCACAAAAGTGTAAGACCCTTATCTGTGAGAATCCAGGGATATTATTGTGTAATGAGTTTAATTTTAAGTTCAATAATAATAATAGAAGCATTTGAAGAAAATAAATATGTAGTCTAAGAACACAAAGGGATTATTGTTATATGATGGACAGCAGTGAGCCATAACCTATAAAATTTCATTGGGCACGTGTGGCTTATTTTGGGGAAGTAACTATCTTAACCAAGAGGGAGCATTTTAAAAACGTATCTTTTAATCTTAATTTTTTGTAGAAAAATATTATATGACAGATGTAGAAAATCTAGAAAGATAGCTGGCCACAATGACACATACCTGTAAACCCAGGTATTTGGGAGGCTGAGGTAGGGGTACTGCAAGTTCAAGGCCAGCTTGGGCATCTTAGTGAGATCTTGTCTCAAAATAAAAAAGAAAAAGAAAAAGTGTTGTTAGTATATTAGGTCAATGGTAGAGAACCCTTGGGTTCAATCCCCAGTATTGAAAATGAAAAGAAAATAGCCAAAATAGTTTTCTTTCATACATATAAAAATAATCTTTTCTAAAAGTTCTGCTTTCTGCCTTACTTTACAAATAACATATTGCAATTTGCATGTTCTTAAATATTCAATAAAATTTAGTTGAATTATCTACTCCCCCTATTTATTTTGGGACATCAGATAATTTTTACTCTAAGAAACAAAAATGAAAACTAATGTTTTTGTGTTTTGATTATTTCTAAATTTTGAATTACTCAAGGGATAAGAACATTTAAATGTCTTTAAGAGCCAGGTGCAGTGGTGCACACCTGTAATCCCTGCCTCTGGGGAGGCTGAGACAGGAGGATCGCGAGTTAAAAGCCAGCCTCAGTGAAAGCAAGATGCTAAGCAACTCAGTGAGACCCTGTCTCTAAATGAAAATACAAAATTGGGCTGGAGATGTGGCTCAGTGGTTGAGTGACCCTGAGTTCAATCCCTGGTATGCCCCCCCAATATAAATAAATAAACAAACAAATAAATAAATAAATTGAATACTCTTTAGTTTACTTACACATTTGCAAAACTCTTAAGTTGTTGCCTCGTTTAGAAAGGTTTAATATTTGTTGGGACTTTTCAGAGTAATTTAGGAAAACCTAAAGAACTGAACTATGAGCATAACCCAGATGCTTGTACCCTCCACCCTCCTCATCTCAGTTTCTCTTTGCTTTGACACAGATGGATCTTTTGGAGGGTGTGTCTGAAGCAAGCATTCCTTCCCTGAAGAGGGGGTGTTGCTGAATTACCTCTTACCTGGACATAGATAGATAGCACTATCTCAATCTCCATTTTGCTTATGGGTAGTAATATCCTCCCAATTTCAGGGTTAATTACACCATCCATTCCCCCTTTTAATATTTTATTATTAAAATGGAAATCTTGAAAGTTCAATATAAACTCATTAGTTACTTATAATTTTTTTCTGAAATAAGGTATTCAGAAATACAGGAAATTCAATTATGTTGGATTAAAAACTTGCATCTTTAAAAGCCATGTCTAAAACATGTTGCCAGATTATGGGATGTGGGCAAGTTTAAAATAACAATATTTATTTGTCATGAGAATTCTGATTTAGAAACTTAGAAAAAACATGTTTTGGACTTGAGTTTTTCTTACAATCTGCATTTGGAGATGACTTTGTAAAGAGAAAATCTTCCATTTGATTCCTATCCTTTGACACATAAAGTTTTGGCAAGAAGGCAAGACGTTTCAGAACGAGACCAGGTAGCCTCAAAACTCACAAGTCCCAGCTATACAGCTTTCTCCTCAGAGCTACCAAAAAGCTAAGAATCCCATCTTCCAAAGATGGAAGGATTGAAAATGGATTATTGATTGGAAACGGATGCAAGAGTAATTTAGAATCAATGATATGAAAGCTAAGGCAATTATTTAGATATTTAAAACCAAAATTAAAAGGTTTTCTATTAAGGGATGTAAGGCAAAAAGGAGCATGGGTAGCACAGTCATCTAGTCTGTTTGCCTCATCCATAAACCCTCTTAGGAAGTTGCTCACTGCTGCTCTTCAGGAGGCCCTTCTGTTGTCTGTCTCTTACTGAGGATCCTTCACCAGTTGGGGTGCATGCCCTGCCTTCTGCCTCATGCACCTATTAGCTTTTGTCTTACGTATCAAGCCCACTTACAAGTCCTCCAGACTCCCCTCTTATCTCCTATTCTTTGATAAGCAAGGTGTTTTCCCACTTTCTTGGGTATATTTTATTTATCTTATTCTTGTGTGAAAGAATGAAACTTGCTACACTTTTCAGTAAGATAGTGTTAAAGAGAGAGAGCGAGAGGAGAGAGAGATATCAACCTAGATAGGTGAAACACAATAATGGGGGGGATCTCTTATGAATTTTCCATCCTATCATTTTTATTTATTTTTTATTTGTTCTAATCAGTTATACATGAACAGACACTTCTCAGAAGATATACAATTGATCAACAAATATATGAAAAAGTGTTCAACAACTCTAGTAATTAAAGAAATGCACATCAAAATTCTTCTAAGATTTCATCTCACTCCAGTCAAAATGGCAGTTATCAAGAACACAAGCAAAAATAAGTGTTGGAGAGGATAGGGGAGGGAGGGCACATTCATACATTGCTGGTGGGACTGCTAATTGGTTCAGCCAATCTGGAAAGTAGTATGGAGATTCCTTAAAAAACTTGACTATCCCACTCCTCAGTCTATACCCAAAGGACTTAAAAATGACAATTTATCTATTTAACTGCACCAGTAATTGTCTTCGTTTTCCAGATTACCTAAAATGAACATGAAAATTTATAAGGATGTTGACATAGCAAGTTATACAAAATATGATTTCTGCTAAAATTAAAAGAATATTGCAATCTGACCTGCTTATAGTAGAAGCACTCTAGTTTGGCTGGATGTAGTATCGCGTAGCTCTGAGAGCATATTTTTATAAAACACTTTGCATTTTTTATGTCCACTATGGGCAAGCTCTTTCAAGAAAGCTGGATCATAAGGTTACTTCAAGGCTTTCGAAATTCAAGATGCAGAGCAAGCTTTGCCAAACAGAGCACCATCTAGTCCAATAATCAAATGCTGTGTTTTTGGAAAGTAGAGCTGATAGTCTGCTAATTGTTTGCCTATATTCACGACAACCAGAGAGAATGTGATCAAACCTTTTTTTAAAATGTGATTTGTGCTTTCATTTATTCTTTCTGAATACTTAATTCCCTACATATTTACCTGTAAGGTTTATTTCACCAAAAGGGTGTTGATAGCAGTCTTCATAGGCACAGGTTCTAAAGCTTCCAGTGATTGTGAACGTCAGCGCAAACTCCTTTGGTGATTTTCTGATCACTTATGGAAAGTACCTTAGGGCAGCCACATACGTTTATTTATTGGTTTTATGCCTGACTGTCAGTCTGTTTTTGCAAGCTTGCTCCTATTAATTCCCAGTTTCACTTTTTCCTGTCTTGGTTGCTAAACAGACATATAATTGTTGTCATCTTTAAGAAGTAAATAATAAAACTACAGGTCACAAACTGGCAGTCTTTGCCTAATCTGGCATTTAGACCTCTTTATTTGACTTGTAACACAGTTACAAAAACAACATGCATATACAAATATACACAGAAACAGAAAATCCACATACATGTACAAATATACATATAAACAGCTCTTAACAATAAAACATACTGATTACCAGTTTATGGGGACTTGACTTTGTGTCTTCCAATGTATTTCAACTTTTCTACAGTCAACATATATTTCTCTTATAATCAGAAATAAACATAGTTTTAAAATTCTTATGCTTTTGAGAATTTAAAATAAGCCAAGTTCCTTTTATTTTGTTTTTAGGAGCTTTTCTTCCATTTGTTTGTGATAAAACCCAAGCCATTATTTTCAGTGGAATGCTTCATTTGTTGTTGGAACATGAGCAGGGGCTTCTTCATCATTAGCTCTGGAAGCCTTTATAGGTGTTTTTGTCTGTTTTTTGGGGGGGAGCGCTGCTGAGAATTGAACTCAGGGGCACTCGACCACTGAGCGACATCCCCAGTCCTATTTCGTATTTTATTTAGGGCCTGAGTCTCACTGAGTTGCTTAGTGCCTCACTGTTGCTTTGAACTCGTGATACTCTTTCCCTATCTTCCTGAGCTGCTGGGATTACAGGAATGCTCCACCATTCTTGGCTGTTTTCCATTTTTAAGAATCCAAATAATTCAGGGATTTTTAAAAATGCTTTAATTTTTTAAAATATTTGGTGGTCTGTGGCTGATTGTACCTCCTTCCTGCGATGGCTCCATCCTTATACCAGCTGTGCTGCGTTCCAGGGACAGGATCACAAGCTCCTCAGGTCCCTGCAAGCAGGATGTGTGGTTGCTTTGGAGACAGTCAGGCAGACCAGGACTCCACACCCCTGTTAGCTCCACTCAGGAAAGATAGACACTTTTTTGATGAGCTAATACCCCCAGCAAATCAGAAAGCATCTCTACAAGCATGCTTTTCTGGGAACAAAGAGTATTTAAATTCCCATTGTGTCTATGAAAGGGCCTTTATTGTGTGCTAGAACTTGGAATTAGCAAGCTGGTAGGCCTGCATCATAAGTGGAGTCCTACATGAAATCACCACTTAAATGTTATTTAATTTTATTTACTGACAGCCTTCAATGTTCTCATTGACACATTTTTTTTTTTTTAGTCATTCAAGATGTGAAGACAAAATAACATACTGTTTTATTAGAAAATCCTCCTAAACATCTTGGAAAACAAAACTGAACTTTCTCCCCAGATTTCCAGTTAAACATTATGAGACCACAATGTAAATCTCAGAATTATTGTTTGATATACCCTGACCCATCATTCTCTGTAGATGTTTGTAAAGCATACTTTTCCCCCCCAAATCAAGATTTTCTAGAGAAAGAGTATTAAGGGGGGGGGACAGGAAAAATTCAACTTAGAAGAATTTTAAAAATCAACGAAAGTAACTTTGCTCTTGATTTTCATTTTGTTTTTCAGATCTTGAGTCAAGAATTGCTATTTTTCCACACAAGAGCCTCATTAGAGTGTCCATAGTTCTTAGAAGACACATTTGGTACTGCCAGGGAAGTGACGCTTGTGTATCAGCATTTTCTGCCAAGTCTGGTTGTTCTTGGCAAGAAAAAAAAAATCACTTGGATGTGAATTCAGACTGAAGATGCTGTCCAAAATCGCTGGCCTACATTTTAAAGAGAAATTGCAGAGAGTGTAGAGGAACTAAAGCACCTCACCAACGGATCCTGGATCTTGCCGTCTTTTTTTAAAAACCAGCCTATTAGAAGAATTGCCCTATTCTATTTTTGCCATTTTTATTGAGTTCCAATTTTTTTAACTTTGCAACAGCTTCTATCTACATAGGATACTAAAGTTTCAAACTGCTCCCATCTTGAGGTTGAAAGGAAATGATCTGTTTGGTTTTAACTGGTATATCTATATAATTTTCATCTTATCATGTCTGACTCACATTCAAGGGATTGTCCTTTTAGTTTGCTTAACTAGTGTTTCCATAGTTTTATAAAATTGGAGACTAAACAGTAAGATTTACTATGATAAGTGGCCATGTTTTTATAATTCACTAGCATGTGCTAGTTCCTGACTCATGGTAGATGTGCAATAAATATTTGTCAAATGAATTATGAAAAACTAATTAATGAAATAAACTACCATTTGTGTAGGTCAAAAACTTCATGATTCAACCTAATCCTCCATAGGAATGTTGTAGGGAATAAATAATATATCAGTTAGAAATTGTGTAGGCAACAGAAACGCAATTAACAGTGGCTTAGAGAGTTAGGGATTTATTTAGCACACTTAAGAAGTCTAGAATTTGGCAGCCTGAGATGATGGCATCTAATCATGTGTGATTTTTATATTTATGGTTGCAAAGTTGCTGTTCCTCTTACACGTCTAACATCAACAGTTCGTGCAGGAAGGATAAGAAGAAAGAGGCAGCATCAGTGAAGTACAATCTTTTTCAGAAATCTTTTTAGTAAACTCTGGCTGTGTCTCGGAGGTTACTACTGTATCTCATGGCTACCTCTTGCAACAGTGGAGATTGGAGCATTAAGGGAATTTTTTGTTGGACACATTTCTATCCCAAACAAAATCAGTGATCTGCTAGGAAAGAACAGATTGTTTATTGGGTAGGCACTAGCAATGCCTGCCAAAAATGATATGCTCCATGGAAAGGGCTCAGTGTCTGACACAGAATAACCACTGAGTCAATTGTAATTGTTATTTCTTGTTTATGAACTAATATTATTTCCCTCTTGCACTTCTCTTAGAAACCAGAACTCAAAATCTACATACTTTGTTAAATTTTAATTTTGTTGCTTTCTGTCCATGAAATTCTGTAAGATCAATTACATTTTTAAATGTATTGAATATTGCCAATATTCCTATTTCTTCTTTAACATTCTAAGTTCTTCAAATTCTTCTTTATCAGAGATGGAATATGAAAAATAAGATATACAGACATGTTTTCGTGTAATCCCAGAGGAAAAGGAGAGGAAGAAAGGAGTGAGGTAGGAAAGGAGGAAGAACAACAAGAGAGATGGAACCATTTTCTACCTGGCCACCACCCCTGTGCAGGTGATCACGCAGACATTCCAGAGGTGCTCCGAGAAGCCATACAAACTACTATGTCTCCACACAGCCTATCTATGGGAAAGTAGAAGAACATAGCTGTTGGCTCCTTTTTATTCACCATTTCCCACTGTTCCAAGTCTCCCCCATGGAGTATTAATATCCATTCATTTCTTGATTTGCCATTAAACTGTTGCAGGTAAAAACTGGAGGGCAAAAGTCCTCAAGGCTCTAGTAGTTTGACGAACAGTGATCAATGTTGTATGTATGTATGGGGTGGAGGAGTTCCATACTTAGATTCATATCTTCAAAATAGTGCAAGTCATTGCTTGGCATTGTCAACAAGCAAGAAGAAGAAGAAGAAGAAGAAGAAGAAGAAGAAGAAGAAGAAGAAGAAGAAGAAGAAGAAGAAGAAGAAGAAAAGAAGAAGAAGAAGAGAAGGAGGAAGAGGAGGAGGAGGAGGAGGAGGAAAAGAAAAAGAAGTGCACATCTGGGATTATGCTGAAACTGTTCCCATATAAAAAATAAATCTAGATTGAGAAAGCAAATTCCCCAGACAAAATAAATTGCTTCCTTCTTTGTGAATCTATAGCAACTAATATATGCCAATATTATTAATTTTAATCCATTGTATCATAATTACTCTATGCATATGTCTGCCTCTGTCTAAGAGTGCAAACTCCTGAACTGGGTAAGCTTATTTCTAGATTTTCCTGTGAGAATTAAATTCATTCCAACTAAATTCTAGTTCAGTTAAAATTTGATAAATATTTTAAAAGTCAAAACCAACTCTGCTTTTCAAATATTTGATTAGAAATTTTGTCTGGGTTAAGTTCACAAAGTACTATATTTGTATGATTATATTACACCAACTACATCATCCCAAACTAAAATTTTAAAATAGTTTTGAGCAACTATTTTTACATTTCATATTAAAAAAGGAAATAGATTTAAAGCAGAAACTCAACAGATGGGTGGAAGAATACATACAATAAAGAATTGTTCCGTGTGAGTCAAAGCAATATTTTATTTTTTTAATTTTTTAATTATTATAAAATAATATTAAAAACATATATTTGTTGCTATATAGAACAAATGAAATATATAACCCTTTTATCATGTCTCATTATTTTTTGTTGTTTTTTGCTATTTATTACTGCTAATGACATCTTTCTTTTTCTTCCTCTTTTCCTTCTCCTTCTCTCCTTCTCCTCTTCATACCCCTCCCCTCCTTCTCCTCCCCTTCTCCTCCTCCTCCTCCTTGGCACTTTACCACTGAGCTTCATCCTCAGCTCCTTTTATTTTTTATGTTTTGGTAAGAGCCTCACTGAGTTGCTGAGGCTGGACTCAAACTTGCTCTTCTCCTGCCTCAGCTTCCTGAGTTGCTGGGATTACAGATGTGTACCACCATGCCTAGCTAGTAATGACAGCTTGTCCTTTGTCAATGGAGGCTAACAATTTTTAGAAATTTTAATCATAAAGTTAACATAGCCACTGTATATCTGCTTTTTATAATATTGGTGTCCTACATTATTAAGTTATCAATCTCTGAAATACATTTTAGCCAATATTGTTATCTGTTGTGAACAATAATAATATTGTGGTATAAAAGTGAGCATTAAACTATCCCAGTTATGGACATTTCAATAGCCAAAAGGGTGTTTCTTAAATTTGCTTTGTCCATATCTGAAAATACTTCAGTTGGCATGCATTGAAAAAGACATGACCTGTATCCTATGAGAATGATAATCCTATAATTCATTATCCAAACCAGGATTCTTTGACAGGGAAATAGAGAATTATATTCTTTTTGGTGACTTCCCAATTCATGACAAATTCTGCCTGAAAAAGCAAAAAGAGAATAAAAGAAATCTTAGTAGAAAAAAATTAGAAAATTACTTTGTATCAGAATGAAGAGACAACTATAAAAAAGTAGAAAGAGGAAACAGAGTGGTATTTGCTTTTAATTAAGCCTGAATCCTTTTCTTTGGTACCTGGTGTATATTTTAGATAAGTCACTTAGCTGAGCTCTTTTATTGGTCTTGGGATCTATTTCATTGCTCACTACAAATTCCAGGTGGTTTTAATATGATTTATATATCTGTTATATTCGAGGTTAACAGTCTCCTAAATTAAATTAACATTGCTTCACACTGAAAGAAAAAAAGGTCTTTTCAGGTAAAATTGCATTTTATTTAGGTGAAATAACTTCTTTATAGTTTTTTTCCCCCAAATAGATTTTTGTTTTCACAAGTTGCCAACACTATAGAAACAAAGAAAGGTAACCAAAGAAGTCATTTTCTATATGATTCCTTCTAAATATTCTTTTCCAGAAATATTTTTTAGGGTTACCTTAGGCTTCCAGTTTTCTTTCTTTAAAAATGAAAAAGAAACAAGTTTAATTTCTTTGAAAAATATCCTTCATAATAGGAACACTTTCCACATAAGAATTTGGTAAAATGTCTATTGTAGTCAGCTTTATTGCTGCTGTGACTAAAACACCTGACCAGAATAATTGTAGAGAAGGAAAAATTTATTTGAGGGCTCATGATTTCAGAGATGTCAATCCATAGACTGTAGGTACCATTCCTTGGGGCTCAAGGTGAGGCAGAACAACATGGAAGATAAGTGTGGCAGAGAGAAGCAGCTCATATGATGATCAGAAAGCATAATAGGAAGCACTTGCCAGGTACAAAATATATACCCCAAAGGCACACTGCCAGGGAGCCACCTCCTCCAGCCACACTGCCCACCTTCAGTTACCGTTCAGTTAATCCCATCAGGGATTAATTTACTAATTGGGTTAAGGCTTTCATAACCCAAACATTTTGCCTCTAAACCTTGCATTGTCTCACACATAAGCTTTTACGGGACCCCTCATACCCAAATCATAACACTGTCCTGCTAGACCTATGGATCTTCATGAACAGAGCTAAAAGACTAAGTAGTTCAATGGGTCAGGAACAAGGGAATGGATCACAGGCTTTCTCTAGGATCCTTATTTTCCTTCTAGAAATCATAACCTCATCAAGAATGCTGAGTAGATGCCTGGTACCTAAGGGATTTTGGCCAACACATGGCAGCACATGTGGCCAGCACATGGCAGACACACAAGAAATATTTATGGAATGCATGTTCAATAAGTAAATATACAAGAAGGAAATATATAGTAAATGAAAGCCTACAATGTATCTCTTGCTACTGTCTTCTTCTGGGGACTTAGTTATTTTCTTGGGAAAAAGAGAAACTTAAATGTTACTATAGAGTACATTCCTGACAAAACAAGGGGTCTCCAATGGACTTGCTGGTTAGTTGCTCCTCTTGTACATACTGTGATAACCTGCTTTTGTTCTAATCATGTCTGTTTATCTTCTCCTTTACTAGAATATACCAAGAGAAACAACAAGTGATGACATGATACATGTAACACGTATGCTAGAGTTACCCATCCATCCCAAAAGTGGTAGTCTGAGGATTTGTTTTTCTATCTTGAAAAATATACATATTTTTACAGTTAGCTGAGGACATAATTAATGTGTTTCAAAACACATGTAGAGTTTTTCTTTCATGTATTTTCACAGAGGTTATCACATTCTCAATGCTACAATTTTTCATCTGAGATATCAGGGCATCAATTGACTATTGGTAAGTGGATAAAAGTTGGAGAGGGGATTGAATTAATGGCAAATCTCCATTTCTAGAACTCATTGAGGATGATCTTGTCCTTTGGATATCCAAAAGCCTGTAACAAAATAAATTCCAGTAAGATATTTATTGAGCTAGTTAATTAATATTTTTTAAACCAGGGTGAAATGGATTACAGAATGATTTTTTAAATTGATAGCAGGTTTTGCTTTAGCCAGACTTTTCTAGGTACTCATCTTTGTGGATGAAACCCATTTGGTAATTGCTCAGCTCTCTTCTTAATTTTATCTCTGAAGGCAGAGTAAATATCCTCAGGGATGTTGTACTTATTATTAATATTTGCTCAAGTATTTCCACTAAGTATGAAGTAGATAATGATAGTGGAAATACCCAGGCATAATTTTTATTAGTAAAGATTCTGTTATTATTTCCCAAGTTACTGAACAAAGTATATTTTGGAGACCAGATGTATCTTCTACCATGAAAAATTGTAACATTTCTTCTATCAGATTTGGGTTAAAAAGCATTGCCAGAATTTTACACAGGCTGAAGACTATGATAATGTTGATACACTGATGTATTTTTCTAATGTGAATGGAAAAGTGAATGCAAAATTGGGAAATTAAATAACAAACATGATAAAGTGCTTAAAATATGAAGAACACCAGATTGGAAAAAATAGCTGAGCTGGTGTTTTCTATTCCCTTAACAACCGAGTAGGTGACTTGATTAATGGTGCAGATTGCAGGCAGTTCAGTGGCCACCTGAATGAACATAAGCAGATCATAATCACCTGGCGAACTGCAGTCTGAACATTGCTTTTGCAGTGGGAACAATTGACATTAGTGCTTACCTCACCTGAACTGAAGCATTTATTAATCTCAAATTAGAACAGATAAAAAACAATTTTTAAAACTTCTAAGACATGATCTACTTAAAATGCCATATTGACTTACTATATTATGAGAAAATAGGCATATAAATTGACTTGTAAATAAGAAAGTTTGAGTGGGAAAACACAGAATCAATCTCATCAGATTATTATCCTCTTTCCCAGAAAAAAAATGTGGAAAGACTGAGGTTCTACTACTGGATGACTATTTGTATATTCTACTGTTGTTATTTCTTTTGTTCTATTTTTATATTCTTAACCATTTATCAGAAAGCTAAAGAGACCTATTAATCATTTTCTCTAACTGCAACACTACATGGGGTATCAATTGTTGTCTTGAAATAAAAATAAGATAAATGATTTGACATGAATTGTGGCCTGATGAACCAAGAACAAAGATCTGACACATGGTACATCTAATATTTCCTGTTCTATGGTTAAAATGCACACTGACTAGATTCTTCGAACTTGCCATTTCCTTTATATGGGCATTCTGAAAGAAGTACAGATTACAGAAGAGAAAAGTTATATCCAAATTAAATTGCATATTGCTTGTAAATGAGAATAAATGCACTGGGTAATGGTAACACTCTTATTTCTACTGTCTTTTAATATTTCATGAAAGAGGTACCCAATTATGCCTACACAGAGGGCACCATAGTTGTTATTGACCTTGTGTATGAGGCAGGCTTCTCTACAAGGTTACATAGCACTTTGAGATGAGTGATTACCAAGTAACCAAGAACTCACAGCAAATACTATTTTTTGTCTGAGGAAATCCAGAAAAGATATGATACTATTAAAAAAAAAACCCTTAGAAGAAGAATTATTTTCCCACTAAGGTCTTATAGCAATTGAATAGGCAATAAAATGATAGATGTCTAAAGTTATGAAAAATGAAGCCTAATTATATAGCTGATTTACCATGTTTATCATATGAAACTACATCTACAATTGGTGTAGTGAATTACACAATTGTCCAATGAAAATGTGACTTTCCAGAGTGTTGACCTGGGTCATGAGAGCCAAATCGGAGTTATATTTTTTTAAATCTCCTTAACTTTGTGGTATGTGACTGGCAAATACATTCATCATCACTCCCCACTTCTCCACTCTTGCATTGTCAGGGATATTGCTAGGAGTTTATTGCCTTGGCTCCTGTTGTACCCTAATACCTTTAGCATTCTTCTCCAAACACTACTATTTAATAGGAATCAACATAGGCTTGAGAGATCATTCTCTCATCATATATTGTGAGCTAGAGCACCCAACTCCTCATGACAGTTTTCTCATCTGTTAAAAGAATGAGAGAGGTCACAATAACATAAAATATCAAGAAATAGTGTAGTGATGTCAGAAGATGACTGACTAGTTACTTCCTTCCACAAAAAGAAGGACCAAAAACAAAATAAATCAAAAAACAGAAAAAGAACAAGACAATGACTATTCCACTAGCATGTTTGACCCACTCTAGTGAAGTGCATCGAAGACTTAGTAGAGATATCAAAGAGCACAGGTGCATCATGGCCCTCAGACACAGATTCCTGACCCCACTGTTAGGCAAGTTGCTGAAACAACTTCACCCCTACAAGGCCTTTGAACACTGACAAGTGCCCTGTCCCACTACTGCCTGTATAGACTAATCAGAGCAGTTCTGTCCACATGTGACCTGTGGAACCTGATGGGTGCTCCAAACTGCGGCCAGGAGCACTGCACTTAGAGCTAACAGTTAACCTGCTCCACCTTAGAGAGAGCCGTGTTCTAGTTGGTGCAGCAATTCTGCAGCCTAGGCCAATGAGACCACCACAGGAATTATTGACATGGACTACAGCTGAGGAAGCTACATGGCCATAATACTGCTTCACCTCCAAACAAAGCCAGCACAACCTACCTGCCCAACTGACACTGTAGGACACAGCTGCAGGAGAAAGGCTTTAATTACAAAGGTCATATTATAAAGTTGGTATATACAATTGTTTTACCACACGCACAAATGTCAACAGATAAAGAGTGAAAAAGTAAGGTGACATCATGTCTCAAAAGGATCAAAATAACTCTCTAGACTCTAAAGAAAATGTAATCAATGAATTGCCTGAAAAAGAATTCAAAATAATAGTCTTAAGGAAGCTTGATAAAAAATAAGAGGATAGAGAAGTCAACAACAATTAGAAAAAATTTGATGATCTGAATGAAAAATTCACCAGAAATAGAGATCATAAAAAAGAACCAAAAAGAAAATTTGAATTTAATCAATAAATGAAATAAAACATACAGTTGAGGCTCTTAACAGAGATAATATTAAGCAAAAGAAAGAAATTTCTGAACTTAAAGACAGTTTTTTTAAAAATAACCCAGTCTGAAAGGAAAAAATGAAGAAGTAAAGATTTTAAAAAAATGAAGAAAACTTATGAGACATGAGACACCATGGAACAAATGAATATTCACATTATAGGTATATATGAAGAAGAAGAAAAAGAAACAGAAAATATATTTAATGAAATAATAGTTGAAGGCTTTTCAGACCATAGAAAAGATATTAACATCCAGCTCAAATAAGATCAAAAGACCCCTAATAGATTTTGTCCAATAAAAAGTCTTCTCCAAGGCATATTATAGTCAATATGTCAAAAATACAAAAGATTTAAACACAACAGGAGAACAGTAACAAGTTACATATAAAGGAATCTCCACTAGGATAGCAGAAGATTTTTCAGCATAAACCTTATAGGCCATGAGAGAATGAGATAGTATATTCAAAGTCCTGAAAGAAAAAACACTGCCAATCAAAAATATGGTACTCAGAAAATCTCTCCTTCGCTATAAAAGGTGAAAAAAAGTCTTTCCAAGGAAAACAAAAACAGGGAATTTATCACCAGACCATCCTTACAAGAAATGCTTAAAAGAGCAAGGCAATATGGCACAAATCTATAATTCCAGTGACTCATTAGGCTGAGGTAGGAGGATATTGAATTCAAAGCCAGTCTCAGCAATTTAGCAATGCCCTAAGCAACTCAGTTAGACCCTGTCTCAAAATAGAAAATAAAAGGGGATGGTGATTTAGCTAGTGGTTAAGTGCTCCTTAGTTCAGTCCTTGGTATGTATAAACAAACAAACAAATAACAAAGGGAACCCTACACTGGAAACTAAAAGTAACTGCCTTCATGCACGCATGCATGAACACAAAACTCACTAGTAGATCACACACACATGTAAGAGAAAGAGAAGTCTTTATTTATTAAAAACATCTTATATGCAATCAGATTAAATCCCTCAATTAAAAGATTTAGACTGATTGAATGAATTAAGAACCTCAAGACTGCCAGATGTGGTGGTGCATCCCTGTGATTCCAATAGCTTAGGAGGCTGAGACAGGAGGATTGCAAATTCAAGGCCAGACTCAGCCACTAAGTAAGGCCCTAAGAAACTTGGTGACACTCTGTCTCAAAAAATAATTAAAAAAAAAAAATAGAACAAGACTGAGATTGTGATTCAGTTGTTAAGCACCTCTGGGTTCAATCCCTGGTACCATATTAAAAAAAAAAAAAAGAAAGAAAAAAAGAACAATGATATTTTGTATTTTGAGACTTCACTGGCAAAGACACAGATAGACTGAAAGTGAAGGATTAGAAAAAGATAGCCCATGCAGATGAAAACCAAAAGCAAACAACAGTAGCCATACTTACATGAGATAAAACAGATTTTAAATCAGAAATTCCAGAAAAGGACAGAACGGTCCATATATAATGATAAAGAGGTCGATTCAGCAAGAGAAAATCATAGTTATATATAGGTATGCACATTATGCTGGAGCACCCAATTGTATAAAACAAATATCATTAGACCTAAAAAGAGAGATAAACACCATTACAGTCATAGTTGAGGACTTCAACAATTTTATCAATGGACAAGTTATCCAGACCAAAACAAACAAAGAAACATTATTGTTAAACTATAGTATAATTTATAGTATAGTCCTTATGGACCCAAAAGATATTTACAGAACAATTCATCCAACAGCTACAGAACATCCTTTCTTTTTTATCAACACATGGAACATTCTTAAGGATAAATCATATACCGGGCAACAAAATAAGTCTCAATAAATTTAAAATAATTTGAAATAATATCATGAATCTTCATCTGGCCACAATGGAATAAAGCTAAAAATCAACAGGAGAAATTTTTGAAATTGAACAAATACATGGAAATTAACTCTGTCTTAAACCAATGAAACAATATAGAAATAAAAAGGAAATTAAAATTTTCTTGAAACCAATGCAAATGTATTGCAGCATACCAATGCAGGTATGTAGCATGTCAAAGCCTATGAAATATGGCTAATGTCAAAGCTTATGAAATATAAACTAAGAGGAAAGTTTATAGCAATAAGCAACTACATTAAAAAATGGAGAAAGCTTTAAAATAACAACATAAAACTACAACTCAAGATCCTAGAAAAGCAAGAACAAATTAAGGTCTGGGTTTGTGGCTCAGTGGTACAGTGTTTGCCTAGCATGTGTAAGGCACTGGGTTCGATTCTCAGCACCACATATAACTAACTAACTAAATAAATAAAATAAAGGTCCATTGACAACTAAAAAAAAATTAAAAAAAGAACAAATCAAATCTAAAAATAATGGAAGGAAAGAAATAAGAGCAGAGCAGACATAAAGGAAATTGAGACTTAAAAAAATACAAAACATGAACAAAACACAGTTTATTTTTGAAAAAGTCTTAAAAATATTGATAAAACTTTAGTTTGATTGATCAATAAAAGAAGAAGACTCAAATAAGTAAAAGCAGAGATGAAAAAGGGCACATTACAACTGATACCACAGAAATACAAAGTATCATTAGGTATTACTATGAACAGCTAAATGCTAACATAGACCTAAGAAATGAATAAATTCCTGCCCATCTAAAACCTACAGCATTGAACCATGAGCCAGATGTGGGGGCACATGCCTATAATTCCAGCTACTTAGGAGGCTGAGGCAGGGCAATCACAAGTTTGAGGTCAGCTTGGGCAACTTGGTGATACAGTGTCTTAAAATAAAAATTATTTTTTAAAGAGGACTGAAGATGTAGCTCAGTGCTAGAGCACCCCTTGGTTCAAACCCCAGTGTTAGAGAGAGAGAGAGAAAGAAAGGAAGTTAGACCCTGAAGACATAGAGAAACTGAACAGATTAATACAAGCAATGAGTTTCCTAACTCAGAAAAGTTGAGGACAAAATGGCTTCACTGCTGAATTTTACCAAACATCTAAAATTATATATCAATAAATTATTATGTCTGTAAACAATACATTACACCAACAGAATGAAGGACAAAAACTATATAATCATCTCAACAGATGAAGATAAAATATTCAATAATATTCAACATTTCTTCATGAAAAAACTTCAAAAATAGGTGTAGAAAGAATGTACTTTGACACAATAATAACTTTATATGACAAACACATATCCAAAACCAACTGACTAAGGGAAAACTGATATCTGGTACTGGGGATTGAACCCAGGGGTGCTTAAGCACTGATCCACAATCACAGCTCTTCTTATTTTTTATTTTGAGACAGAGTCTCATTCAATTACTTAGGGCCTCACTAAGTTGCTGAGGCTGGCTTTGAATTCACAATCCTTCTGTCTTAACCTCCTGAGTTGCTGGGATTATAGACATGAACCATCATGCCTGTCCACTTTCACGATTCTTATTCAACACAATATTGGAAGTCTTACCCAGATTGATCAAGCAATAGAAAGAAATAAAAGGCACCCAAATAGGAAAGAAAGAAGTCTAATTATCATTGTTGGTGGACAATATTTTACACGTTAAAAAATCTGCACCCAAAAAACTTAGAAATGATGAACAAATGTAATAAAGTTGAGGACAAAATCAACACACAAAAATCAATATTTTTTTATCCATTGGTAACGGCCTTGCTAAAAAAGAAATCATGAGAGCAATCCCACTCATAATAGCGACAAAAAGTAAATAAAATACTTAAGAATAAATTTAACTGGAGGTGGATCCAAGATGGTAGCCTAGATAGACGCTGTGTTCCTAGTCTTTCCAGGACTGGAGATTAAAGTAGTGGAAATACTGTTTCTCTGCAAGTTATTAGAGGACCCCTGAGAGCTGCTTCCACACAGGAATTCCAATCACGTGTCCGTGTGGGTCGCCAGGCCCCAGCATTTCCTTACACAGGACCCTGGCCAATCATCAGTTCAGGATCTCCCCCAGAGCCCACACACTGTGTGCAGGACCTCAGATCTTCCACCCATGCAGGACCCCCAGCTGTAGCTCCCATGCGGACCCTCGGCTCCTGCACAGGACTCCTGGCTGCTGTTTTGGTGTGGACCTCAATCTACCAACGTGGAACTCCCCTGTTCACCTACACCTGGGGGACACTGGACAGGATCAGGACTCAACCTTCTACCTCTGCACAGCATGCCACAGAGCAGCATCTCTGAACACGTAGCCCAATGCTACTGCCTGGCCCAGCCCTACACCCTATCTCTGAAAGCAGACGCCTCCATTTTGGGACTCCTTCATTGCCATCTTGAACCTAAGCAGAGAGGTACCAGTAAACAACAGACAACGCCACCTGCTGGAAGAGAAAGGAAGCAAGCCTTTTCATTTACCTTGAGACTTTTTTTTGCTCTAATATCCCTCTTTTTTCCTTTTCTTCCTTTCTTTTTCTTCTTTACCCTCTCTCACTCTTTTTCTGCCCTCATATCCCCAACATTTGTGAAACCAAGTATTTTTTTATGCATTAGGTTACTGAAGACTGGAATATCTGATCAGTATACTACAGTTGTACTATATAGTATCGTATCTTCTATCTTTACATGTTTTATTTTTCTTAATTTTTATGTTCTCGTTTGTTGTACTCTATTTTCTTCCTACTTACCTGTCTTCCCCAAATCTCTTTCTCTCTTTTCTACTACTAGCCAACTTCTTTTGGATTCCTCTTTCATGCTTTCTAGGATCTAATAGCTCTATAGCTTAACTTCCTACTTCCCTAACATCTCATCCTACACCCACTCCCAGTTCTCTTTAGTCCACCAACAGAAACTGTAAACACTTTTTCAAACCTATTGTTTATATAGTAGATACTAATTGAACTCATTCTGTATATTGTGACAAAGCCATAAATGTCCTATTAGGAGCTACTTGGTCTAAAATTATATATTGTTTGTATTGAGATCTGTTAATATTGGTTTTCCCCTAAAAGGAGAGGTATTGGAACCCTGTAGGAGATCTATAAACCTATAGGATAAAAACTGTGGACCAACTGTGCTCTCGCAGAGTAGGAGCCCAACCGAACACTGCACTGTGGCCCCCCATCTACCAACCGGCAGCTGTCCCTGTCTACTTCCATCTAGAATCAATAGCCAGGACCAGGAAGATCATTCCCGAGATCCCTGTAGGTCTGGCTATTCCAGGTAAGGTATTGGTAACTGGCAGGAACACTACAAGATTATAGGATAGAAACTGTAATACCTCATATTGGTACTGCTAGAGAGGAAGACACATGAACAATATTTATAAAAAAATAAGAGAAGAAAATGCCCCAAACAAACCAAGATGCTACAATAGAATCCACTGACAGCACAGTAGATGAAATGTCAGAGAAGAAATTCAGAACATACATACTTAAAATGATCTACAAAACACAGAATAATAGAGCAATTACAGGCAACAATTGATCACTCCAACAAAGAGATAAGAGAGGAAATACAGGCAACCATTGATCACTCCAACAAAGAGATAAGAAAGCAAATACAGGGAGCAAAAGATTACTTCAAGAAAGATATAGAGACACTAAAAATAAAAGTAGAAATCCTTGAAATGAAGGAAACAATAAACCAAGTAATAAATTCAATAGAAAGCATCACCAACAGACTAGATTACTTGGAAGATAGAACCTCAGACAATGAAGACAAAATATATAATCTTGAAAATAAAGTTGACCACACAACGAAGATGGTAAGAAACCATGAATAAAACATCCAATAATTATGGAATAACATCAAAAGACCAAACCTAAGAATTATTGGGATAGGAAGGCACAGAGATACAAACCAAAGGAATGCACAATCTCTTCAATGAAATAATATCAGAAAATTTCCCAAACATGAAGAATGAATTGGAAAATCAAATACAAGAGGCTTACAAGACACTAAGTGTACAAAACTACAACAGATCCACACCAAGGCACATCATAATGAAAATGGCTACTGTACATAATAAGGATAGAATTTTAAAAGCTGCAAGAGAGAAGGTACAGATTACAGGAGAAAACCAATTCGAACTTCAGCAGATTTCTCAACCCAGACCCTCAAAGCCAGGAAATCCTGGAACAACATATACCAAACTCTAAAAGAAAATGGGTGCCAACCAAGAATATTATATCCAGCAAAATTAAGCTTCTGATTTGATGACAAAATAAAAACTTTCCATGATAAACAAAATTTCAAAGAATTTACAATGAGAAAGCCTGCACTAGAGAACATTCTCGGCAAAATATTTCATGAGAAGAAAATGAAAAATGACAATGACAATGAGCAAAAGGAAGGACTACACTAAAGGAAAAGCCAATCAAAGGAGAAACTAAATCAAGTTAAAAACCAAAAATAAACCAAAATGAATGGGAACACAAACCATATTTTAATAATAACCCTGAATGTTAGTGGCCTAAACTTATCAATCAAAAGACATAGACTCACAGGTTGGATTAAAAAACAAGACTCAACAGTATGTTTTTTTCAAGAGACTCATATCATAGAAAAATATATCCACAGGCTAAAGATGAAAGGATGGGAAAAAACAGTACCACTCAAATGGACCTTGTAAACAAGCAGGGGTCTCCATCCTCATATCAGATAAAGTAGAATTTGAACCAAAAATAGAAGGGATAAAGAAAGGCATTTTGTACTACTTAAGGGAACCATACATCAAGAAGACATAACAATCATAAATATCTATGCCCCAAACAATAAAGCATCCACATATATCAAGCAAACCCTTCTAAATTTTGAAAATCAAATAGTCCACAATACAATAGGACTAGGTGAATTTAACACATTTCTCTTACCACTGGACATATCTTCCAAACAAAAACTAAACAAAGAAACCACAGAACTCAACAATGCAATCAATAATTTAGAATCAACAGACATATACAGACTATTTCATCCATTAACAAGTGAATACACTTTTTTCTCAGCAGCACAAGGATCCTTCCCTAAAATAGACCATATTTTATTCCACAAAGCAACTCTTAGCAAATACAAAAAAATAAAGATACTACCCTGCATTCCATCAGACCATAATGGGATGAAATTTGAAATCAATGGTAAAATAAAAAATAGAAGCTACTCCATCACCTGGAGACTACATAATACACTACTGAATGATGCATGGATAACAGAAGACATCAAAGAGAAAATAAAAGAATTCTTAGAGGTAAATGAGAACTCTGATACAACATATCAAAACCTCTGGGACATTATGAAGGCTGTGTTAAGAGGAAAGTTTACTACATTGAGTTCATTCATTAAAAGGATAAAGAGTCAACAAATAAATGACCTGACATTACATCTCAAATCTCTAGAAAAAGAAGAACAAATCAACTCCCAAAGAAGTAGAAGATAGGAAATAATTAAAATTAGGGCTGAAATCAATGAAATTGAAACAAAGGAAAAAATTCAAAAAATTAACAAAACAAAAATCTGGTTCTTTGAAAAAATAAACAAAATTGACACACTCTTGGCTACCTAACGAAAAGGAGAAAACTCAAATTACTAAAATTCCAGACGAAAAGGGAAATATCACGACAGACACTATTGAAATACAGAAGATAATTAGAAACTATTTTGAAAATCTATACTCCAGTAAGATAGAAAATTCCAAAGACATCAACAAATTTCTAGGTGCATATGATCTACCCAGACTGAATCAGGAGGACATACACAACTTAAACAGATCAATTTCAAGCAAGGAAATAGAAGACACCATCAAAATCTTACAAACCAAGAACAACCCAGGATTGGACAGATTGCTAGTCAAGTTCTATAAGACTTTCAAAGAAGCATTAATACCAATACTCCTCAAATTATTCCATAAAATAGAAAAAGAGGGAACTCTTCCAAACTCATTCTATGAGGCTAGTATCACCCTGATTCCAAAATCATCCAAAGACACATCAAAGAAAGAAAATTTCAGACCAATATCCCTGATGCGCATTGACACAAAAATTCTCAATAAAATTCTGGCAAATCATATACAAAAACATATTGAAAAGATAGTGCACCACAATCAAGTGGGTTTCATCCCAGGTATGCAAGGTTGGTTCAACATACAGAAATCAATAAATGTAATCATCACATCAATAGATTTAAAGTCAAGAATCATCTGATTGTCTCTATAGATGCTGAGAAAGCATTTGACAAAATGCAATACCTCTTCATGTTCAAAACACTAGAAAAACTAGGAATAGTAGGAACATACCTCAACATTGTAAAAGCTATCTATGCAAAACAGAAAGTCAACATCATCCTCAATGGGGAAAAATTGGAAGAATTCCCCTTAAAAACAGGAACAAGACAGGGATGTCCACTTTCACCACTTCTATTCAACATAGTCCTTGAAACTCTAGCCAGAGCAGTTAGACAGACAGAAGAAATTAAAGGGACAAGAATAGGAAAAGAAGAAGTTAAACTATCATTATTTGCCAACGACATGATTCTTTACTTAGTGGATCCAAAAAATTCCACCAGAAAACTTCTAGAAATAATAAATGAATTGAGCAAAGTAGCAGGATATAAAATCAATACCCATAAATCAAATGCATTTCTATACATCAGTGATGAATCTTCTGAAAGAGAAATTAGAAAAACTACCCCATTCACAATAGCCTCCCCCAAAAATGAAATACTTGGAAATCGATTTCACAAAAGAGGTGAAAAACCACTACAATGAAAACTTCAGGACACTAAAAAAAGAAATTGAACAAGACCTTAGAAGATGGAAAGATCTCCTATGCTCTTGGATAGGCAGAATCAATATCATCAAAAGGGCCATACTATCCAAAGAGCTATACAGATTCAATGTAATTCCAATTAAAATCCCAACATTATTCTTTATATAAGTAGAAAAAGCAATCATGAAACTCGTTTGGAAAAAAAAGAAACCCAGAATAGCCAAAACAATCCTTAACAAGAAAAGTGAAGCAGGAGGCATCACAATTCCAGATTTTAAATTATATTACAAAACTATAATAACAAAAACAGCATGGTACTGGCACCAACATAGACATGTAGATAAATGATACAGAATAGAAGACACAGAGACAAACCTACTTAAATACAGTTATCTCATACTAGACAAAGGTGCCAAAACATACATTGGAGAAAAGATAGCCTCTTCAACAAATGGTGCTGAGAAAATTGGAAATGCATATGCAGCAAACTGAAACTTAACCCCTGTTTCTCACCATGCACAAAATTCAACTCAAAGTGGATCAAAGACCTAGGAATTAGCCCAGAGTCCCTAAGCATAATTGAGGAGAAAGTAGGCGCAAACCTTCATCATGTCAGATTAGGCCCTGACTTCCATAACAAGACTCCTAAAGCACAAGAAATAAAAGCAAGGATCAATAAATGGGATGGATTCAAACTAAAAGCATCAATGAAACAATCAATGAAGTGAACAGAGAGCCTAAATTCTGGGAGCAAATTTTTGCCACATGCACATCAGATAGAGAACTAATCTCCAGGATATATAAAGAATTCAAAAAACTTAACACCAAAAAACAAACAACCCAATAAATAAATGGGCTAAGGAGCTGAATAGAAATTTCTCAGAAGAAGATATACAATCAATAAACAAATATATGAAGAAATGCTCAACATCTCTACCAATTAGAGAAATGTAAATCAAAACTACTCTAAGATTTCATCTCATGCCCGTCAGAATGGCAGCTATCTAAAATACAAGCAACAATAAGTGCTGGCGAGGATGTGGTGAAAAAAGGCACACTCAATCATTGCTGGTAGGACTGCAAATTGGTGCAACCTATTTAGAAAGCAGTATGGAGATTCCTTTAAAAACTTGGAATGGAACCACCATTTGACCCATTTATCCCACTACTCAGACTATACCCTAAAGACTTAAAAACAGCATACTACAGCAATGTAGCCATTTCAATATTTATAGCAACACAATTCACAATTGCTAAAGTGTGGAAGAAACCTAGATGCCCTTCAATAGATGAAAGGATAAAGAAACTGTGGTATATATACACAATAGAGTATTACTCAGCAATAAAAGAGAATAAAATTATGGCATTTGCAGGTAAATGGATGGAATTGAAGAACATCATGCTAAGTAAAGTAAGCCAATCTCCAGAAAACCAAATGCCAAATTTTCTCTCTGGTTAGTGGATGCTGATGCTGATACATAATGGGGGTAGAGGTGGGGAGCATGGGAGAAATGGAGGAACTTTGGATGAGACAGGTGTGCAGTGCGGGAGGAGGGGAAATCAGAGTAGCAAAAATGGTGGAATGAGATGGACATCACTATCCTAGGTACATGTATGAAGACACAAATGGTGTGACTCTATCTTGTTTGCAACCAGAGAAATGGAAAATTGTGCTCCATGTATGTACTATGACTTGAAATGCGTTCTTCTGCTTTAAAATAAATTTTTAAAAAAGAATAAATTGAACTAAGGAATAGAGTGATATCTACAATGGAAATTATAAAACTCTGATGAAAGAGATTGAAGAGGACTCCATGTTCATGGATTGAAAGAATCAAATTAGTAAAAATTCCACACTACACAGAGCAATTTTCAGATTTAGTGCCCCTGAGTTCAGTCCCCAGTACCAAAAAAAAAAAAAAAAGCAAAAACCAAAACAAACATAAAAAGGTCACCATTACTGAGAATCAGGGGAATATGGCTATTATTAAAAGACAAAAATAACAAACACTGAGGAGGATGTAGAGAAAGTGGAACTGTTTATACATTTTTTGCTGGAAATGTAACTTGGTATAGCCATTATGAAAAATGGTATGGAGTTTCCCCAAAAACTAGAAACAGACCTACCACATGATCCAGAAATTCCACTCTGGGGTATATATTCAAAGGAAATGAAATCATTCTGTCAAAGAGATACTCCTCTCCCATGTTTACTGAAGCATCATTCACAGTAGCCAAGATATAAAATTAAGTAGGATGTCCATCAATAGATGAGTATATAAAGAAAACACACACACACACACAATGTGTGAAATGAGGTGGGCAGGGGGAAACCATGGAAACTGGAAGAGAGAACTTCAAAGTTTCCCAACACAAGGAACTAATAAATATTTAAAGAGATGGAAATGTCAATTTTCCTGATTTGATCATTATACATTGAAAACATGTATGGAATTATCACACTGTGCCCCATAAATATGTGCAATTATTATCTCTCAATAAAAAGTAAAATATCAGGTTTAAAGTGTGTATATATATATATATATATATGTACATATATATATATATATTCAGTATTTGATCAGAAACACAGGAACCACTCTATGCACTCTAGGTATAAGGGGTTTTAAGATTATAGTTAGGGACTTAAACTGGAAGAATTGGGGAAGTGACATCAGAATAGCTACACTTGCCCATCTCAGCCTGAAATTTTAAAGTAGGTCATTCTCAGAAACTCCCTAGACAGATACTACAAATCTCATGTTGGACCATATGTATGGATGCAAGTGTTTCAGGAAAAAAAAATGCCCACGTGTCTCTTTCTTCCCTTATTTTTATGAGAGTGCCAATCACTGGCCAATTTTAAACTGAAATCATGGAGGAAAGAGAATTGTGGGAAACACAGTTTCCAACTTCTCTATGATACTGAGAACTTGCAAACAGGGCCCTCTGGTTATCAACCTATCTTCATTTTAGTGATCTTCCTCTGGCGAATTTTAAATAAATTCACTAGCTCTCTTTCTACTTCTCTATTTGTGCCCATTTGGGCATTTGTGTCATCCACTGACTTTTTAAGTTCATTTTTTTTAATTTCTAAAGTTTCTAATAAACTTTTTTCATAACTGTATTTTTATGCTTCATTTCTCTACATGTTATTTTAATTTATCTTCCATACTGAAAGGATGGAATGAGTATCAAAGTATCCTCACTTTAAGAACTGTAAAATGTTCCCTAAAATTAATTTCATTTGGAATAAACTGATGTTCTAACTGCTGATTTTCTTGGTTGTCAATCATTCTTTTTTCAGCTTCCTTTTTATAATAGGTTTGAAGAGAGTCCTTAAAGCCCTGGATTCAAGTTGTACTGTATTTTCTGCCAGAATCAGAAAGTACTGAGATTCAGCTGTATTTACTTATAGTGCACATATGCACACACACATATACACACATATATACCCACAAACATATACATATATACACATACACACATACATATTTGTTCTAAGTTATTCTTAATTGATTTTATCTGCCTTTGGCCTTTCATACAGGAAAATAATTAAAAGATACAATGTATTTAAGAGAGTCATCTTAACCAGAAGCCTTCTTGAGTCATTTCAAAGTCTTGGATTTAATACATCTCTTTTTCAGTGATTTTAATAATTCATAGCCAAAGGTTTCCTGTTGAATATGTAAAATGATCTACAGATATTCTGGAACAATCATGATTTTAAAGTACTTTATTTCAAAAAAGACTACACATGTAGTAACTAAATTTATCTATTTATAGTGCTCTTTGTTCCTCCACAAATGTTAAATGCAACATCAATGTGATTTAGGTTGTATTCCTTTCTGTAAAGCTTTGAAATAAATTAAAAAATCAGAAACACTTTTGGCAGAGTATGCAGTGTAGTTTTTAGTTGCTATTGTTGCTTTTATGTGGTTTGGTTCTATAAAAGTAACTTTAATATCCAGAGCTACTCTACTCAGCTCTCATGCCTCAGTCAATAACTTTCTCTCACTCCTCACTCAAGCTTCAGCTCTTCTCACATGATTAAACTGAAGGCTGGAGTGTCTGTACTTGTAACCTGACTGCTCTGAGGTGTGTCAGTCTTTCTATTCACCACTACTGAGGGGTTCACCATGTGAGTCCTGAAATCAGCCAACCACTGTTCAGAATATCTGAATTTGAAAACCTATTTAGAAAAAAGTAATCAACTTTCAAAGCAACCAGGGACCTCGTTATACCAAGGCTACTGTGAAGAGGTACTCCATGAGGGTTCCTGGTTCCTCCCAATTCAATGTCCGAGAGAAAGCAGGTATACAAGAACAATTCTCATTTGTACAAACAAGCGTATCTAACTCATTGGGAGCAAGTCTTCTCCTTTATCTCTTGTTTTGCTCCATTCTCAATTATTTGGGCCATTCATAATTTTCAAAAGCTAAAAGGTCTTTGAGGCCTAGACATCATGTAGGGTGAAAAAAACACACTCTTACAAGTTGTATAGCAAACTTTGAGAGGTAAAAGTGGATTAATCAAAGTGAAAGGAGATTGTCAGTTTTATGTTTGTTTTTACACTTAAGGGTAGCTTTCAGGTTTTTTATTTTATTTTATTTGTTTTTATAAGGGGTAACATAAGATCTTAAAGAGAAGGAATCAGGAAGTATTACTTTTAATTTCTTACAATAAACATTAATCTCAGCCAGAACATTTGCAGGAGTAGAGTGGGGGATGATAGTGGGGATTGAATCCAGGAGTGCTTTACCACTAAGACTGGCCTTAAAGATTCTCTTGTCTCAGCCTCACAAGTCACAGGTAGTATATATAGGCCTGCACTACCGTGCTCAGCTCAGCCAGAATTTTATTTTATTTTTTTAAATATTTTTTAGTTGTAGGTGGACACAATATCTTTACTGATTTATTTTTATGTGGATCGAACCCATTGCCTCACACATGCTAGGCAAGCGCTCTATCACTGAGCCACAATCCCAGCCCCTCAGCCAGAATTTTGTAATGTCATTTTTTTATTTGTTATATTTAATATTTTTTATTTTGAATACATATTTCTGATTCATCACGCTCTAGGATTTAATTTGGAAAAATCTAGCTCAAGACCTCAAATTAAGCAAAGTAGATAGACTTTTAGAATTTTTTTCTTATCTAATTGGTTGTATCTCCAAGTAATGTTTCAGAAGAGTAAGATCTGCAGTAGAGTGAAGCTTCTCCAAAACTCTTACTGTGCATCCATTTCTGACAGTTTATCATGTACTGAGCTGGGAATCCTCATTACTAGGCTCAGCAGGCAATAGGAAACTGCCTGCCTGATAGCATTTCTGTTATCTCTTTTAATAAAAACTTAATTTCCTTTCTTCTTTCTTATACTGTCAGATATCAGCACCTTATTTATTTTCCTGACAGCTCCTGGTCAACTTGTGAGCACCTAACACTTGCTGTTTTGACTCCAGTGGTTTTTTGCTCTTGCCTTCCAGTCCTTCTTTCCCAGCAGAGCCATCAGAGAATAAATTTGGGCTGTCCCTTAGCAGGGCCAGCAGTTTCCATAAACATATTACTGCTTGGCATAATGAAGATGCAGAAGGAACAGCCGCAGCATGTACAGCCTAACGCACTTGTGGAAATCCTAGGAATGTTAACCAGAGAACTGCCCAGGTCCCCACGGTCTTTTCTCACAGCACACTAAGCACACTGTGGCTGGACAGACAGCTCTTTCAGCTGTGCGGAGCTCTCAGCCTGGGGTTTGAAGCCTGACAGGATGTGGCAGCCCTGACTCTGGATAATGTAGTACGAAGCAACAAAATGCACCAAATTAGAAAATGGAAACTTTTCCTTCCCCGAACTGTAATTTAGCTGTCACTTGGCTTTAAAGCAGCTGAAAACAATTTCTTGAAAGTGAATGTTTGTTTCCTGAAGTTTTGTGAATAATTATAGGCCTATTCTCTACACGTTCCACATTCCACTCGCATTTCCCACAACTCTGTCAGCAGTGCGAGCTCCTAGCACATGCTCAGGGGGGGTCCTCTGTGTTGGGAGACAATGTCATTGGGCGTGTGGCATCTTTGATCTGAAGCATGAGACGTGGTTTATCTACAGTTCTCTCCTCAAGCTCCACCAACATCAGCCTGTGTGTGTGAGTGTGTATGTGTATTTCCAAGTTCATTTTCTAAATGCTATGAGAAGGACCTACTGTGGGAAGTCCTGATTTTACATGTCTTTATCCCAGAAAGAGAAGGGCAATACAAAGAATTTTTATGAGCCATGTTGTCTAGCACTCACTGAGAAAACTTTGCATTTCTAGGGAAAGCCTTTGACTCCACCTGGCAAGGGAATTGGTAACCATATGCCATTGTTAGAATAATTATTGTCAAAGATCTTCTTGTTAGCACCCAAGTTAGCTTAGTAAGGGTACATATTTTGAAATTCTTATATTTCTTCCTTTTAAATTATATGCTTTGCAAAACCAAGTGTTCAAGGGCTAATGAATTGGTCATAAAACAGCATTTACATTTCTGGAAGGAGTGGTCTAGATGTCTATGTGTATGAGTAATAAGTTTAATAAAGATTAAGTATTACATATGTACACATATTTAATAGATTTATTGACAGGGCTTTTATCAAGATTTCCTGATATATGAACTTAATATGTTTCTGATGAATATTAAAGTTAATATTTGTGAATAAAATATATATTATAATTAATAAAGTAATTGATATCCTAGAGCTGCATGGTATTTTAGAGAAACACATTTTACCATATTCTTTGTTATTCACTACTACCTTTCTGGGCAAATGTTTTTATTAGTCTTATTTTTCAGAGTAACTCCTAGTCTAAGGTTGAGCATGCCTCCGAGAGGATTTCAAGATGCTCCTCTTAACACATCAGTTTGGTTTTGAGGCAGCCTTTGCATGTCACCAAATCCAGCATTTGTTTCCTGGCATTAGATTAAGAACAAGCAATGATAGTTTTCCTATTTTTTTATTTTCCAACATTTGCCAATAAATGTTTGTTGTTCTGTTGTGTGTTATTTAGGAACATTTTCTATATTTTGAATTATTTGGAAAAATCATTTGATTCCAAAACTTCCCGGGATGTAGAGATATAATCAAAATTTTTGATAATAGAAACTTCAAACTTGCATCTGTAGGATGGTGTTACTATGCGACGCTAAAGGTACTTAAACATTAGCAGAAATGTACTAATTTTAGTACTAGTGCCATCTTCAAGCTGGTAACATGAACAAGTATATTTTAGAAAAGTCATTATTAAGAAAATGCATCACTTAATTTTACTTCAACAGTGAATGACAGTGTTTTACATTGTCAAAATGGTTCATTTGTAATAGACTACCACTTAAGGCATCATCTCCAAGAGCACATGTCTGGGAAAATAGACATCTGTATCTATAAGACACTAGCATACAAGTATGAATGCAGACTTCTGACTATCATCAAGAACTCCTATAAAGGAGAGATGGATTGCTATTTTTTATCCAAATCAATATCATAGGAACCCAAACTTTCATTTTGGGGGAAATATTTTTTATGATGCTTAATTTTTTGATTCCATTGATTTAAAGAGAAACCTAAGTTGAAAAATGGAGGGCTGCATTACGAGTAGATATTTCTACTTAATAGTTTTTCTGAATTTGTGTAGAATTTGGTGGAAGAGGTCTTACAAACTGTTCCCTTCCTGTTACAGCCCTGATGGTTTCATTCAAATTAGTCCAACATTGGGTTGGAGAAGACTATGTACTTTTCAGTTGAAGAGTGGTTGCTATTGGCCATAATTATGCTCCAGCTCTGATCTCACATCTACGTTTCAGACTTATTTAGCTATTAATTCAACATCTCTCTGAATGTCTCATAGAAACTTCAAAGTTAAAATGTCCACAACCAAACTAGTGACTTTTCCCTTGGACATTTGCTCTACCCACAGGCTTCTCCATCTTAGCTGAGTGGCAACTGCAGCCTTTGAGTTGCTCAAGCCAAAGCCCTTGAAATTATCCTTGTCTCCTCCCTTTTCTCATACCCTATTTTAGTTGGTTCAGATTGCCGTTAAAAACCACCATAGACTAGATGGCTTAACAACAGAGTTATTTTCTCATGATTCTGGAGGCTAGAAGTCTGAGAAGAGGGTGCTGGCATGGCCTGGTTCTGGTAAGGGCTCTTTCCTGGCTTACAGGTGGCCACCTTCACACTGCATCCTCACCTGGCAGAAAAAGAGAAAGAGAGCAAGTCTCTTCTCAAGAGCACTAATCCTGTGAGGATAGTACCACCCTCATGAGTTCATCTAAACCTAATTGCCCCACAAAGTTCCTGTTTTCAAATATCATCACACTGGAGGTTAGGATTTCAGCATATGAATTGGGACAAGTGGCAGGCATAATTGATAAGCCACCCCAACC
Organism: Xerus rutilus; assembly: GCA_028644305.1. Lineage (NCBI taxonomy): Eukaryota > Metazoa > Chordata > Mammalia > Rodentia > Sciuridae > Xerus > Xerus rutilus. The sequence goes on from CM053405.1 coordinate 99,432,931, forward strand.
CCAGTCTATCAGAAAATTCTCTTGACTATACATTCCAAATGCTTCTAGAATCTCAACTACCTATATAGAATCTAAATAAAGTCACATTAATGCCACTGTGGTTCACGATACTCCTGTTTCTCAACAATATTATTACAGTTCTCTCTTAATTGGTCTCTCTCTTTTGATGCTATCTTCACACAAACCAGAATGAATTTTCTAAAATAAAAGTCAAATTGTGTCATTCCTCTGCTTCAACCCCTGAATTAGCCATCTTCAAGCTGGTAACATGAGCAAGTATATTTTAGAAAAATATACTTTAGAAAATATATTTTAGAAAAATATACTTCATTTGGCAGAGCTTCATTTCTTTCCAGTTACCTGAAAAGAACCCTTGTGACCCCACCTCAAATTACATGCAGGTGCATGCGTGTGCATGCATGTACACGTGCACACGTGCACACATACACACACACATATTCCTTACTAGCTCTCTGATCTCTCTCTCTGCTATTTTATTTCTTTCTTAGGTTCAAGTCATACAGAACTTGAACTTGACATGTTAGACATGATTAAACCCCACACCTCTGCTCTGGCTATCACCAATGCTTAGAACATTCCCATGTCACATGGCTTTCTTTCGCCTATTTCAAAGCTTTGCAAAACTCTCACCTTCACAATGAGGCCTCCCCTGATCTGGAATCTCCACCTGCCAACTTTCCAATGCCACTTATGCTGTTATTTTTCTTTTCTCCACCACAATCTTCCATTATGTTTTGTAATGAACCTATTTCTTACATTTTCTATGTAATTTCTACATCATTCTACTTCAATGCAAGCTCCCCAGGAACAGAAACCTCGCTCTGTTTTGTGCACTGATATATTCTAAGGATACAGAGAAACAGCTGCACATAGTAGGTATTCAATAAATATTTTTTAAATAAAAGAAGGAATAAAAGAGTTTTGAGTTGGACCTGTGTCATTTGCATTTTGGAAATTCCTAATGCATTCTGTCACTATTATGATGACACTTCTTTTCATACTCTTTGTCCCCTCCCCCTTCCCAGCCAACATTAATTGGTCAATACAGACATGAATTCTAACTCACTACTATATATTATATAAAGTGCAATATGGCAGAGAATTAAAAGATACACTTCCAGCTCAAAGAGGGCCAGGTAATTGACCACAAACAAAAAACAATTTTATTTATGCAGTATTTATTCAGTACAAATTTTTAATTTCTATAAAGGATCAGAAGCAAAAGACATCAGAAATATTTAGAATTATAACTGAAGAAGACTTTCTGGACTAGAAAGGATTTGAAAATTGAAAAATAGTATAAATAATGTAGAATATTATGTAATTATTTTATAATGCTATATTATATGTATTATGTTCATTTTCTTTGTTGTTGGATGAAGTAATTCCTTCTATGAAATTACTGAGACTAGCCTCCAACTGGCTGACTAGAGCCTCTAACCAGAAAAGAAGGCTTGTCAACAGCTTTCACATTCTGCTAAACTGACTTACCACAAGAATAGGCTGTTGGGAGGAAGTAGAGAGGTCTATATGATTTTCATTCAGTAGTAAATCAGCCAAATCAAAACCCAGGGATATGATGTGGCAAGGAAAGTAGGAACCTCAGGCATGTCAAGTTTTCCCCGGAGGGAAGCAGCATAGTCAGGCAAGCACAAAAGCCACATAATCACCTTATTCATGACTTTGAGTTCATCTCCGCTGGTATCGATTGGCAAGCAGTTGCAAAGAGAAAATAGTGAATGTCAGTCTTAGAGAAAAGCTTAGATATATTAGCTAGTTAATTGAAAGGCTTCAACATATACCAGGCTTCAAGCAACCCAAGAGCAAAACTGGCTGAATTTATCATCGGTGAAAACAGAAGTGAGTCAGGATCATCACTAAATACCTATGTTTCATAACTTTAAGCCTTTATTTTGAGTACTACCTCCTATTTCTCACAACTCTTAGAATTTTAACTGAAGTTTAAGTTTAGGAACATTTTTTCATGTTTGCTATGCTTTAGAACTGGAAATTTTAATGCAAGAAAACACACCCCAAAAGCAGTTGCCTTTGTAGTCTTCATTAGAATCTAAACACAAAGAGCCATTCAATGTGATTCTATTATTAATAATCACATTCTGCAGTTTAATTTTTTCCTGACCTATTAAGAGGAATTCTGGTAGCTTGGCACATTTAGTTATTTACACTGACCCAATTACCTACAAAAGCAAGTGACTCTAGTTTATTGACATAAAAAAAGAGAAGATAACCGTGGTTTTGATACAATAATGAGGATACTTCTTGTCCAGGGCATAGAATATATGTTCATTTGTTCATTCATTCATTTGATCAGAAAATATTTGTTAAGTCTATTGCAACAAATAATAAGTGGTTCTGGGAAAAACATGAGAAATTTAAAAGTAAGATTGAGGAATTAAAAGTTCTGTATCTAAAAGTAGGGAATATTAATTCTGTGAACAGGGAGTTGTCATGGTGTTGTAACGAGGATTGTGGGCAAGAAGGAGGGCATGTACATTAGGGGCAGGAAATGGAAATGGCCAGACTAAGGAGAGAGCAAGGAGGAAGAAGGGTGAGACATGATAGGAGACAGCCATCCAACATAAATAGGCCATAAGAATGACTGGGAGAGAATGATGGGAAATTCTGTTTTGAGAAGTGATGAGAACAGAAGCCTGACTCTGGAGCCTGTCAGGCTTCAGATATAAGTAGCAGATATAAGCTACTTATTTGAAAAGTTTGACAGTAAAAAGGGAAAAAATATAGCAGTAGCTAGAGAAGGCAGCTGGGTCAAGAGAACATTTTCTAAGACAGCAGAGAACTAGATATGTTTGAAGGCATAGGGCGAAAGCTGTGAGGAGAGTTTGAGGATTCCTGTGAGGGTGGAGAGAAGCTGGCATTAGGACCTTGATGTCACCAGGAAGAGAGGAGCCGCCAGGCACAAATGGGGGCTCTGAGCATCAGAGGAGAAGGACTTGTTTCCCGAGACCGAGGTAAGGATAAGAAATGAGAAAGTAGTGTCGCTGAGTCACTGCAAGTAAATGTGCCAACAGATAATGACTAGATCTTCCTAGTGATAAAAATGCTCAAGGCAGTATCTGAGGAGGTTAATGACTTCCTTCACTTTTATTACAACCTTATCTGACAACAAAAGCATCCATGCCCACCTGTAACTAAAATATCTACTTCCCCAGTTGGATTTCTGTGTGATTTCCAGCTCTGATTTTTTTCTCACATTTCTTCTTGGAAGCAGTCTTTGTCTTTTCCTTCATCATTATTGCCCACATGCCTGGCCAGTCACGTGGTTCTACTAAATTCTGTTTGTATGTGCCTGGAATCCCCTCGCCTTCCCATATGTTACTCTGACTTCTCTTCTAGGAAATAAACTGTCTTGTCTCTTCAGATAAAGATCACCAGAAATTAATGTAATTTGATCCTTGCTGGTGTTGTCATCTCTTGATTTTTCACTTTGAGTTTTTCCTTGGAGCATGATGTATTTGAGAATTAATAATAGCACATTCCTTCCCTTTAATCATGTTCTGTTTTTCCATTTTTAAAACTGAGTCATTGAAGCCCGTGGGCTCTAAAAGAGAGGACACATAACTCAGTGGGTAAGCAAGATGAAATACAAAAATAAAGTATTAGCATTTCTCTCGTTTCAATACAAAAATATGAAATAACTTTTTCTCAATATTTGGCACATGAATTGAATGAGGGTCTCTTATACATACAATTATTCAGCCTACTATGGCTTATTGTAGTTTACTTCTGCTTGTTTAAAGCTGTCCATGCATTAGCACCCTTTTTAACTAAGGACCATAATTCCTTAAAAAGTATAACTGGCTTTAAAAGATTCTGGCAGAAAAACCACAGATTAAAGGTTGTCCTCAAAATGTATACACAAGTAAACAACTAGAAATTGGCAGAGCTGTCACTACTACTTTTCAGTGAGCTCCACATCAGCCAATATTCATCAAAAAAGAAGAAAAAAAAGGAAAAAGATCTGACTAGCAGTTCACCAACCAAACAAATCATTAAGAAGACTTCTGACTTTTACATATACATATCATTGTTAGAGATGGCTGCAATCCCAAGTATATATTCTGCCTTTAGATACTAGTTAATAATTGTAGTACATGGATATAATTAATAAATAGGAGAATATTTATGTATGGAGTTTTTTCCTCCTTCAACATTTTACTAATAAAAGTATACAGTAATAACTTAGAGACTTCTGATGTAGTACTTTTTTATTGGATAAGATGAATAATATTTTTAAAAGAACAAAACATGGATATTCCCATAACTATGAAATGTAGCTCTGAGGATAATGGAAAATTAGCATGACTTTTGAAAACATACTTATTTTTCCTTAAGCCACAACACAGGAAAATACGAAAGAAGCAACTTCTTATGGTTTGGATCGGTAATGTCCTCTCAAAAGCTCATATATCAGGCAATACAATAATATTCAGATGTGAATTGATTGAATTATGAGGGCTCTGGTCTCATCAGTGGATGAATCTCTTTGATGGGTTAATAATTTGAAAAGACTTACTGGGACATGGTGAAAACTATAAGCAGGAGGAAGGAAGTAACTGGAAACATGGCCTTGGAAGCCATCCTCGTTCTGGACCCTAACCCTACTTCCCCTTACCTCTCTTTGTCTCCCCTTCCTAGCTGCCATGAGCAGCTTTCCTCCTCCACACCCATGTACCATGACAGCCAAGAGCAATGAAGTTGGCTGAAAATGGACTAAAATCTTTGAAATCAGGAGCCAAAATAACTTTTTTCTCCTCTGTGTTTTTTGTGTCAAGTATTTTGGTCACAGCAGTGAAAAGATGTCTAACACATCTCTCTGTCAAAAAAAGTTAGTAAGATAGCTCAAGGGTGAAGACAGACACTGCAACAGCACAAGCAATACTAATTTTCAGACTGAGTTGCTATTATCTGTATTTATTACAGAGCATTTAAGTAGCCACTTAAGACTATGGGTCTTGATAAAAAGGAGCAAGGAACATTCCTTGGAAATTTCAATTTCACCATAGTGTTAAATGGCTTACTCTAAAGAGTTTTTTTAGGCTCCGTGACAATGGCTATGTTCTTTGGGACTTTTTTTTCTCATTGGAATACTCACAATGGTATATGAAAAGTGTTCTCAATGGTCCCTCTGTTGGGAAACAAGCATTCATAACTTAGTCCTCAAAGAGAATAGAGTTCTTACCATGCATTTTGATTACCAATTATGGTCCATGTTCTAAGATGGCATGAGAAATATCCTCATCTCCCATCAGTTAGTATGGGGACACAATCACAAATGCAATTCCATGTACCAATATTGACTCAAGTGAACTATTATATTCAGCAGGATATCCATAAATCATATTTTCCTTCCAAATATTTAAAGCTGCATGCAGGCTCCCATGTGTAGACGTCAGTACATTCTAATATAAACATGAACCAGTTTTGCATTTATTAGTATTTTGTTTAGAAGTTGAAAAGCTGGTTCTGTGAGTCAGGAGCTAGTCCTTATCTTCATGGCAATGAATGCTACAAAACTGAAAACTCTATTTTGATTTTTTAAAATTATACAAACATTTTTTAAATGGAAAATGTCTACAATAATGACTGCTTGGCTTTACATAGTACCTCTTTAAAAGTTTTCAAAGTACTTTAGAGACTTATTAATTCTAACATTTCTCCTTGGAGTGGATAATGAGCAGACTGAGAAAACTGAAGCAGTGAAGTCACATGATGCTCCCAAGCTTCATTAGTAAGCAAGAAAGAAGCAAAGCATATGATCAAGAATCACCTTGTGACAGAATTCTGCTAGACCAAGAAGCTATCTAAGCAATAAAGTTAGAGTGTTTAAATAATGATATTTTAATACATTCTAGTCTACCTAATAAAACTATGATGTCAACTAAACTATGTTGTCAAGCTATCTTTTTGCTGACAGCACAATTTTTTAAAGACAGATTTTTTGTGAAGTACTAATATGATGTTATCTCTAATGATTTTGAGACTATCTTAACAGGATAACACTTAGACAAAGAGCTAAAACAACCCTCTTGAGATAATATGAACTTTTAAATATTAAAAAAAAGGCCTGGCAGAAGAGCTCAGAGGACTCTCCCTGCCCAGGCATTCTAACCTTCAGCTATCAGAGATCATGAGTAGATAGGAGACAAAGAACCATTTCAAGGCATTAAGGTACTTCATGAATGTATGACATTCAGCTGTCTAAAGGACAGAGAAGAGGTGGGAGAAAGGTTGGAAAAGTTCTCTTTAGGTACAGAAAGTAATTGATGGTAAGACTAAGTCTGGAAAGAGACTGTATAGTGATATTAAAATTTTTTAACTGGTCAGTAAAATATGGTAATACCACCCACAATTCTGAAAGCTGGAGATTTGGTTGTATGGCACCAACCAATCTCAGGAATGTTGTCAGTTCTGAGATCTCAGTCCAGCTGATGGGATAGTTATACTCTCACCCTCAAAATATTTCATGTCAGTGACAAATTGAATCAAATTAAAGCTGCAGTGAAGTCTAGACCCAGCTACCTACAGATTAGATTGACTCATCTCCAACAGATTGACAGAAAAGAGACATGCACCTGTCTAGAACTAAACAGTATTTGTTTTAGATTCTCCTGTTTTCTTATATTAATGTGTGGGATATACTTAAAGATTGCAAAACACACAACAAGGTAGAAGAGTACCCATGATCAAGAGATGAAAACATCAACAGAAGTAGATATAAAGATGGATTAATTATTAGAAACATCAGATAGGTACTTTAAAATTCATATGAAAAAATAATAAATAGCATCATTGAAATGGTACACAGTGTCCATGTTCATGAAGAAATGGAACACATTAGAGAGATACAACAGCTATTTAAAAACCAAACTAATAGAAATATTAAAAATGAAAATATAACATTGGAACTGAAGAACTCATTAGATGGACTTTAGAGCACATTGGTCATAGTCAATAGAAAATATCTAAATTTAAAAGTAAATAGCTTTTTAAAAAGCAAAGAATATCTGGTATATGTGGAATAATGTCAAATAATACCAGAAAAATAGGAGAATAAGAAAGGGGAAAGACTGAGACAGGATAATCCTGAGTTCAAAGCCAGCCTCAACAATAGTGAGGCACTAAGCAACTCAGTGAGACCCTGTCTCTACATAAAACACAAAATAGGGCTGGAGATGTGGCTTAGTGGTCAAGTGCCCCTGAGTTCAATCTCCAGTACCAAAAAAAGAAAGAAAGAAAGAAAGAAAGAAAGAAAGAAAGAAAGAGGAAAGAAATATTTGATGAAATATGGCTAAGAACTTCCAAAACTGATGAAAGATTCAAGCCCCTTAGCAAACCCAAGCAGGATAAATGGCAAAGAAAACAATGTTATTACCAATTGCTAAAAAACAAAGATAAAAAGTAGTACTTAAATGTAGCCAGAGAAAAAAAGACACATGGATACAAATGAACAATGGAAAGAAGGGATAAATTTTCACAAGAAACAAAGGTAGAAGAGGAAAGAAATACACATTGAAACTGCTGAAAAGAACAAAATAGACTTGTCAACCTAGGATTTTATAAACTGTAAAACATTCTTCAAAAAATACAAAATCACAAGATTTTCAGATATAAAAAATACAAAATAATGTATCTTCAGAAGACCTTCATAATATGAAATACAGAAATTCTAATGAGCTCCTATAAATCAATAACAAATAATATGATAAAAAAGCAAGCAAAAAATCAAGTGACTTCAGAAAAGAACATATGACTGACCTCAACAATAATGAAAAAGCACTCAAGAGAGTTCCTGTGAACCAGCAGGAGCCGCAGAGGGCCCAGATCTGCCCTCAGGAACCTCCACCAGTGTCCAGCCAACAGGAGACCAGGGACTACTACCTCGAGCCACTGAGGACTCCAAATTCAGGGTAAGAGTCCCCGCAGAGAACTTAGTGCAATGCTGCCTTGCCCAAGCGCAGCCTAGGCCCGCCCCAGTTTCTCTCTGAAGTTCCTATGGACTGGAAGTAGCCGCAGAGGGCCCTGATCTGCCCTCAGCAACCTCCACAGTTGTCCAGCCAAAGGGAGACCAGGGACTGCTACCTCTAGCCACTGGGGAGCACAAATTCAGGGCAAGAGTCACTCCAGAGACACCAGCATGAGGCAGCCCTGCCCAAAGGCAGACTGGGTCTGCCCCAGTTCTGCTTCAGAGTTCCTGGGGTCCAGCAGGAGCTAAAGAGGGCCCAGATCCACCCTCAGGAAACTCCACGGGTGTCCAACTAAGGGTTGACCAGAGTCTGATTGCTACCAGCCACAGAGGAAGGCACACTGAGGGTAAGAGTGGCCTCCAGAGATCCCAGTGTGAAGAGGCCCCACCCAAGTGCACTCTGGGCCCACTTCAGTTCTGTTCCAGAGTTCCTGTGGTCAGGTGAGACAGAAGGCCCAAAACAGCCCTTAGGAAATGCCAGGGGTGCCCAGTTGAAGGCAAACCAGAGCCTGTTAGCCTCCAGCCCCAGGGGAGCTCACACTCACTGTAAGGATCACACACAGACTCTCTTGCTTGTGACTCTGCCTAACTGAGACCTGGGTCTGCCTCCAGTTCCACTCCAGAGTTCCTGTTCACCAGCAGGAGTGGAAGAGAGAGGCAAAACAGTCCTCAGGGGCCACCTCAGGAGCCCAGCCAAGGCCATTCCCACTGTCCTCTAGAGGTATGTCCACTACCTCCGCCACCAACTTTAGTGACAGTAGTGCCCATCTGGGGACACAGGGAGAACAGAATTAGCTCCAAGATGAGAAACAGGTAATCGGGTGTCAATACAAGATTATAGGATAGAAGCCGCAATACCTCAGATCAGTATTTCAAGAAAGGAAGATACACAATCAACATGAAAAAACAAGGGAAGAAAGTGCCCCAAATAAACCTGGATACCACTGTAACAGAATCCATTGACAGCACAGTTGATGAAATGTCAGAGAAAGAATTCAGAATGTACATAATTAAAATGATTAACAAACTAAAGAATGACATAAGTGAACAATTACAGGCAAAAATTGATCAATCCAACAAAGAAATAGGAGAGCAAATAAAAACAACCATCGATCATCCTAACAAAGAGATAAGAGAGCAATTATAAGTAGTAAAAGATTACTTTAAGAAAGAGCTAGAGATCATGAAAAAAAACAATCAGAAATACTTGAAATGAAGGAAACAATAAACCAAATAAAAAACTCAATAGAAAGCATCATCAGCAGACTAGATCACCTGGAAGACAGAACCTTGGATAATGAAGACAAGATATAC
>CM053405.1:99442770-99489666 GCA_028644305.1 Xerus rutilus
GTGCTGCAGCCACTTCAATGTTTATAGTAGCTCAATTCATAATAGCTAAACAGTGGAACCAACCAAGATGCCCTTCGATAGATGACTGGATAAAGAAACTGTGGTATATATACACAATAGAATATTACCCAGCAATAAGAAAGAATAAAATTATGGCATTTGCAGGTAAATGGATGGAGCTGGAGAATATCATGCAAAGTGAAGTAAGCCAATCTCAGAAAACCAAATGCTGAATGTACTCGTTGATAACTGGATGCTGATCCATAATGTGGGGAAGGTCATGGGTACAATGGTGGATCTCTGTTCACAATGGTTTAAGGGGGGAGGGGACATAGGGACAGTAAAGGTGGTGGAATATGATGGTCATCATAGCCCTAACTTTATGTATGACTGCATATATGTTGTGATTCTATACAACTTACAACTGGAGAATTGATATGTTATCCTCTATCTATGTACAATGAATCAAATTGCACTCTGTTAACATGTAAGCCTAAATAGAACAAATAAATAAAATATGAAAAAAAAAGCACTCAACATCATTGGTTAGGAAAGAAATGCAAATTAAAACAACAAAAATATATTCATAGACATTCAAATGACCAAAATGAAAAATAGAGATTGAGATCTCTCAACATTGTTCATTAAAACTAAATTAAATCTTTATTTTTATCTTAAGTTCGTTAGAAAATAAATAACTTGTCTGTGTGTGCAGCTAGATTTTTCTTTTAGCCTTCGCTGATCTCCAACAACCTGAAAGTTTCTTGTCAGTGATAACAAACTGTGATAAGATCATTGGAAGATATCAATTTTGTCATGCATATGAACTTGTTCAGATGCTGCACACATGAAATTACTTCAACATTCAAATTCTATTATTTTATCTGGAGGTTTAGATACATACACTTTGTCAAATATGAGAATTGATTTAAAACAGAATAATTTCACTATATGTTATGTAGAGTTATTTTGTTTATATGACTTATTTATCTATAGAAAAAAAGTCTGCAAGTTTTGATACTCTGCCTGTGACATATAAGGAAGATGAATGGATAAATAAAATGAGGAAAGAGAAGAAAATAGTATGAAATTCCCTCATGGCATAAAGAAGAAAAATAAGAAAAACTGAAAATCATTAAGAACGTAGTGTTCTTATGAAATAAAATGAAGAATAAAAGAAAATAAGGAAGAAATGGAATGTTGGTTTTCATTGATTCAAGGTAATTTTATTTGTCTTAATGAGTCAAATTCTCATCATTTGAGGAAAGATACTTTAGTCTTTGTCTCTTATTTCCATAAAGAGTAAGTAATCAAATCAGGGTTCTGGGAGGTTCCTCCACTTACTGACAAATAGGCTGTGATGAGAAATATGAAGTATTTATTAACACACAGCTATTCAGAGTTATTGATGAAAAGGAGAGATCCATTACACAATTCCCGCGGCACTGAAGGAGATTCTGCTCTATTGATTCAATAGTTAATAGAACCAGTTGTTTATATGACCTGTTAAAAATGATTTATTTTAAAATGATGAGTTTTATTTGCTCACGTGAAATATTTTGGAAGCAAGATAAGAAAGCATTCAGCTAAAAGACGTATTTTGCTCATTAATTTTAAAACTTGTAGTTCAAGTCACCCAACATGAATGAGTAGCTAAAACACAGCCATAGCAAAGAAACAAATAAGTCTTTACCAGACATTCCTCCTGTTCAAATGAAACTGAGCGACTGACTTTCCCTTATTCATACATTTTATTCTTCCTTTCATGTCTCCCTTGCTTTTCACTGCAATAAGCAGATTCAAAACTTCAAGAGGGTCCCAAGTCTCATTAACGAAGTATCACAATGTTTCCTTACATAACTAATTGCATCTGTTTAATTTCTCATAATTGAAAAGACAAGTTGTTTGGGGTTAGTCTCTCAGATGTATCTATCCTATATATAACATGTAAATTTGGATAGAGCTGGTTTGAAACTCTAGTATAGTTTACCTGAACTGATTCTTAGAATTGAATCTGGAAAGACATGTTGATTGATGAGGAACTAAGTAAGTATTAAAAATTTTTCTCCCCAAATTTTATGGAGTATTTCCAGTTACCTGAAATTTTCAATCTAATCATTTGCTTGAAAATGTCAAGATATACATGTAATAACAGCTTAACCACAAATTTCCTGAACTCCATTTAGGAAAATATGTCACTATTTCCAGAAATCATAGTACATAACATGTTATTACACAGCTATAATCTTCTCAGAAAAGTGTAAGATAAAAATGAAAAATTTAGCCATCTCAGAAGCTTTGCAATAACTGAAATGTGTATTCTTTCTTGAAATGATTGCACAAAACAAACATGGTACTTGACCAAGAGGTTTGGTCACTTCTAATAAAAATATAAGTGGTTTTGATAGAATATATTAAATATCATGTCATGTTTCAAGTTCTTGTATCAAAACTAATCATAGAATACTTGGGTAATGTTTTCATTCCAAAGGCTGAAAATTATTAGATTATGTAGCCAAGCTAATAAAATGACAGATGTTTGAAATAATATGAGGCTCTTTCCCATAAAATTACATTTTATGGGAAAATAATAGGGTTAATATCTTGTGAAAAATTCCTCAGGCAATTTGGTTAATGAAATATCCCCTTTAACACATCAGGTGCCACTGTGGGATCCTATGTAGTTGATTGTGTTTTACGGTCAGCTTGAAAACGAAGCCCTAGAATGCCTTGTAAGGTCTTTGAGAAATCAATAATCGCAGAGGAAGTGACTTAACATAATTTTGACTCTTCCACAGCAGATGATTCAATACACCAGAATTTGGCATTTTTTCTTGCAAACAGTTGTGTAGCCCTCTGGTCTGCAAAAAGATTCCAGTGCTGCCTATTTGGTGACAGATTCAGTCAGAATCAGTCAGGGTTTGACAAGAGAAGAACCACTCTAGGTGATATAAAGTAAGGAATCCATTTGGAGCAGAGGGTAGAATTTACAGGAGCCTGGGAGCAGGATAGCTATGGACTTCTTACTGATGTTGGACCTGGAGTCAGCAGGCCTGATACTGTATTGAAAAGATGGATTTGAGTGAGGGGATAGTGAGGACAAACCCATGAGAAGGACACAAGATGATCTGACTGCTTCCCATCTGTTGTTTCAGAACACCTATAAGATAAAGTGGCACCCATTACCCCTGAACTTTGTACATAGCTAGGCTAGGATTAGAAGGAGCTAAAAGAGGACTAGTGTCCAAGAGCTGCAGTCCTCCCTCCTATCCTCTGCCAATAAGATGAGCAAGAATATCTCGGAAAAAAGTGAGCAAACTGATATAGATTCTTGCCCTAAACTGATTTTAAAATATAAAAAAAGGCTGTACTTCATGTTTTGTTCACTAACATTCTGTAAATTACTCTCGTGGCTAACTCTAGCCCAGACCTATTCAGGGAGGAGAATTCTGGCACACATAGATGCATCTTGGCTTTGTTGATGCATTACAAAGATGTCCTAATTTAAGTACAGAATTAACCCCAATAAAAGAAACCCCAAATTCTTGTGACTAGAACAAATTTGGGAATAAAATGTAGTCTAAACTCTTAGATTTAATGATGAAAGGAAAGACTCTTTGGGTTTTGCTTTATTCATTAATCTCATGATAATTTCAGGAGTTAGTCTTGAATATCAATATTTTCACCTCCAGGCCACTTTGTATTTACAACTTAATGTAGCATCACTGAAATATGTTGTCACATCTTAGAGTCTTAGAAAGCCAGTTTCTTAAACTGTTGGAAAATTTGAGGATACCATAGAAAGTTTCAGTTAAAGAACTTGGTTAGGCATGTTCCTCAATAAGTGTTAAGAATTGTCAGAAGGCTCAGAAATGGTTGCAATTGATAAATTTGGACAAAGTCACAATTTGAATTATTCATTCTTGAAATCAATACTACTTGAACACCTATCCTGGCCCAGGCATTAGATAAACAAGAGTTACTAAAACTCTTGCTTATCCTCAAAATGCTTAAAGTCTAGGATGAGAAGCACAAAGAGGAAACAGAAGATTGCAGTCTGACGCTGTGATGCTATAACAGTGGTGTACAAGCTTCAAGAGGAAACAGAAGGACACTTCATCTTGACTTAACAGTGAGAAATGCTTTAAGACAGGAACATTTTGAGGGTCCAGTAATTTGTGACAGAATTAGTCTTGGTTATTAAGGTACTCGACATTCATTAAGGTAGGCAACATAAAAGTTTTAAGGTCATAGTTGAGCTCAGATTTCAAGCACCTATGGCACATTCAGATAGTGTTGCCTAGAGGCAATTGGATATACACAGGTCTAAAGCTCAGGAAAGTGATGCCAGCTCGAGGTGTGGAAGTCAGCCTAGATGTGGTCTACAGGAGGCTTCAGGCTTATATATTGGGAGTTTTATGTGGTGTACTCTCCAAAACAACCTCCACATGTACCACATTTGCTTTTCCACCTGGGTTTGGCACAGGTCAGGGAAGCCTAAGGACATATCCTGGATTTTAATTCTGATTATCCTGCTTACATGAACATTACATTATTTAGAAGGTAGTAAACACTTTCACCAGATAATAGTCCTTGTCCCTCATACTGGCTCATAGCTGTCATTGGCCACTACCACTTTGCCCTCCAAGGAGAATTTTCCCATTCCAGGATTCCAGGTCATCTGACAAGTAGGTAAGTAATACAAGGCACAACTTGCTTTCCAGTTATTCAAAGCCCTACACATTTGACAATCCAATAACTGAATACCCATCAGTTCTTTAATACAGTACAGTTAAATCTCTGTAAACATTATGAGTAGGCTGTTATTACAGTAGGGGTTTCCTCCAGCAATTCTCTATATCTCACACATACATAATGTTTTTCTGTTTGTTGTCACTGATGCTGCTTCTGCTACAACTATTTGCCTCTTTATTTGATTGATAATCCAGAAGTTGAAAACACTGGCTGCCACCCAGAGGAGACTCAAACACATTCTCCATATGATCAAAGGCTGGTACAAAAATTGCAGACAGGCCCAGATCTCATGGTAGGACATGGGAACAGGGCATATTGTCTGATTCACTCTTGACACTTACTGAAGGCTGTTTTAGGAATTTACAAAACCAATATCTTTCCACACTGAAATAAAGACTACCAATTCTTTTTCCTTTAAAGTCCAATTTCTCCCTTCAAAATTTCCCTCTGCCACTCTCTGAAATATTCTAACTCCTAGCTTTTTTTTTAAAATACTTATACTTTGGTTAATCACTTCCACCATCAAGAATTAGAAATTAGCATTTGTTGCAAAGGAAGCAATCTGACTACCTTGATCTAGAGCAGTGAGAACTCAACTCTTCCTCCCTGAATGTGCCTAAGTGCTATAGTACAAACATTAAGAGCACGCGCTTTATATTGGGCAGTCCTACTGCCCTTATGACTACGTGATCTTGAGCAACTCACTTAACTTTGTGGAGTGCTTCAGTTCCCTTACTGAAGATGTGATGGTCATTGCAGTTGCTCCCGACATCATCACACTTCTAATGATTCTTCTAAGATACCTGTGGCCATCCAGACCTCTTACCAATGATTGTTTCTTGGATAGGCAGGCATCAGCTACTTGGGGTCAACAAGAATCAAAAGACAGGTTAGTTCTGTTGAATGTGGACAAGGCATTATGAGGCTCATTACTGGTGGCAAAGAGTCCTGCCCCTTAGGATGAAGCTGACACTGTAGACAGCGGAGTGAGAGACTCAAAAGGTCCTCAATAAAACTGCTGAGGAATTGACAGACCTGAAGCCTGCTCAATCTCTATACTTTCAGGTAACATATAAGCAGATGGAGCTGCAGGGTTTTTTTGTTTGTTTTACTTGAACTCAAAAACTCAGTAATAAATGAAAAAAATAATAGATCTATGTCAGAGTTTTGTAATGCTTAAAGGAAATAAAATATGTAAAATATTTATCTTTTCACACTTCCGAGATTCATGGCCAGTTCTCCATTAAACAAAGCTATTTTCATAGTTGTGTTGTTGTCCCTACAAAGAAACTTGGAAAAATGCCCTCCATTTTGATATTGGAGCAATCCTAAGAAGTGTCTGAACCAGCACTGCTCTCTTAGCACCCTTCTCCTCGCTATAGTGGGAATCTCTGTTGCACCCGCTGACTGCCATTTTAATTTTTAAACTTTTTCATCTGGTCTAGTATCTCTTGGTTTGTATTAAGTTTTCCTCTTCCTGGAGTATTTACTCTGCCAAATGCCGTAAGATAAACACAAAATGAACTTAATGATAAAAAAAACATCAATTAGTGCCTTTAGTGTGTGTGCTTCATGTTTTCAAAGAATTACAAGGTGGTTTTCTCATCCAGGACATGCCGACAGGGCTGCAGCTCATAGATTGTCTCCCGCCTTATGCCAGCGAGGAACAATAGCATTTATCTTGCAACAACAAAAAAGGTAATTTTGCCAGATTCTTGCAAAATAACTGGAAGCAGGATATGTTTTCTGAAAGTCATGGGCAGACTGAGAAAATCAAGGTGGATTTTTCTCAGGGTAAAATCTGGACCCTGGGTAGTCAGGAGAAGAGAGGAGAGAGGTCTGATCATAGAGAGACGGCAAATTGCACTCCTGTGGCCTTAGTGGTAGGAGCAAAGTGGGTGGCTGCAATAGTGGTATGAACCTGCTGTTTTTATGACTGGTGGAGAATCCATACCCTCATTCAGATCTCTCTGACCAACAAATGTGGTAGCCTTGGGAGCCGGCACCAGGTTCCTGTGGGTGGGCCTGCCATCACAACAGCAGAGTCACTTACTTGCCTTCATGAGAATCACAAAAATCTAAACAATAAAGAATTCAACAGTAGCCAGTAAGGACTGCCATCAGAGGCTTCGCCACCATCTCCTGAACCCCATAAGTCCTGGGAGCTCTGCTGTCCCACTAGGAAGGACACAAGAATCATAAAATATTAACCTTTCCTTTGATTTCAGCTATTGGCATTTCACATACCTCAATGACAAAGGCAAAATCTCTGTTTCAGACACTAGGTGGATGTCTTACCCGATTATCCAAAAATCATCCTCTGTTAGTGCTCTGATGTTTCCAACCAGGCACGCTCACTCCTGGACAACTCTGAATACTATTGTTTTCTTGTTTTTGTTTTCTTTTTCTTTCTCCTTTTATTAACTTCACTTGTTATTAACTAATTTATTGGCATTAAAATTATCAAAATAAAAATCTTGATTTTTCGGTCTTTATCCTGTTTTCATTTCTCTTCCAATTTATGAACTGAAGTTTAGGGTCAGATGTTAAAAAGACAAGCCAATTCTCTGTACACATTAGATAGGAAAACAGTTATTACACCATTAGTAACATATCCCATCCAGAACATCTCTCCACCTGACAAAGTGTTTAAATAGGAAACACTTAGTGAAAGCTTTAAGAACAAAATGCATTTCAACTAAGGTAACGTGGTGTGCAGAGCGTCAAAATGTGAAGATTAAAGCATGCATCAACTTTTCTCTATCACAAAACTGTCCTACTTGTCATTTTAGGGAACTAGCCTATGAAGTATGTGCTTTGATCATTTATAATAGATTCTTTGTGACTGGTTGTCAACGTGAAAATTAAAATGCCTAGTTGAAAAAGCACAACAGCAACTTTGGTAAAGAGAGATTAATCATTTGTTCCAAATAATAAAGACATCACCACTAGTATAAATCAATCTAAAATCATTAGGATCTTCTACTTTTTTAGAAATCACATCACATATGACATTTAAATTAAGGTAAACTGACTGTGCTTAATATCTATAATGTTCCTTCATCTATAGATCTGGAGATTGACTACAATATACCAAAGTGGTAGGTATATTAAATAACTAGAAAAAATACATTTGTGAAGAGCTAAGTTATTCATGTATCTGAATTAATTATACTGTTGAAACCATATTACATCTTTTGTTGTCTAACAAGTTAAAAAATGAAGGAAACAAGATCAACACACACAGCTGGGAAATTATTAAGAATAGTCATTCATTGACAATAAACTTTAAACAGTTGCAAAAATTAACCTTTGCCTATAGAATTTTGAACTTAAAAAAGTGACCCTACTGATAAAGGAAAAAATCAATAGCATAATACTAAGTATTTACTAGTAACAATTAAAAAATTAAACTTATATTAGCTATTCAAGATAATCATCCACATCAAGGGTGCTTAGCATTCTCTTTATCTCCATTGTT
Organism: Xerus rutilus; assembly: GCA_028644305.1. Lineage (NCBI taxonomy): Eukaryota > Metazoa > Chordata > Mammalia > Rodentia > Sciuridae > Xerus > Xerus rutilus. The sequence goes on from CM053405.1 coordinate 99,451,007, forward strand.
TATATAAGAAAGAATGTAGGCATGTGATATGTCTATTTTTTTTAAAAAAAATCTGTGTCCAAATTGTCATATGTTATCAATCACAACTATTTTTAGGTTACAATTGTAGTCTAGCATAAATGATTCCTATGATAATCCCAGTCACAGAGGAGTTATAACTGATAAAGACAAATTGATATTCCTGATATAAGTACGTAAACAGAAAGCATGGAAGTGGCCATTACAAAGAAATAATGTAGCTATCTTTTTAATAGACATTTTCTTTTGCGTAAAAGTACTAGGAAACAAGCCTGAGGCTTCAGACATGCTAGACAAACACTATACCACTGAGCTGCACCCCAGCCCCTTGGTAACTATGTGTTTAAACAAGAACAAAAATGACAACATCAAACCATCTGGAAAATAACCAAATGCATCATTTCCCTTGCTCTAGACTTGGTAAAACACCTTATATTTTACATGTTTACCCCTACTTTACTATGTGTCCTGTAAATTATTAATAATGGTATTTCTTCAATTTATTTATATTAGATTTTAAATCAAGTGTAGTTAATAGAAAATGATATGAAGACCTTTCCCAAAAGGGGAAAAGTTATGGAAGATTTTTTTTTCTATTTTTCAACACTATTTTCCAAACTGCATTATTTAAATAACTGGTTCTAAAGATGTTAAGATTTTTGTGTATAATAGAGTGTTGTGGTCAAATAAATTTAAGAAACAATCTAAACTATCAAACTCCATGAAAGTGTGCATTGTCATGTTGTTAAAAAGACCTGAATAAAGATGAAAATTTTAACAAATAGAATGAAAAATATACTGGATGAGAGTAACAACAGAGAAGATATTACAGAGGAAAAAAGTAGTCAATTTGAAATTCAATAATAACTGTGTTAGTCAGCTTTTCATCTCTGTGACCAAAAGACCTGGGAAAAAGAAGTTACAGGAGCAAATGTTTATTTTGGCTCACAGTTTCAGAAGGCTGACTCTATTGCTCGGGGTCAAAGGTGAAGCAGAACATCATGGACATTCTGCATGTCCTCATGAGTTTGTCAGGGACATTTCATATCCAAAAAATAATATTCTGATCATGACTCCCCAAAACTCATGTGCCTCTCATAATGCAAAATGCATTTAGTTCATCTCCAGGCATCTCCACAATCTGAACAGTTTTAGCAAGTCCAAAGTTTCATCTGAGACTCAAAGCAAACTCTTTTAGGAGTCCCTATAAAAACATCAAGGGCAAGTAACTTAACATTTATCGATATACAATGACACAAAAATCGACATTCCCATTCCAAAAGGAAGGAATATATATAGAGAAACAATGAATGAGACCAAAACAAGACCAAAACCCTGCTGGGCAGATATTAGATCCTTTGGCTTTACACCTGGCATCTGGGGCATATGGTGGCAAGATGTGCTTTTCAAAGGGCTTGTGCACTCCTGCCCCATTGGCCTTGCTAGTTGCAGCCACATAGCTTCTCTCTTAGGTTGGCTCTGTTCAGGGCTAGCAGCTTCCCTTGGCAGATGTTCCCTGTTGACGTCCTTAATCCCCAGAGTCTCCATTGCAGCTTCAGCTTCATTCCCACAGCTTTATGCATCACCCTCTTAGGGACTCCCCACAAGAATTCTGATAATGCTACACCCTGACTGGTCTCCCAGGCCTTCCTCTGAACTCTTGGTGTAAGCTTCCATTGCCCCCTAACTCCAACATCCTACATTCCTGCAGAACCAACAATAGGCAAAAAATGCCAACATCTGCTGCCAGCTTGTAGTAACCAGCCCTCTCAGACCATGGCTACATTAGCCTCTGAGTGCCTGGGCAGCTGAAGACAGTGAAACAAATCCTGAGGAAACAACTTCCTAGGCACTCCTACGCAAGAATGGTGCCCTCCATTCCCTGAAACAAGTTTTCACTTACATGCTTGAGCCTGCCATGGGTGTGGTCCTGCTGATTCCTGAGACACTCTCAAGGCATTTTTCCTATTTTCTCTGTGCAAAGTACTCAGCTTCACTTTAGTGGGGGTAATCTTTTCAGAAACCTATCTTCCTTTGCCACAGTTTTACATGTGCATTTCTGACCAAACTCTACAATTTTCAAATCTTTGTTCTCTGGTTTTTGTTCCCAATTACCACGGTAAACCTGGTTAAGAGCATCCAGCAATACCTATACCACTGCCTGAATGCTATGTGTTTTAGTCACCTTTTTCATAGCTGTGACCAAAAGACAAGAGCAATTAAAGGAGGAAAAGTTTATTTTGGGCCTCATGATTTCAAAGATCCTATTTCACAGGTGGACAATTCCATTCTTTGGAGACCAATGTGAGGCAGAACATCATGACAGAGGAGTGTGACACAGGAAGTGGCTCAGGAAATGGCACCAAGAAGTGGCAGGGGGGATGAGACTCCCCTCACCATGGTCAAAATATATACGCCAAAGGCAAGCCCCCAATGACTCACCTCCTCCAGTCACACCCTACATACCTATCTACCTATATACTTATATACAGTTACCAACCAGTGATTTCCTATCAGAGGATTAATTCACTGATTAGGTTAGGCTTTCATAACCCAATCATTTCACCTGTAAACTCTCTTGCAATGTCTCACATATAAGCTTTTGGGGGACACCTCATATCTTAACCATAACACTGTGTTTCTTTGAAACTTTTTCTGCCAAATTAATTTGTCCATCACCTTTAAATTCAGCTTCAAAGAACATCTTATGAAATGACAAAATATAGACAAGTTCTTTGTCAGAATGCATTATGAATGTCCTCTAGCTCAATTCCCAGTTTATTCCTCATTCCTCTTTGATACTTGCTGAGCACAATCTTTACTCTCTGCACTCCTATTAGTATTCTAGTCTTCTGTGCTTCCATTACAATCACCCATTAAGCTCTGCTTACAAAATTTTAAGCCTTCTCAGCCTTCATTTCTAAATGTTTTCAAACTCCTCTCAGAAACCAGTTCCAAAAAAAAGTACACTTATACATACATTGCTGGTGGGATTGCAAATTGGTACAACCACTCTGGAAGGTAGAATGGAGATTCCTCAGAAAACTTGGAATTGAAACACCATTTGACCCAGTTACCCCACCCCTTAGCATATACCCAAAAGACTTAAAATTAGCATACTATAGTGATGCAGCCACATCAATGTTTATAGCAGCTCAATTCACAATAGATAAGCTATGGAACCAACCTAGGTGCCCTTCCATAGATAAATGGATAAAGAAAATATGATACATATATACGATGCAAAGTTACTCAGTCATAATGAAGAATGAAATTATGGCATTTGCCAGTAAATAGATGGAACTAGAGACTATCATGCTAAGAGAAATAAGCCAACTCCAAAAACCAAAGGCCAAATGTTCTCTCTGATGTGCAGATGTTGACTCACAATAGGCAGGGGTTGCAGGGGGAAAGGAGGAAGTTGACTGGATTGGAAAGTGGGGAATGGGGGGAAGAGAGGGGAATTTGAATGGAAAGACAGTAGGATGAATCAGACATAACTTTCTTACATTCATACTTGAATATACAACCAGTGTAATTCCACATCATGCACAACCACGAAAATGGAAAATTTATACTCCATGGATATATGATATGTCAAAATACATTCTACTGTCATGTATTACTAAAAAGAACAAATAACCAAAAAAAAAAAAAAAAAACAGTACCAAAGATTTCTGAACCACTTGATCAAGTATGTCATAGTAATAACCCCATGCCTGGTACCATTAAACTCCTGGTTAGCTAACTTTTCATCTTTATGACCAAAAGACATGACAAGAATAACTTAGAAGAAGAAAAAATCATTTTAGCTCATGGTTTCAAAGGTCTTAGTCATGGTTGGCTAACTCCATTGTTCTGGGCACAATGTGAGGCAGAACATCATGGTGGAAGGGCATGGAAGCTGGGAAAAAGAAAGAGTAGATCCAGGGACAAAATTAATCCCTTAGCACACACTCCAGTGACTTACTTCCTCCAGCCACTTCCAATCTGCTTATAGTTATCATCCAGTAATTCATTCAATTTATTAATGAATTTATCAATTGATTAGATTACAGCTCTCTGAATCTATTAATATCAGCTCTGAACATAACTGCATTGCCACATGACTTTTAGGGGGACATCTTATTCCAAAACACAACATTAAATATTAAAAATGAAGTCTAGAGAGAAAAGGGTAAAAAGTGCTAGAGAAAAATGAACAGAGCATCAGGGCCAATGGAACAATAGCAAGCATTCTAATGTATGCATAATTAGAGATGACATGAAAAATATTTAAAGAAATAATTATTCCAATATGTTAAAAATCATAAACTCACAGGTACAAGAAAATCAATTAATATGAAGCCAAGTAAATCTAAGGAAAACTATGCCAAAGCACATCATCATTAAATTGCTGAAAATCAACACTGAAAATCTGAACAGTAGCCAGAGGTCAAAAAATAAATTTAAAAATAAAGGAAATAAAGCACCATTACTTACAAAGAAACAAACATAAGATTAACAGCAAGCTTCTTGTCTGAAACTATGCAAGTCAAAAGAAATGGAGGAGCAGGGCTCAGTGATGCACACCTGTAATCTCAGCATTTTGGGAGGCTGAGATAGGATAATCGCGAGTTCAAAGCCAGCTTCAGCAATGGTGAGGCACTAAGCGACTCAGTGAGACCCTGTCTCTACATAAAACACAAAATAGGGCCAAGGATGTGGCTCAGTTGTCAAATACCCCTGAGTTCAATCCCTGGTACCAATAAAAAAAAAAAGGAAAGAAAGAAATGGAGGGATCTGTTTTCAGCCATGACAGAGAAATAAGAACTAAATTTATCCTACCACTTTAAACAATTAAAAACAGACAAAACATATAGGAAAATAGTTTTCAGACATTGGTACATGATGATAATTACTAAGAACAGGGGGATTTATAAGCTTCAATAGACAGCTTCAGTAGTCTAGAAATTCCTTAAGCTATGGGATCCAAGCTGAGAGTTCCAGCATGAGTATTTTATATTTAAAAGTTCTGAAAAATTTCAAAGAAAACTTTAAAACCCATAATCTAATTCAGTACTACTTGAGGTCCCACACACTCTGAAGATCATTGTAAATGACTGGTCATTCTTATCATTATCTGAAGGAAATATAGATTGTAGTTCAAAGTTTAACTTTGTTTATGTAATCAGAGTTCTTCAATATTTTCTTGCATATCTTTTGCATTCCATATAATTTACAATAAATTTGTCAGTTCCCCTAAGAAAGGGTCCATGAGTACAAATTGAAGAGTTTTCTTGGTATAATTCCTTCCTACTTGAATTTAAGCGCCCAGAGGATCTTAGATACTGAAGAATGAGTATTTTTAAATTAATCTCAGTATTGTTTAATTATCATTAGTTGGCTCCCTGAAAAACCTTTTGTCTTTTCCATGACTCTAATTTGGTCTACTCTATGCCTTAAAAACCACAGGCTTGATTCTCTTAGGCATTCCTCTCTATATTTTCAGCATGTCAGGGTGCTGTGGGACAAAGCTCCTAACATTTTTAGAAAGTCTTTTTCTGTGTGTAACTAAAGGAGAGGGGGTATCTACCCAACATTGCCTTAAATCTTAAATATTTTAGAGGTTTTAAGAAAGTCATAGCTACACACTTAATTTGATCTATGCCCCAGGAAATATTTCTCTTTAAGAATCTTTTCACAAAGGAGCAAGTGAACATGAGAAATAGATATTTTTCCTCCAACTCAGCAATTCCTAGTGCCTCAACAGTCTTCTTAAATTTTTCTTGAAAATTTTAAACATTCATTCTCTAACCAATCTCCCACATCTATTTAATTAAAAAAAACTAACTGACACTTTCAACATCTTTCTTGAAAATCAACTTACCAGGTTCTACAAGTATATTAAGTGTTTTTTCTTTCTTCTGAGTCCCTTTAGGCATGAGTTTTCAGTTGTTTTACTATTCTATAACAGGGGTCACCATTTTTCCAACCTTCAATAAAGGTTGATATATAATCAATCAAAAAGAAGAAGATATATAATCAATCAAAAGACATATGAAAAAATGTTCAACACCTCTTGCAATCAGAAAAATGCAAATCAAAACTACCCTAAGATTTAAATCAAAACTACCCTAAGATTTCATCTCAGGCCAGTCAGAATGGCAATTATCAAGAATACAAACAACAATGAGTGTTGGTGAGGTTGTGGGGAAAAAGGCACGCTCATACATTGCTGGTGGAACTGCAAATTGGTACAACCAATCTGGAAAGCAGTATGGAGATTCCTTAGAAAGCTTGGAATGGAACCACCATTTGAGCCTGCTATCCCACTCCTTGGTCTATACCCAGAAGAATTAAAAACAGCATACTACACTGATGCAGCCACTTCAATGTTTATAGCAGCTCAATTCACAATAGCTAAACAGCGGAACCAACCTAGATGCCCTTTGATAGATGAATGGATAAAGAAACTGTGGTATATATACACAATGGAATATTACTCAGCAATAAGAAAGAATAAAATTATGGCATTTGCAGGTAAATGGATGGAGCTGGAGAATATCATGCTAAGTGAAGTAAGCCAATCTCAGAAAACCAAATGTCGAATGTACTCGTTGATAAGTGGATGCTGATCCATAATGTGGGGAAGGACACGGGAACAATGGAGGAACTCTGCTCACAGGGGTGTACGGGGGGAGGGGATATGGGGACAGTAAAGGTGGTGAAATATGATGGTCATTATAGCCCTAACTTTATGTATGACTGCATGTATGTTGTGATTCTATATCACTTACAACCAGAGCAATGAAATGTTATCTTCCATCTGTGTACAATGAATCAAATTGCCTTCTGATATCATGTAATCCTAAATAGAACAAATAAATAAATTAAATATGAAAAAAAAGGTTTCAACATTATTCCAACCTTTGTGAGTTGTTTCTTACCATTGTTATAGCTTAAAAATTTTCTTGCTGTTATTCTGCCTCTACTAACTGTTTGCTCTCTGACTATAGAGAGATACTATTTGGTTTCTAGAGTGCTCTGATCAAAGTCCCAGCTTGCCATCATGTATGGCCATTTGATGGCTGAAATAGTTGTCTACACTTTCTTACTTTCCACCTATCCTTAGAATCTCATCTTTTTTGACAAATTACCACATAATTTATTGCCCCAGCCAGGACACCTCTGAAGGTGAAAGTGGACCTTATTAGCAACTATTTTCAGATAACAGGCAAACAGTGGCACTCTCCAGGGCAGAAAATGCTATATACTTACCACATTTCTAGATAACCTGAGTATCTTTCTATGAAAGCATTAAAATTAGTTGGAAAGAACATTATTAATACACATGAAATTTTCTATTTAAATCAATAGTCTTAATACTTGGAAATACTTTAGAGACAGTTACATTTTGAAATATATTCCTATTTCTGAATCTTTAATAGCTGAATGCAGATCTGATTGGGGTTTCCTGTGCATTTCATGAAACTGTTGTATGATCTTGGGCGCCAACACTTTTTTAAGTTGTATTCAGGCAAATCAAGTTTTTCTCAAACCCACTGATGATAGTAAACATTATTATTTTAAACATTAGGCTCAAAGCATGTCAGTAGTAAGTACATCCTTTAATATATTAATGAACACAAGGAAAATGATCAGAAATCTAAAAATGTAAGAGTGAAAGATAATACCATAAAAAATAAAGATAAAATTCAATTCAAGGTTCATTCTGTGAGCATTCAAATGGCCCAGTAGAACATGAGAATTTCTTCTGTTTAGGACAGGATAAGCCAAGTGGATTTTATTTTCCAAATGCTTTAGTCTACATGCTCTGTGCTGAGAAAGCATGGGAATTTTTCAGAAACTCTAGAAGCTAAGATGATTATAATTTAGAGGAAATAGAATTAATTTTTCTAAACACATGATTTACATGGGATTTGTCTATATTTCCATGTTACACATTGTGCTATTTGATTCCACATTTGACTGTGGTGCTAGGAAATCTGCACATATGATTTGCATAATATTGGTATTTCCTGATTCTGGTAAATGTTCCAATTGTTCTACCTGCTACAGGATGCTACTTTGTCTAAAACAACAACAAAAAAAAAAACCAGACAAATATTTCTCCAAACTAAAATATGTTATTTACAGGGTTTAATTGTTATACTAGAATGTGGCCCTGACATTGGAGGAAGTTTGTATGAAAGATCTTCATTTTAGGTAAATGTTTTATTATCTGAGAAATAGAGTTAACTCTTTGAGAGCACTAGGTATTCAACCCCAGTTTGCTAGTGAAAGCACTATTTATGGTAGAATGCTTTGAATTTCATCATTTGATATTTCTCTAAGGTTCCTAACCCCATAAAATGTGTGATCTACATGCATCAACCAGGAAACAGCTCAGAAAGAATACTGACATAAACCGCTTAATTACTTGTGGAAAACTTATTCCTGTAACCAAGTTATGTATTAAGTCTAAGGTAAATTGAGGGCCATGAGAAACTTTAGGAAGGTAAAGTGAAGGCAAGTATTTTCAAAGCAGTTGTTTCCTTTAAAGATGTTAATAATAGATTTAATGATCTCAATGTTGCCTTCCATGCTTAAATTTCCAAATTATGCATGTGTTAGCACAGTCTCTAAAAAACAGAATTAGGATCAAATGTTGCTTCTTTCTCTTTTCTTTTATGTTTGCAATACTGGTGATTGAATACAGGGATGCTATACCACAGAGCTACATCCACAGCACTTTTAGAAATATTTTTGAGACAGGATCTCTTTAAATTGTTCAGACTGGCCTTGAACTTGCAATGCTCCTGCCTCAGCCTCTGGAGCAGCTTGAGATTATAGGAGTGAGCCACTGTACCTAGCTCAAACACTTTTATATATTCTTCATGTCTCAGAGCAGAAATTGTTATTTTGTTTGTATTTCTTCCCTAAAAAATACAACAAGTGCAATGCATACATATAAATATGCTTAGTTATTAAGAAATATAAGTATTTGTCATATTCTTTTATTTCCTTCAAAATCTCAATTTCTTTTTTCCAGTCAATAGTGCAGAATTGATGTGGGAGAGGCTCTGGCTCTGTATCTATTGTGTAATTTGGATGAAGCGGACATCACAGACAGATGGTAAATATGTGCCAATCTGATTCACCTCCAAGGGGCAGCTTGGGTGCCCTTCACTGGAGGAGTTTCATCCTCTTGGTTTACTCAGAATCAATCTTGGCTTACATGGATTCTCTGCTAAGGTGGAGCTGTGTCCTTTGGGTTCGCTACAAGTTACGGTATTTCAGGCTTTGTCTTTGCTGTGAACAAGATTTTAGGGACAGTCTCTAAGGACCTTTAAGTCATGACAGGATTTAATAAAGTTTTCAACTTAAACTCAGATGTTAACATACAAATCAGGGGGCTTCTGCTATATGATGAACATTAAGATGATACTTTACAGACAGATTTTTGTGTACCAACCATGAAAATTACTGTGAGGTCATGGACCCACAATCAAGTGGAATTCAGAGCAGTCTCCATAATAATCACCAAAATCCTCTAAGTCCCAATTACATATATCTTCCGCCACTTTACATGCGTCTTGTGCTTGGAATAGTCCTGAAACCTAAGAGTGGTTCAGAGAGCCAGCTTGACTAACACGGCGCAGTAGTGGGTTGCTGAGCTGTGATTCAAGCCCAGTTCTCACTGACTGAAAACACCAGATTTTTCCATTACACCACATGTTCTCTGAGGATATCAAGAAGAGGGAATTGTGAGGTCATCTGAGGAATCTTTTAACTCAACTCCTCCTTCCACTTGGAAGTAAAAGAAAGCAAAATCTTTGCCCAGAGTCTCAGAGAACAAAACCTAGACCCACAAATCCAGTTCGGTACCCTTTTACCTAGTGTGAGATTAATGCAAAATTTTAGAACACACTGTATTTTTCTTACACAATAATTATTTTCAAAGTGACTGTCATTTCCATAGTTGCCTTAACGTGCAGTAGTTCTGTTCTAAGATTAATAGGAAATACAACAAAATGCAATTAAAGCTATTATCACTCTGTGTGTGTGCTAGTAAAAACCTGCCCTGTGCTGTGCATACAACATTGATGATTTTCCCCCAGGGACAGTGCGGAGAGCATTTAAGTTGGAGGATGTCAGGCCTAGAAAGTGTCTTCAAGGAGCCTGATGCAAAAACCACCCAATACAGGTGAGAGAGAGAAGGCCCAGGGAAAGCAGTCCCACTGCTCCAGGTCATGCAGTAAATTGGTGTTTTGGTTTGCTCTTTGATCTTCTGGCACCCTCTTCACCACATCACCTTTCTTTCGTTTATCTAAATTTGCTTGTTTTTATCTCTACACAGTCACGTCTATGAAGAGGAAGAAGAAAACAAAAAAACACTTCAAGAATAAAAAAAAAAAGTAAAAAGTACAGAATAAAAAGAGATAAACCATAGGGAAATACAGAAATCATTGATGTATGGGCTATAAATCTCAGTGTAATATGATTTCTAACCTTTGTCTCCCTTAGTGGAAAATTTACCCAGAGACAGCCTCATATTAGAAATGTTCATTGAACTTGCTTCTGGCTTTTTGACTTCTCTTTTCAGTATCTAAGAAACAGCTCTGGTATTAAACACTGAATTTCCTGCTTTCGCTCTTTTATTTCCACTAGCTATAGCAAAGGCGTTTTTCTTTCACATTTTTTTAAAATTCTCTAGTGTCATGAAGCAATCTAAAAACATTATTTTAAGGAGGCTACTGAAGCCTAAACCTTTCACAAAGCCCTCACGGTTATATTATTGCTTATTTTTCAGCACTGTCTTCTCTTTCTTCTGCAGATGCCATTGCACTAAGTCTTACGATGTCTGTCTTTTGGAAGACATGTCATCATTTTTGCTGGTTACAATCGTGGTTTCTTTCTTGATGTGAAAGGGAATCCTAACTTCTTTGTCACCCCTAGTGGAGAAGATCTTCCTAAACCTTTTGAATAAATGATATTTAATTATTGCATGAGTAATGATCTACAAACTTCCTTTGCCTGTGATTCAGTCTTCCCTACATTAACATCATTTTCCTTAGGTGGGCTTCTTAAAAAAGGAAAAAAGTAACCAACCAATTCTGAGTTTAATGTACTTCTGATTTTTAAAAATTCCACACCTCAGAAAATAGACATGCACCCTCCCCAGCTCCCCACTCTCGCCCCCAAAAAGGCTTCTCCACTCTTGTTTGACCTGGACACTGAACACTCAGGCACTTGCCTCCAGATTTCTCTTGCTCTCAACCATCATTTTCTCCAGACTCTTATTATCTGCAATATGAAATGCTGTGTGCTGATAGATATTGGCAGAAGCTGGTTAAAATTCACTTCACATAGCTTGCTCTTACTTCAAAGGAACAAAGGTTTTCTTTTCTTTCTTTCCTTTTCTTTTTCTTTTGAGTTTTCTTTTTCTTTTTTCTTTTTCTTTTTCTTCCCCCTAAATCCTAAGAACAGAAAACCAAGTTATCTTTGTGGTGTTAAGCATAAAACTGGGTCTTTGTTTGGAAAGCAACATCTGATGTTTCCTCTCTTTTCAACACAAAACAACTGGGCATTACTGAATGACGCATCCACACACCCTGCTTTGGGATTTTGTTGTGTCAGGCGCTGCTGACAGCTGACAAACTGCTGTGTGAAGGGCGATGTTTACCCTCACAAAATTCCCGAGCCTGCCAGGGAAGGAAAGGCCTCTGCCTCAAACAGGGAGAACATATTTGTACCGATTCTCTGCTCTTTTCATGCAGCAGGAATCTGTTTCAGGGTAACATGGCTATCCTCCATCCCTAAGAAGAGCATTGTCTGGTACTGAACCCACATCCCCCTCAGCCCTCCACTCGTCGGCAGCCACATATGCACTTCAAATCACTAACCACGCACACTGCCAAAAGCCCCAACAAGTTTCCAGCCAATTCTACATCACAGGAGTTCAGCCCATAAATAACCATTGAAAATGTGATATGTGAGCAAAACATAAAACCCCAACAAATGTAACAGCCAAATCATTTAAAGCAATCAAAGTATTTTGTACTGATTGATTGACATGCACAGGGTTTAAATTAAGCAATCGAAATGAAGACGATAAAATTAATTATTGCTCTGGGTAGGAGGCTCAGCAGAGTCCTGCTGCCTGCCTTTTGTCAGTGCACTGCATTAATATGGGTCAATAGTTACAACACCTCTAAAGTCTGGCACATAAACCATCATCTAAGAAGTGTTTGACTTGCTTATCACCATCTGTCACTTAAAGAGATCTTATTTGATCTCCACTGCTGTCAACCTCATAAAAGACTAAAATTTTGTGATTTATCCAAGTGGATTCTGAATAGACCATGGGGGAAACATTCCTGCAGCATTTCTGATTGAGTCCTTTCTCTCCCTACCTACAGGAAAAGGATGGCATTCTGCCCAGGTATACTGACACATCGAACATAATGTCCAAGCCATACTGCAATTGAGCTTGGACAGGACATTCTTGACGACAACACAGTTCAGTGTTGATCACTTGCTTTACATTTGTTTCTGTGCAGTGCTGCCTGTGAAATCCTTGAAGCCAAATAAACAAACAGAATAAATAACAGGACGCACTTAACGTGCTTACAGAATTATAGGGTTTTGAGAGATGGCATGGTATCCCGCTAGAAGCCATAAAAATACCCCAGCTGTTTCATAGTGTGCAGGAAATATATTGGTTTTACATTTTATAATTTCAAACTCTGTTGTCAACAGGCAACTTATGTTACTTTATATTCCACTCATCACAACCCACCATAATTCCTCATGGCAGAGCAAAGTAAAATATATTCCTCTGTGCTGACACTACTTATTGTTTTTTGTCTCCTATAAATGATTTGTGGCCCTGCTTTGAATTTTGGTAAGAAAGTGCATTTCCAGAAGCTTTTATAGAAACAGCACATTCTACAGCTCCGGAGATTCAGTCTCTTAGGAAACAGGAAAAGGCCATTTGGCTCTTTCTCACAGCCATTTATGTTTTCTCCCATTTCTTTCTGCCAATGTCCTTCAGGGCTCTCTCTGCAGAGAAATTCATCAAGCAGCTATTGAATCTATTAATCCCCTGCTTTAGTGCCCATCAGCCTGCATCTTCCTCGGGTAATCATTGTAAGCCCTCCACAGCCTCCTCTTCAGGTCCAGGTCAGACTATTTCTTCCATTTCTATTTTATTGTTGATTCAAAAACTATCAAGTGATAATTGTCAAGAGCAGAGGAGGCGTTGACACCATTGTCCAGGAAAGTTACAAAGATTAGGGGCTCTGCCCAAGGTTTTATACTTCATTGGTTTCCAACATCTTACCCAAACATTGGCTAAAAAGAGGCCAGACATTTTTAAAAAGGAGATTTATACATCTCACACTGAGATATTGTATCTTCATGGAACTTTCTTTGGTGTCCTGGGGTCGTAACCTCTTTAGACGGTGCTGCTTCTCAGGTCCTCCAAGATCACACTGAAGGAGGGAATTGCTAACCAAGCTGTGAACCGTGACTTACCTGGGAGGTTGGTTGAAGCTGTTTCAGGGAGCAACTCGAGAGTCTCCAGGAACAATAACGTGGCACCTTACTGAGAAGACGACAGACAGCCTGCTTTTCAAGATCTAACTGGCTCAGTCTAAACCTACCCTATAGGACTTTATGGAGCTCATGCTTAACTAAAGAAACAAAAGGATAACAATAAGAACAACCATCCATACTGGTAATAAAATTAGAAATCACAATGGAAGTTTCCGTTGAAAATCCTTTTTTTTAAAACACTTCCTTGCTTGAAATTATATTTATGGCAATTTAAGTAATAATTATAAATAGCAATATGCCTTGCTTTAAGCTTTTTAAAGATTTAATTTAAAGCTCTCTAGAATCCTGTGATGTGGGTGCTATTACTAGCCCATTTAACAGATAAGGAAACAAAGTCCTGAGAAGTTAAATAACTTGCTGGAGGTTATCCAGCTAGAAGTAATGAAGGTGAGATTTAAGCTGATGCACTGGGTCCAGAGACTACAGTTTAATTACTGTCTCCCAAATTACTATTGGGAACATCCTTGTAGTTTGCAAATTACTTGCTGTATTTTCTTATTTTTTGTATTTTCCCAATAAATATCTCCCTATTTGTTCAGATCTTCATTTTTGATAATAAGCACATAAGTGACTTTTTAAACAAAGGAGCCAATCTTCCTTCCTGAAGTTAAAGTGTGCTTTTACTTAGAAGTTAAAGTGTGCTTTTACAAAACTTTCCATTTCCTTTTACTGTTTATCTAGTCACCCAGGATTCATCCACTATGACGGGGGTGGGGGGGCCAAGGTGGCAGGGATGTGAAGGGAAGCAAAGAATGAAACTGTAAACTTAGCAATGTCTCCCATTCATTGCAAGCTGACTAAAATTTTCACAGTCTTTTTTCAAATCTGCCCTACAAATATCTGAGCTATGCTCATTTTGCCCATTTCAAAAATAAGGAAAATGAGATTGATTGTTACACAGCAGTAAATTCTGAAGTCAGAATTCAAACCAGGTCCTTCTACCTGCAGAGCCTGAGTGCTTCCCCTACCTGCCCACCCCTTGCCCACTGGTCCAAACTGATTGCAGTTCTGAAGAAACACTCAACTCTTCCATTCCATATTCCCCAAGTCCCCTTTCAGAAATGTGACAAGCATCCAAATTTGATCTAAAAATTCAACGAAGAGACGTCATGCTATATATGTTGGGCTTAAATCTCTGGGGTGGGAATTATTTTTAGTCTGCTGCCCACGGGAATATGTTCAATTTTATTTCATTAATCTGAAGTAAGCAACTCATATTTTTACACAACCTTGTTTCCATTCATTCAGCTGCACTAAAGCCCATTTCTATGGTTAGCTTCTTCATTGTTCAGGAGAGATTTCATCAACTAATTGAAAGGAACACAGCTCTGTCCTCAGCAGAGCTAAATACATACAACAATTTCACCACCAATGCCAGACACATTATCAGTGTCCTGATCTTTGGCCTTTGATACTTTCAAGAGATGTCCCAGGGGAAATCTTTCACTGGAATGTTAATCTGTTGCTTCTCTGACCTTCTACACATGTACCACATTATTATTACAACCCACATGCTTCTCCTTTCACGCTGTCATTTTGACAATAGAACCATCAGGCAATTCATCTTTAGACTAGATAGCTGGAACAAAGTGCATACCAGTAAGTGAAATCAGATTGGCTAATGGTATTGTTTAAAATGCAATAACATTTCTCTTCTGAAATCCACCCAGATTTCAAATGATATGTCATGCCTGTGGGATGTGCTGCGACAATTAGCTACTGGTGATTCATCAAAAGGTCCCAGTGTGGGGATTTCTTTTTAACTTTTTTCTCAACATGCTTTGGAAACATAAATTAGTTGCTGAATTGGATCGGTGTGGATTTATCACTCACATTTCCTGTCTTTACCCTCTTTCTTCTTTCATGTGGCAGATGTTTGTTTCATCTTCAGATTTACTGAAACTGGTGTGGAGGTCTGAGAGCATTCAGCAAAACTGAAAAGCCATTTCTTTTAAGACTGCTCCAATGCCAAACATCATCTGCTTGGAAAGGCTTTCTTTTGACCACCCCGTATAAAATAAACCCCTCTCCTATTAGCATCTATCCTCTTTACCCTGCTTCATTTTTCTTTATAATACTGTCATAACCTGTCACATGATGTATTGATTCATTGATTAACTGTGTTTCTCCCCACTGGAAAGTGAGTTGCATGACCAAAGGGGCCTGGCCTGTTTGTTCACTCTGGGGGCTAGGACAGTGCCTGGCTTACAATAGGGGTGCATTTCGTAGTCTTTCATGATGTGGTCAGTCAGGCATGGCCACATATAGGAGAGGCTCAGAGAAATGAAGGTTATTATTATATTCACAAGTTCTAGAGACAAGCATGCCACACAGGGCCACATGGAAAGACACCTGAGTAATCAGAGTCAGAAGACAGGAGTGACAGAATGTTCATGTCATTGTCTTTATTGGATTTCTGAAGGAAAGGCAAATCAGGACAAGGGGAACAATTTAGGATTGACTAGTTCAAATAACTGGTGGGCTTTGAGCTTAAGGGGTGGTCCCTAGTTGTGTGGCTCTAGAGCTGGGATGATTAAGGCCCAGAAATGTTGCCTCCTGGGGTGCAGAGGCCAGCTAAAGAAGGGATGACTCTGGATTGGCTAGTTTGTACCTTGAAGGCATACTTCTGGCTGGGCCTTTTTCTGCCTCAGAATTTGCTGTCTCTGGGAGCTGCAGTCTATCCCCTAAAAGAAAGGTGCAATTGTTTTTTGGTTTCTTCCTAAATGTCATGACATCATTCCACATAGAAAAAAATTTAAAAATTTACAGCTGTCTTGTCTCAAAAAGATTTATACTTTTTAAGTGATATAAAATCTTCTATCTAGAGTAGACAGATAGTATGATGTTCTCATTGAGGTTCACGAGCTACAGATCTCACCAATAATCAGTAACATTTCTCTGTTACATCCTTAAGATGAAAGCAGAGGAAAAAATATCAAACACAAACTACTGCTTCTTTCTGGCCCAACCTTACTCCTTGCAGTGGCATTTGAAAAATATGCCATTGGAAAGCTCTCGTTTGTTTTGGTTTATGTATTCATTTGCTATATTTCATGTCTTAACCATCATATTCAAACATATAGGAGTAAGTAACCAAAGTTGATTTTAAAATATTTCATGTTAGACTCTGGAAATGTCTGAAAATATTGCAAATAGAGCTTTTATCTACATGTTTGAATCAAATAATCTTACTAACTGAAGAGTCTTCTGAGATTGGAAGATGATGTGCATATGTGCGTGTGCCTACTCCAAACCCCTCTAAAATCACCCTAAGAAAGCTTCCAAAACAACTTCAGTCCCTTTGCAAATGACTCAACAAAATCAATACTGTGAGCCATATTTGCCTTGGCTCATAGGAGGTTATGTATTTTTTTCAGGATGCTTTAGTGTCCTAAAAGAGTTCACTCTGGTTCCAAAATTAACAAACTCACTATAAGCAACAGCTTCTGGTAGGGAAATCTTCAAGAAGGAGTTATCTAGGAAAGGTATAAATGATTCATATTCTGTGGGTCTCATATTAAGTACAGTTATTTTCTTTCCCTACTGAGAAAATGACCAGTGTTTTTTTGCAGATAGGATAATGACTACATTGACTTAATGACAATTAAGGACAGTTGCTGTGGACATCCACAATGTGATCTTAAAGGGGAGATAGTATGCACCAGTTGAGGAGTCATGAAAAGGTGTAATTCATGACCATAGGTTTATCATATTTCAAATTATTTAGCATCTTATTTGTTTAATAAGTCTACTTTTCACCCACACCCATCTCCAGAAAAGATTTACATGCTCCTCAAAATATTTTATTAAATATCTGGTCAAGATTAATGTCAAACCCATAATAAACAAACAAAGAAGAGTGGGAGCTAGAAAGAAGAGAGATGTGAATTGTAATTAAAATTTAATCTTTTGAAATATAGGATAAAATGTTCAAGGGAGAAAGATGATCCTCAAAAACACTGTTCTTTAGAAGTGGAAATAGTCTCAACAAGCACCTTTTGGGTCATGAGCAAGGTGCCAGGAACATCCTGGAAAGGAGGCAAACCATATCACTAAATTCAAATTACAAATCTCAGCTGCGTGTGGTGGTGCACACCTGTAATCCCAGCGACTGGGGAGGTTGAGACAGGAGGATCACGAGTTGAAAGCCAACCTCAGCAAAAGCGAAGTGCTAAGCAACTCAGTGGGACCCTGTCTAAATAAAATACAAAATAGGGCTGGGGATGTGGCTTAGTGGTTGAGTGCCCCTGAGTTTAATCCCAAATATTCCCCTTGCCCAAAAAAATGACAAATCTCAAGGAAGGAATGTAGAGGCTAAAGAAACATGAATGCCAGTCCCTTCCTCCACTCCTGGAAGCAATTCCATAGGCATTTTGAATTTATCACAATGGACCACTGGTTAACAATGTATTCTTTGAATGTGGAATTAAAGGACATGGTTGCTGCTTTCAAAGAATGTCAGAGGGAGCAAGAGATGAATACACCGAAGACAGAACCCTCAGCCTCAGGGACTTTTCTTTTTGAGCAGGAGCTTGTTGTGTCCTTTTAAATTTAGCTCCAGTATGGACTTTGAGGAGTCATTGCTTTTAATCTTTATTGTTAGTTCTCTCTAAAGAAATTTGTAAAAATGTAATGACAAATCCTGGAACTGCTTTAACCCTGCTTCTAATTTCTAATTCATCTCAGTGGAGATTGAATTGTTCAGATCATCTTTTTGTTAAATGGAGATAGAAATGAGAGGTGTGTTTTAATTAGTTCTTCTGCAAAAGTGAAATGGAACTCATCAACTTAGTTTACTCTTTTGCACTCAGCAAAACACATGACATTAAAAAAAAAAAAAAAAAAAAAAAAACTATTTCCAGAGGAAATAAAACAGGCTTTGAGACTGGCTCTTGCATAAGCATCTGAAGAAGTTGAAAAGATGCCTGTGAGATCAAAGCATAATTTTTTAAAAAAACATTAAATTATCTGAATTATCAATCTATTTAGTGCTATGGTTCAAGTGTATATGTCCCTCCAAAATTCATGTTGAACTTACACCCCAAGTTGATAGTATTGAAAAGTGGGGCATTTGGGAGGTGATTAGGCCATGAGAGCCTTCATCTCATAAATGAGATTAATGTTCTTATAAAAGAGCTTCAGACAACTGCCTGATCCATTTCTTCTGCCACATGAGAACACAAGAAGAAGGCACAATCCCAACCAGACACCAAATCTGCTGGCACCTTGATGCTAGATTTCTCAGCCTTCAGAACTATGAGAAATAAATGTATAAGATTTATAAATTACCTAGACTATGGTATTTTGTTATAGCAGCAAGAATGGACTAAGTCATTCAGTATATGGTAATTGAGCATTCCCTATGTGTCAAGTATGTTTTTAGGTTCTAATCACAGCCATGATGATCAGCTACTTGGAAACTTTCTGGGAATCTATGTACCTACATGAGCTGCTTTTATACCCATCTAAGCCAAGCATGATTCTTAACCTGGGCTCCGGACCTCACGCCTTCTTCTCTGTCCAACTCATAAGGGATTGTATTAGTCCATTTTGTGTTACTATAGTGAACAACTTGAGGCAACCTAACTTTATAAGGAAAAGAGTTTTTAGTTTGCAGTTGTACAAGCTGAAAGTCCAAACAGCACAGCAAAGGATCTGGCAAAGGCCCCATGCAAATGGTGGGAGGGAGGGAGGAAGAGAAGTCACATTGCCAAATGGGAAGCCAGAGAGAGATTGGAGTCCTATAGTCCTTTCAGAAGACACAACCTCTGTTGATCCAAAGATCTTCCACTAGGTCCCACTTCCCAACTTTGCCACATTGAGAATCAATCTCCCAATATATAAACCTTTATGGAACAAACATCTAAACCATAGCTGAATCTGTATTAGTTTCCTATTGCTGTGGTAACCAATCCCACAAACATGGTGGTTTAAAACAGCATAAATATTTTCTGACAGTTCTGGAGGCAAAGGTCCAAAATGAGTTTTATGGGGCTGAAATTGACATGTCAGCAGAGTTACATCCCATCCATAGACTCAAAGGTAGAATCCCTTCTTCACCTTTTCCAATATCTAGAGGCTGCTGACATTCTTTGGCTCAGGTCTATATCATTTGATATCTGCTTCTGTCAACTTATCTCCTTTCTTGACTCTGGTCCTCTCACTTCCCTCTTAGATTCACATTGGGTCCACTTGAATAACCCCAGACAATCCCCACATTTTAATCATATCTGCAAAGTGCCTTTTGCCATGTAAGTTAATATATTCACAGGTTCCAGAGATAAGGCTATGGACATCTTTGAAAGGCCATTATTCTGTCTGCCACAGGGGATGGAACACAATCATTCATTCCCTCATTCCGTATTTTATCTTCAACCTCCTTCATCTTGTGTATTCACTGCAATGTGCTTTTGGCATGGTTGGAAACTGCCCTCACCTCTCACAGCAGCAATTACATCTCCTCAGGAACTGCTCCTTGCAAGGTCATCCAGAGCCTTATCATTGAGATAAGATTGATGTATGTTTAAGGCTTATCTTATTTAATATCTGTTAAGTACAAGATATTGATGATCATCCTCATCTTCTTATTAATAATAAGGCAGCTCTCATTGCTTAGTGTTTACTACGCACTGGGCGCTAAATATTTTAGAAACATTATTTCATTTGTTCTTTTAATCATTGTTTGTCATACTTTATAAATGACAAACCACAGGCTTAAAGAACAACTTCAAATACTACCTAGCACGTTCTAAATGTCCATCACCAAGCCCCATCTTTCTTCCCAGGTGACAAATCTAGACAGCTGACCAGCTCCTGGGTGTGTTCATGTGGCTTCCCCAAGGCACCTGTATTCCTTCACCCAGTGAAATGCCATCATTCAAGTTTCACCAGTCAGAAACCTAGAAGTCACCTCAGACTTCTTTTCTTCCTATGTCTGAGTTAACAGGCCTTGTTAACTTTATTTCCTAAATGTTCATTGAATTTTTCCCTTATCTCCATTTTCTGGCCCCAGCTTAGTTGTGGCTTGTGTCTGACTCCATTTTCTTCTGTGGATTACTAAACAAGCTTCTTAAATGACTTTCCTGACCTAACGTTACCCGTTCATTTTGTTCCCATTTTCATAAAGTTGTTCAATACTTTGGTTCCAGAATAATCTTTGGAAATGTAATTCTTGTCCTATGATTTCCGTACTTAAAATTCTGCAGTGGTTCTCACTTGCCTTATGTCTTGCTGACTCACATCTCCACACCTCTGCTCAGCTTGTTCTCGGCTTCACACAGTCTCCCCACTCTTCCCTCCTCTTCTTCCTCTTCCACAGGTTAAAATTTTAAAATTTAGGAATAAATAGTGAAAATCTGGGATTTTTTTAAATATTTGATATTAATGAAACTAAAAAGTTTTTGAGATAAATTTTTAAAATTTAACTGGAAAATATGAAATAATAAAAACACTGTTCAACAAGACAGGCAAGGACTGAAAGTTTTTAAGGGAGTGTGATGTGTTTTTTGACTTTCTACAAATCATTTTCTTAATACATATCTAGTGGCTTAGAAATGCCTGTACAATTGACCTAGCATTCCTACTTTAAAACTATATGCTCAGGAAATAATCAAGAATAAAATAAACATTTAAAAATTCCATTTTTAATGTAACTTTTGATATTCAAGAATATTGTAGTATTGTTCATTAGAGGAAATAGAGACATGTCCAACAAAAAAGTAATGAATTAAAAATTAAGGCTAGAATATTTGATACTAATTAGAAGTCATGTTTCCAAAAACAAAGCACAAGGAAAAAATCCAAACAACAAAAAATTTCACACACACACACACACAAACATATATATGGAAGCAAAGCAAATAAACCAAATAAATCAATATGTTACAAATTTTTTTTTCTTACAGTAGGGTTTATAATGGTTACATTATTTAAGTTTTCTTTATACTTTTCAGTATGTGGAGGCAGCCTCTAGAGGTGGATAATCCAGATTCAAGTTAATATCCACCTCTATTTCTTACTGTCTCTGACTGTGAGCAAGTTATCTATCATCTATAAAATTCTATTTTCCCATCTGCAATTGGAAAGCATAGAAGAGTAGGTAAAATTTGCAGTAATAGGTGTTTTAACCTTCATGTAATATAACTCATATAAAGGTCTTAGCATAGTATCTGACAGACTAATCATTTGCTAAATGTAAACTACAATTTAAATTATCAAAAATGCAACATTATCAATTGACAAATATTGCTTGGCTAGTCAGCTTTTCACCATTGTGACCAATATACCTAGTAAGAATAACATACAGAAGAAAATCTTTATTTTGGCTCATGGTTTCAGAGGTTTAGTTCACGATCAGCCAACTTCATAACTCTGGGTCTGAAGTGATGTAGAACATCAGGGCAGAAGTGCATGGCAGAGGAAAGCTGCTCACCTCATGTCAGCCAGGAAGCAGAGAGAGATGGAGAGAGAGGGAAGCCGAGGACAAAATATAATCCCCAAACCATGCCCCCAGTGACATACTTCCTCCAGCCAAGTCTCACCTGCCTACAGTTACCACCCAGTATAATCCTTTCACATTATTAATCCATAAAGTGGATTAATCCACCAATTAAATTACAGCTTTCATAATCTAATTATTTCACCTCTAAATATTTCTGCATTGTTTCACATGTGAGCTTTGGCAGGGAGCACTTCATATTCAAACCATAACATTTATTTTCATACTTATAAAAAATAAATAAAATGAATAATAAAAAGATGGAGGTTGAAAATCAGGAGAGAGACTATTTGTAAGCCCTTATTTGGGACCCAAATTAAGACCTAAGAGGAGGAGAAGGCAGGGAAATGACTACACAGTATCATCCCAATGGGAAATTATGTTTTTGAAGAACATAGATTTTTGCATTCTAAGGAACAAAAATTAAAGCAAATGAGCTCCAAGTTCAGAAACATAGACATCAAAACATAAAGGAGATCATGTTCCCCTGGGAATGCAAAGAACAGGTATTCCTGGGCAGGCTAATCTGAGCAGAGCATTTTCTCAGCATAACTCTTACAGAAGGATGGAAGGAATATATTTGGTATCTATTACTGAATAACAAATTACTCCAAGACTTAGCAGGTAACAACAATACACTTTTTAAATTATTTCACAGTGTTTCTAAGTCAGTGTTCAAGGGGAGCAACTTGAGATGGCTACAGTCATCTCAAGGCATGATTAGGATGATACTATTCTAGCTCACATTCATGGTTGTTTGCAAGATTCATTGCTTTGCAGGATATTGGACTAAAACATAGTTCCTCAGATACTGTTGAACATAAATTGCCCTTGATTATTATTTGTTTTTTGTTTGTTTGTTTGTTTGTGGTGCAGGGGATTGAGCCCAGGGCTTTGTGCATGCAAGGCAAGCACTCTACCAACTGAGCTATATTCCCATCCCACCCCTGATTCTCTATGATATGGATATCTTCACTGAATATCTCACAGCATGGCAGCTTGTTTCATCAGAGCAAGCAGGCTGGAGGGCAGAACACAATATGAGCATCTGAGTGTGCCTTGCTTTTACCTAATCAGGGAAGTGAACTCAATCACTTTTGTCATTTTCTATTTGTGAGAAGTAACTTTCTGGGTCCAGATCACATTCAAGGAGAGAGAATCATAAATCCCAATGGGGAGGGATAGATTGTTGAAAGCCATATTAGATGTTGCCTACCATGAATCCATCCGCTATTATCTAATGATACATGACCCTTTCACCCCCTACTAAGACTCTCAGATGTCTCATCTCATCACAAAGCAGTTCAAATGCCAGAGACTTTATCTTTTAAGTCAAGCCCATGTGTAAATGAGCCTCTTCCATGTAGTTCTTCATCTGTGGATCTGCAAAACCACATAGACTTGTGACCTGCCCTTACACACTCAAGCATGAAGTGTCAGGACAGGCAGGAAGTAACTATATTATATCCCCTTCATCAAAAGGAAGTAAAAAAAGGGTCATCAGTCCACAGCAATTCTGAAAATCAGCTGGACAAACATTACATACTCCTTGATTTGTTTTCTAGTCCTGAAAATAATCTTTGATGGCTCTAATCCCTTCGATATTTTGGCCCCTTTTTCTAAGACTTCATTCCCTTCTCATAAAAAATAGTACAACTTTGTAGATGAGTTGTTTTCTCACCAGCTATGACAGCAGAATTTGGGGTATACAACTCCTCCTGACATTTTGGGATCTCTTTCAGCTGTACTGGCAATGTGTCTGCTACTACAGTTTTCTCAAAGACTTTGTGGACCTCCCACGAATTCTGTTAGGGTTTACTCCACTGGAAAAAACAAAAACAATAAAACAAACAAGAAACCTCAACCACAAATGTCTGAGAAAAGCCCTTCTGAAACTTGAATTCCTGGTGAGATGACTGAGGGACAGTGCTCTTGAGCTTCCTAGAGGCTACATTTCCTTTTTGAGAGAATCTCTGAGACACATCTTTAATCTCCTTGTGAGACTGAATATTAATCCAATTGATCTTTACTAGACCTTAAAAGATTACAGTTACACCGTCAACTTTTTCTCTAGACTGAGTTTCATTTCTAGGCCAGTTGTGATAACAGTGTTTAGTGCCATTTCTTAATTGTATAATTTTTTTCCTCTCTGGAAAAGTTGAGAATCTTCAAAACCATTAAGTTACAGTTCCTTCTTGCTATCAATTTTTCTGTCTTACAAGGCACTATAAGCAGTGAAAAGAATCCACACAGCAACTATAACACTTTGCATGGAAATATTTCTAGCCAGATCACTAAATTCATTAGACAAATATCTTCCACATATAACTATGGATAACAGTATCATTAATCTTTTTGTCATCCCATGAAAAAGATTCGCCCTTACTCTATTTTCTAAGGATACATTTCTCTGTTCCTATTAACCTTCACTGACAACATCCTCCAAGTCCAGATTTCTACTTATAGTCTATTCTAGACAATTTAGCTTTCTTTGTTATGAGTTCAGCATTCTCCCAGATTCATCCAGTGCTTATTCCAATGCCATACTCATTCTTAGATACCTGTTTAGGAAGCACCCCACTCCTGGTACAAAAATGTGTATTAATTATCTATAGCTGAATAACAGATTACACCCAAACTTAGTGACTTAAAAGAATACACATCTGTCATTTCCTACTGTGGGTCAGAAACCTGGATGCAGTTAGCTGGGTCCTTCAACTTAAGATCCTTCACATAGCTGCAGTCATCTATCTCATGGATCAACTAGGAAGAATCTGCTTCCCAAATCACTCTTATGGTTGGTGGCAGCCTTCAGTTCTTCATGGGCTGTTGGACAAAGGCCTCAGCTTCTCAAAAGATTTTGGCCAGATGTCTCCTTTTGATCCTTGTGAAGTAGGCATGGCATGGCATGGCATCCCATATAGCATGGCATGGCAACTTGCTTTGTCAGTATGAACAAGTAAGAGGGTATGTGAGAATACTATTGAGAAAGAAAGTTTTGACAAGAATGAAAGTCAGTATGTTTTTGGAAACTAAGGGCAAACATCACTTTTGATGTATTCTATTCATTAGAAGCAAGTCACTAGATCCAACTACACTCAAAGGGAAGAGGGTACTATGCAATGGCATGAATGCTAAGAGTCATCTATAGCCACCATATGTGAAACTGCTTACCTCAAAGGCCCATTTAGTGCCCTAAAACAGCAACTACCTAAACTGCTATGATGAATGGAATCCATTTAGAAGAATATCCATTCAAACAATGAGTCAAGCTTAGGCATGGTTGGTATTTGAAAACTGACAAGAATCAAAGTAGATCTTTCTTAGGGCTGCTGCATTAGTGGTACTAAACTTGGAACAGAGGAAATTCCGTTCGCCATCTAATCATATAAGCATAAATTGTTAAATACTACAGTGTTAACAAGCTATGTCTTTAGGTTGGATTTTTATCTTCCTGCTTCTGCCAAAATTAAATGAAAAATGACTTAGTGAGTATTTATAAATCCTTTGTTTATCTAATGAAAAGAACATGAGGGATGAAAGGATAGAGAACAATCCTAACCTATATTAAAAACTCCGAAAAGTAATACTTACAGCTAATTTTCAGATGGGAGAATTTTTGGCCATATGGCATCCAGAAGTGCCTAGAAGAAATTAAGCATGGAATAAACAACATGTGGACAAGAGTTCTCACAGCTCTATCAAAAAAACATTACCTTAAGCAGTTTGAAAATTCAGTAATATTAAAGCCTCTTATTTATGCCAGTGGTGATGCTGGGAACTGAAGGAGATCTCAGTCTTTCAGTCATTCCAAGCAAGCTCTCAACACCCTTCCTACTGATTGAAGCACATTTTTTAATCCTTTGTACATTTGAAGAGAATAGGCCTGGTTTTGAACTCCAGGCTCACAGGGTATGAAACAATTTAGAAGCAAGCAGTGTGGCCTTATGAAGCTCAAGAGCACTGTCCCTCAGTGACCTCAGCAGGAACTCAAGTTTCAGAAGGGCTTTTATTGGGTACTTGTGTTTGTGGGTTTTTGTTTGTTTGTTTGTTTTGTTAGTTTCATTGTTTTTGTTTTGTTTTACTGGAGTAAACCTCAACAGAATTCATAGGAAGTCCACAAAGTTTTTGAGAAAACTATATTATCAGACACATTGCCAGTACAAATGAAAGAGGTAAAGAGATTACAAAATGTCAAGACGAATTGTATACCCCAAATTCTGCTGTCAGTGCTAGATGAGAGAATAACCCATCTAGAAATGTGTGCTTCCTTTTATTAGAAGGGAATGAAGTCTCAGAGAAAGGGATGAAGATCGTACAGGGTTTAGAGCCATAGAGGATTATTTTCAGGATTGAAAACCTAATCAAGGAATGTGAAATATTTGTCCATCTATTTTCTATAATTTCTATAGATTAATGACCCCTTTTGTGTATTATTTCCTTCCCTTTAAAGAGGAAGGTCTAAAATAGTTCTTATGCATATCCCACTACTTTGTACGTGGGTATATAGGGGCCCCCTGATTTTGGGGGATCCATCTGGAATGAATACAATCTGCCTAGTGCCAAGTATGGTACATATCACTTGCTTAATAAATGATATTTATGAATGGCAGTTAGTGAAAGGGTTTTTTTGTTTTGTTTTGTTTTTTAATATTTATTTTTTAGTTGTAGGTGGACAGGTTATCTTTATTTTATTTTTATGTGGTGCTGAGGATCGAACCCAGGGCCTCCCGTGTGCTAGGCGAGCACGCTACCACTGCGCCATAACCCCAGCCCCTTTTTTGGGGGTTTTTTGTTGTTGTTTTTGGTACCAGAGATTGAACTCAGGAGTACTTGACCACTGAGCCACATCCCAAACCCTATTTTGTGTGTGTGTGTTTTATGTAGAGACAGGATCTCACTGAATTGCTTAGCACCTCGCCATTGCTGAGGCTAGCTTTGAATTTGCAATTCTCCTGCCTCAGCCTCCCAAAGTGCTGGGATTACAGGCATGTACCACTACATCTGGCTGGTGCAGGTTTTCAGAACATGAGATTTTGTCTCAGATAAGTTGGTATACCTGGGGTCAAAGTCTAGGTTTTTACTTACTGTCCATGAAATTTCAGGCAAAAAAATTTCAATATTTCCTTGTATTGAATCTATATAGTTGTATTTGTTAGAAAGATATTATAAGGATAAAGTGAGCATTGTGGGAATGTATAGAGTCTAGTGCCTAATACATTGTAAGTCCTCGAAAAACTGATTACTTTTTCCATGACTGAGCGAAAATAAATCAATTTTATACAGAATTTTTGTATTTCTGAATAAGTTATAAATAGTAAGCAGAAAATTCATAGTTGATGATGATTGGCCAAAAAAAAAAAAAAGTTTCCAAAGGCAAGAAGCTAATAGTAAATAATTGTCAAAGTCATTCTTCTCTAAAGTTCAAGGAGTCAGTTATTTAATAAGAACATATCTAGTAAACAGGCCTTGGAAGGTTAGCATCACATGTAACTAATTTCTATTACAGACTGTTTCTCACATCAAAAATTCTGAAAAGCCTATCTAACTGATCTTGTGTCATTCAGAGTTGACTTGAAACATGTGGTTACTCTGAGAACACTAATGATTTTGCACCTTTCATACTGCATTTTCTTTAAATATTTTACATCCTTTTCATGAAAGCTAAAAGAAAAATCTGATGGTTTTGTTAACAAAGACTGTACATGAGAACAGTCACTAACTTTACCAGCTACAGAAAAGTGTACTAAAAAAAGAAAGAAAGAAAAGGAAAAAAAATGTAGCCAGCACAATATTTCCCACATTATCTGCAGTTTTCTCTCTTAAATTTATTTTGAAATTTCCTGATGAGACAATGTCTTCAGAGGCAAATTAAGGGGTTTAACATTTAGATAATTAAACTAAGTCACTCATTCTTGGTAAGCAAAACAACATGCATTATTGATTTTGGAACTGAACTGATGGCAAGCTCATGTGTGATTCACAGAAGTACTCAACGCAGACAGGTTGACACCAGCAAGGAGTGAAGCCAATTTACATTTTGCCAATTTATTCCAGTGATGTCTCAGTTCCCCTTTCAGATCTGCATCCTAGGTGGATACCCAGCTTGCCTCCTCATTAATTTGGCTCTGAATTCTACTACAAAATCTGTAGGTTGTTGAAACACATGAAAAAAAATATTCCAGGGATGTGACTCTTCTGGGGAAAGTGATTCTAAGGGAAACACTTCATAGGAAATTCCTGACATGGGATTATCAAAAAGTGCTGCAGGCAGGAGGGCAGTAGAGAGGCCCCGACTTTTATGGTGACCACAGTAATTAGGCTGGGTCAGCTGCCCCTCTGTTGAGCACTGCAGTTAAATCCACTAATTTTATGGCTTTCTCTTTTTCCAAAAGCATTCCCCTAGCTAGTTATGACAATCTGCCTAGGTGGAGAAAATACATTCTTCATCCCTCAGACCATGTGCACTTCTGACTTGTGTTTCTTAAAGTGGTGAGGGGGCAAGAATGAGAGGTTTGACATGCATTCTATGATAAAAGATTATCAAGACAAAATGTGGTGAGCTTGGAAAAAAAGTATTTTCAATGGTTATACTTTTCTCTTATGCTTTTCCAAATATTTAATAAAAATTAGAATTTATTTCCCAAGGCTTAAATCTCCATACTCCATTCCTCCTAACAATCTATCTCCCAGTTTCAGTCACAAGTTTATGCACATGGGAAAATCAGGTTCAAAAGATGTCATGCTAATCTGCTGCCAATAGTAGAATATCTTCTTGAAATTGGGAAGGAATGTAGAAAGGAAATGACAACAGTATAAAACATGTCCCCTGTTCCCTGCAGTATTGTGAGTCAGTCCCCTCTCTGCTGAGGTTAGTTCTGAGTGGCATTTTATTACATAGGGAGATTCACTATTTGCAAAAGAAGTTTCATATATCTATAATATGTCAAAATACATTCTACTGTCATGTAAAACTAAAAATAACAACAAAATTTAAAAAGAAGAAGTTATTGCCATTTGCAATACACTGAATGTTTATGTCCCCTAAAATCCATATACTGAAACCATCACAAACCTGATGGTACTGATACCAAGCAAAGGTTCACTGTACACTACACACAGATGCCAAAATTAGACACCAGATTTTTTGGAAGAAAGAAAGAAAGAAAGAAAGAAAGAAAGAAAGAAAGAAAGAAAGAAAGAAAGAAAGAAAGAAAGAAAGAAAGAAGGAAGGAAGGAAGGAAGGAAGGAAGGAAGGAAGGAAGGAAGGAAGGAAGGAAGGAAGGAAGGAAGGAAGGAAGGAAGGAAAGAAAAGAAAAAGCTTTATTGGATGGTCAACAGCAGAGAGCCCAGGAACTAAAAAAAGGGCTCAATTCTGTCTGCCTGATCAATTGGTAGTGAAGGAATTTATAGGAAAGAAGACGGAAGAAGTTGTTTTTGGGTTGGATGGCAAAAAGGGGGATCTTTGGTGTTCTTTTTTGTGCAGGTGTAAATGATCATCATGCCTTTTCATGGCTTGTGTGTTTCTTTTGGAGGGAGGGTTATTATGTTCTTTATGGAGGATTTTGAGCTTATGATATTAGAACATCTTGGACCAGATGAGCTGGCTTCTTCAGGTTATGTCCATTGATGATTTTCAGTGATGATTCCAAACAGCCCATGAGTGGACTCTGGGGAAGCATTGGCTCCAGGAGCTCCAACAGACATTTCAGAATTTTGATTAGCTTTGCTGTCAGGCCCAATAGTATTCAGATGATTAGATCTTTTTAGAGAGTAACTTTTTCATTCTTTTTCAATACTATCAAAGCTAGTGTAAGGAGTTGTGAATACAAATACAGATTTATCTGTTTTCCAGAAAGCCTCTTCCAGGGGAAAAAGAAGAGAAACTGTGCACCCAGAAACTTCACTCTTAGAGACAGTCTCCTACCCAAGAGCAGATGTGGACAAGGTGTAGCCTTTGATTATCACATGTGGCTTTCATGATTGCTCCTCCAGTGTGGACAAATAGGACTCTTTTCTCATCAAGCAAAATTCTCTCTCTACTGCTTTTCCTTGGTGCTGATGCTAGAAAATTCGGTGTCCCAGTATTTTTTGCATCACATGCATTGTACTGCGACCAAGCCTGTGAACTTTCTGCCACCCACCAGCTTCTCATGCCACCATTGCCCTGTGCCTCTGTTCTGGAAGGGAATCTCAGGACAATCCAAGTTTCTTATTGCTTAGTCCTGGGTCATATCTGATCATATGAATGTCCCTGTTATAGTCAGGACTCTTTATTTCTCTGGCTTTTTAATGAAATAAATGATCCTTTTACCTATCCCCAAGTAGACCCCAGACCTATTCAGAAGATTTAACTAAAAGTTCATTTTAAGGCATCTTCTTGGCCATGCCTGCTGTGATCCTAGGTCTAAAAGTAGAGTGGATCACAGTTCATCTCATCCTAAAATTCATCATAAAACATCATTTTTATGTATTCATATTTTAATGAGAAGCACTTCTATTTTTTCTTTGCCAAATTATTATGGGAAAATCATGGTCTTTGGAACCAGATATATCTGTGGTAGTTGTATTTTTGAAAGACGATGACAAAAGAGTTCCCATCCTACATGCTCTTCTAAAATCTTACCACTTGCTTATAAATAGGTAGCATCTAATTCTTTTCCCATTCAAAATCGTCAGGCTATGAGTTGCTCATAAACAATAAAACGCAAGTTAACACTGACGGATTCTGAGGCTAGGTCGTAAAAGAAAATGATGATTCTGGTTCGTTTGCTAGAATTCTCGTTCTCGGCACCTTCATCTACGATGTAAGCAGTCCAGTGACCGCCAAATTGTCGTGCTCTTAAGCAGTCCAACAGCCTGTGCAGAAAGACCTCATGGAGCACTGAGATGCCCAGCTGGCCCCAGCTGTTCCAGCTCCAGTCACAATGTTACTGTAGCCTTAAGAATAGCAACAGGATAGCTGCCCAGATGAAACCTATAGAGCTCCTGATCCACCCATACTGTGAAAAAGAAGGAAATGACTATGTTGTCTTAAGACACTAAGTTGGCAACAGCTAAAGTTACAGTCTGAATGTAGTGTTCCCCCAAATTTATATGATGAAACCTAATCCTCAAGTAATGGTATTAAGAAGTGGGACCCTTGGGAGCCTTCATGAATGAGATTAGTTCTCTCATCCTAGAGATCTCAGAGAGCTAGCCAGCTACTCTCATCACACAAGGACACAGAATACACCATCTATAGGGAGGGAAGCCCTCGCCTAATAGTCTCTTAACACTTTGATCTTAGGCTTCAAAACTGTGAGAAATTTGTTCTTTATAAGCTATCCAGAATGTAGTGATTTTTAGCCATCCGAATGGGCTGACAGCTAACTAGAAAAATGCCTATATTAGTCAGTTCAGGCTGCCTTAACAAAATACCATTGGCTGGTAGCTTAAACAACAGAAATCTATTTTCTCACAGTTCTGGAAGCAAGAAGTCCACAATTAAAATCACAAACAATCCAAATTTTGGCAAGGGCTCTTCCCGGCTTGCAGATGGCAACCTTCTTATTAAGCACTCTCATGGCCTTTTCCTGGTACACGCATGCAGGGCAGGGCAGAGAGAAAGAGCATGTCCTCCTGTGTTACTTCTTATGAGGACTCTAATTCTATCAGATCAGGACCTACACCCTTATGACCTTGTTTAACCTTAATTACTTCCTTAGAGGCCTCATCTCCAAATATAGACACCTTAGGCTTCAACCTAAGTATGAATTTTGAGGGGACATAAACATTCAGTCCATACTAAGGTCTGACTTCAAATTACAGTTTGACCTCTGTAAAAGTTATTTAATTTGAGTAATTAACATCTTCGAGCTTCAGTTTTCTTTTGTGTAAACATATAAATAATAATCTCATCAGATGTTTCTGAGAGCTAAAGGAGAACAAGTATGTGGACATTTTATTCATTTGTGGAGCGTGGGGTGATAGCCCCACCAGACCTTCTAAGCCATCCCACTGCCTTCTGATCTCTGAATGGATAGGGGCCTGAACTGTCCTACTATGGCCAAAATTGAGTCATAGCTTCTGTTGAGCTAGCCAATAACCATCATGTTGTTCAAAAATCATCAACACACTCAAAAATAAATAGAAATACCTGTTATTTCTTGGTTTTGACAGAAAATATAATTAAATCTTAATTCTGTTCTTGAGAAACTCACCTTCTGATGAGGCAGGCAGATCCAATAACAAATATTTAAATTGCAATTTGATGAATAGTTAATGAAAAGTGCTACATAAAGAAGAACTCAGTGACTCATGTCACTCTCTTAATTAATCTTCACCAGAGTGTAGAACACTAAAGTTCAAAGCAATTAAACAACATCCTTGCCCCAAACTACATAGTTTACAACTGATTGAAACAGAATCTGATTCTGTTTTTATATTACATAAAGGAAGGAGGTCACCTGCTTACCCTTCTCCAAAGGGTCTTTTTTCCTTCAGTGACCAAGGGTAAGGTTGATGGGCAAAGAAGGCTGCTAGTGCCTTAACTTGAGCTATATGTGCTGAAAGTAGCAAGGAAGAGGAAAGTCTGGAAGGACCCTATCAAGTTGTTAACATGCAAGTACCAGGTAAGACACGTGGAGAGGAAAGCAAGAGGGCGAGGTCAGGAGAAAACAAGTGAAAAAAGAAAAAGACAAAAGTGACTCCACTGACAAACTCAGCTTGTGTTTTAGCATCCTAATTAGGATTAATTAATTAATTAATTATTGTTAGACATGCTTGAACATGCAGGCATAAAGAGGTAATTGAAAGACCAATCACCAAAAGTAGAGCAGGATTACAGGTATGATTATTTTTTCTTTGTTTCTTACACTTAATACATTGTTGAGTTTATTTTACGGTCATTTTTTTTTCAATAAGAAAGAAATTTGAGGGTGGTGCATAGAGCTCAGTAGTAGAGCACTTGCCTATTGTCCATGAAGCCCTGGGCTCAATCCCCAGCATCACAAAAAAGCAAAAATAAAAAGAAGTTTGACAATAATAAAGCTTAGTAAAACTGATTTTTAAAAGTATCTTTATTCCTTTTATTAGAAATAATTATTTGCTCACAGTACATAGCAATCAGTAGCATAATTGATTGCACTTTAATCAAGCAAAAGTGCACATAGAGCACATAGAGAAATTTATCAAAGGGAAGTGTTGTGGGAGGGTGTTAGGGAGTGATTTTTAGAGCAAGGTAGTATTTACACCTAAGATTTATTCTCCTTTTTCTATTTCACACTTGTCTCTGAAACATACTAACCAGAGGGAAGAAATTTGAAGTAATTCTCTACTTAAACAGAGTTCCAACGGGGACAGATATCACATCTGTTTTATTTACTACTGCATCACTCTGGCCTCTCACATTTTCTGGCCCTCAGTAGTCACTTAGGACATATTTGGTTGTAGAATGGTTTTTTATTAGTTGAGTTTCTTGAGAGGAATAGAACCAATATGCATACGAACAGATTTATTCTAGAAATTGTCTCATGTAGTTACTGAAGCCAAGAAGTCCCATGATATGAGGTTACAAGCCAGGTTACAAGCCAGTGACTTAAATCTGGTCTCATTCTAAAGGCCTGAGAACCAAGTGTGTTAGTGTCCATGGACAGGAGGCAATTGATGTCTTTACTAAAACAGGGAGAGTAAATTTGCCCTTTCGCTACCTTTTTGTTCTATTCAGGCCCTCAACAGATTGGCTGATGCTCGCTCACATTGGTGGGGGCGAATCTTCTTCACTCAGTCTGCTGACTCAAGAGCTCGTCTCAAATGCAGACCCATTTACCATAATATTTTACCACTTAACTGGGCACCCCTTGGCCCAGTCAAGTTGACATAAAATTAAAAATCACAACTTACAAAGTGAAATTCACATTACAACTTTGATTTGCAGAGAAATGATAAATTATTATTTCATAGAGAGTTGACTGAACTTCCTCAATGCCCAATTTCTGGTTGTCCCTGCAGTGAAGTCCCTATTTGTCCACAACTCACAAATTTCCCAGGATGAAACAAGGAACATTCTGGCAAACCAGAAGATAGTCTCCTTGGAGTTGAAGAAAATTAAATATTCAATGTGGTTGAAACTCAGTCTGATGTGATAGACTAACTGGTTCATTCATGTAAAACTCATTATCTCCTTTGCAAAAAATCTCAAGTCTCTCAGATAGCCTTTCTCTCCCCCTGCCTCTTCCCCTAAGAAGGGATAGCTACTGAGGGAGAGATGGAAATGCCTTTTGTGACCTCATAGAAGGATAGGAGGAAGACAAGCCATCAGATGTGGTGTCCCTGTATTATTCCAGGCTTTTCTGGTTGCTGATGGTTTCTGAGGCATAAGTCTGAAACACTTGAAATATTGTTTCTGGTTTCTCCTTTGCCTTGGTCAAAGCATAAGACACTCCCTGGTTCCCTCAATCTCACTCCTTCTGTCCAGATCATTCACTTGGCATCTACTCTCAGACTCTATGTCAACCCACTCCCCTCCTCTGCAGCTCTCAAATCTTCCGTGCCACATACTGGTATCCTGAGGTGGAGGGTAGGGGGATTGTCAGAGGCTTCATCTCATAGACGAAAGATGTGACTTTAATCAAAGTGAAGGCTGTAGGCTGGCACCACCCTGCAGACTCCTTCCTGCTCACAAGAAGATGGGTACAAAACTTTCATGTGTTTATAGATGTTTTCATAGCATTTGACAGAGGACTTTTGTCTAATGAATTTAATAATAAAATAATTGAGGCTTGCATCTTATGTCTTTTTTCCTAATCTAATTTTTCCCAATAATGAGTTTTGATTGTATTTTACAAAATAATTCATCCTTGAGGGATCTGAGGAGGGAATGATGATCCTTCACCATAGATATTTTGAGAAATACTTCTCTACACTATGAATAAATTTCTGGCTATGGTTTTAGTATGTTCATGAGGACAGAAATTATAACTGGAAAGTTTGGTAAATCATTTTGATAGGGAACAGCCTGGTTTGAACATCCATCATGTACTTTAAGTCTGTTTGCATGTGCAAAATTTGCATGACTTTTACCTTTCTTTCTTTGCCTTTCTAATTACCCATAAAAAAAAAAAAAGACTAAAGATTCAGAAAGGCATAGAAGAAAACAGTTAATAATATCAAAATAGTAGTTGGTCAAATTTGCTTTATAAATGAGTGAATGAAGAATCATGGTCCAGAGGCATCTTATGTGAATAAAGGAGGTTTAAGGAAGGAAAGAAGTAAAAGACAACTGCACATTGATGAAAAAGAGACCACTGTGTAGTATTTTGCTGTTTCCCAACCCAGCCAGAAACAAGAGGGTTTTTTTCCCCCTCTCCTAAGTAGGGAGTAAAAGGACTAGTCTCTTCTGAGATCATAGAGCTTGCACTTACAACCATGCAGTAGGCTGCAGCCTCCCAGATAGGACAGTAAGATGAGCCATTTCTTTTATTTTCTGTGTGTGTGTCTGAAGGGATGATTGAAAGGAAACAAATAAATGAAGCACATGTTTTTAAGACACAGAGGGTATTATGTCATTTATTTTCCTCTGGAAAAATCAGAAGCTATAAAAACACACATTTAGGGCTTGAAAAAATAAAACATGAGAATCACAGAGATTTTACTGTTGTTGTTCTGTTTGGGGGGGTTTTGTTTTTGTTTTTGATTTGTCTAATGTAAGAAAAATATCCAGTATCATTTTGTGGCACAATTAAATGCTAGACCTGTTAAAAAATTACATACCATGGCAGATTGACTTTTTCTTTGACTACTGTTCTGTATCATTAAAGCAGGTCAGTATTTCAAAACTCAAAAAATCTTTTCAAAAATATTTTTCTCAGCCGGGCGTGGTGGCTCACGCTTGTAATCCCAGCACTTAGGGAGGCTGAGACAGGAGAATCGCGAGTTCAAAGCCAGCCTCAGCAAAGGCGAGGCGCTAAGCAACTCAGTGAGACCCTGTCTCTACATAAAACACAAAATGGGGCTGGAGATGTGGCTCAGTGGTTGAGTGCCCCTGAGTTCAATCCTTGGTACCAAAAAAAAAAAAAAAAAAAAAAAATTTTTCTCATTTCATGTACAGATTAAATCTTTCTCTATCAGAATGATGTTCTGCTTCTTACTCTTCCCTTAACTCCCTGCAAGTGAAAGTACATTAAAAAGTGACTCATATGTCCACCTAATGATGATAAAAAGTTTGCCACACAATGACACAACTTAATTCATACACACCAGAAAA
Source organism: Xerus rutilus (assembly GCA_028644305.1). Taxonomy (NCBI): domain Eukaryota; kingdom Metazoa; phylum Chordata; class Mammalia; order Rodentia; family Sciuridae; genus Xerus; species Xerus rutilus. The sequence goes on from CM053405.1 coordinate 99,487,369, forward strand.
CTTCAGACTTGAACAGCCTAGTAAAGGACCTGATAATCAGTATGATTGCTCACTCATCAAGTAGCTGTCAGGAGATATTTTTAACTTTTGAATATTTAGGTTCCTATCTGTCAAATGGGACTCCACTCTTCACAAGATAAAATATATATTAAACATATATTAAAATATATTAAATTTTTGTATTGCTCAATAACCTTCATAAGTGGTTATGTAGAACCATGCTGGAGAGTGACCAGTATTTATCAGGCTTTTTAGCATTCATGGTCAAATGATACAGAATTAATTGGCGTGGGGGTACCAGGAACTGAACTCAGGGGCACTTGACCACTGAGCCACATCCCCATCCCTACTTTGTATTTTATTCAGAGACTGGGTCTCACTGAGTCGTTTAGCACCTCGCTTTTTGCTGAGGCTGGCTTTGAACTCGCAATCTTCTTGCCTCAGCCTCTCAAGCCACTGGGATTACAGACATATGCCACCACACTCAGCTAGACTTAATTTTTTCAAAAATAAGCTGAGAGTATGAAAAGAAAAGACACATAATGGGAGAAAATATTTTCAAAAGATATACCTCATAAGGGACTGTTATCCAAAATATGCAAAGAACTCTTAATACTAAACAGTAACAAAATGAAAAATTTCTTTTTAAAAATGAGATCTGAATAGATACCTCACAAAAAAATGATAAATACATAGCAAATACACATATGAAAAAAGGTCCAACATTTTCTTATTAGGGAATTAGTAATTAAAACAATAGGATATCATAGCCTGCCTATTAAAATGGCCAAAATTCACAACACTGACAATAGCAAATGCTGGTGAGAATGTGGAGCAACAGGAACTCTCACTTATTGTCAGTGGGCATGCATAAAGGTGCAGCCATTTTGGAAGAGAGTTTGGAGGTTTCTTTCAAAACTAAACCTACTCTTACCATATGATCCAGCAATCACACTCCCTGGAATTTACTCAAGTAAATTAAAAACATACATCCAAAAACAAAAATCTGCAGTCAAATATTATAGCAGCTTTATTCATAATTGCCAAAGAATGAAAGCAATCAAGACATCCTACAATAGGTAAATAAATTATAGTGCATTTACTGATGAAATATTATTCAACCCTAAAAAAGAAATGAGCTATCAATTCATGAAAAGATATAGAGGAAACTTAAATGTATATATCTAAGTGAAAGAAACTGTTTTAGTCAGCTTTTATGTCTCTGTGACCATAATACCTGACAGGAACAACTTAGAACAGGATAAGTTTATTTTGGTTCATGGTGGACCAACTTCATTGCTCTAGGCCTAAGGTGAGGCAGTATATCATGGCCGAAGGGCCCAGTTGATGAAAGTTTCTCATCTTATGCTGGGATCAGGAAGAAGAGAGAGAGAGGGAGGACCACAGGGAAGAATAGCCCTTCCAGACTACACCACCATTGACCTACAACCTTCAACCATGTCACACCACCTACAGTTACCACTTAGTCTATTCAAACTAGGACCAGCTGATTAGGTTACAACTCTCATAATCTAATCATTTTATCTCTGAGTATTGCTGCATTAACAGGAACTTTGGTGGGGCAACTTACATGCACACCATAATAGAAGCCAATCTGAAAATGATATATAACTGTATAATTCCAATTGCATTACTTTCTGGAAAAGGCAAAACTATACAAAAAGTAAAAAGGTCAGTGTTTCTCAAAGTTCAAGGAATGGGAGTAAGGCATGAATAGGTGGCTCTCAAAGGAATTTTAGACCAGTGACCACTCTGTATGATATCACAATGGTAGACACATGTCATATATTGGTCCAAACCCATTGAATATACAACACAAGAGTAAATGCTAATGTAATCTGCAACCTGGGTGATAAAGATGTTCAATGTTAATTCATTGATTCTAACAACTTTATCATCTGGTGGGAGATATGAATAGTGGGAAAGACTGTGCCTGTTGAGCAGGAAATGGGTAGATGGAAACTCTAAATTTTCTGTTAAATTTTGCTGTAAACCTAAAAGTACTTTAATTTCTCATTGAAGAAAGATGGAGAAATAACCCTTACTCCACTACTAATTGCCTTGTTCATTATCATCACAAATTTTTTTTTTAATTATTTTATTTTTTTTCCCAAAAGTTGCATTTTAATACATGTTGGCAAACATAACAGAAAAAAACAAATTATCAGAAGCTGTACACACTATTCACTGAAAACATTTGTTGAGGCAAATAGAAAAAAATTGTTACAATCATAATTTTTCTAACTTTGCACAAAATTATAAGCAGATTACATTCTT
>CM053405.1:99489766-99535381 GCA_028644305.1 Xerus rutilus
CTCCATCCATTTGCCTGCAAATGCCATAATTTTATTCTCTCTTATTGCTGAATAATATTCCATTGTGTATATGTACCACAGTTTCTTTATCCATTCATCTATTGAAGGACATCTGGGTTGCTTCCACAGTTTAATCACAAATTTTTTGAAAGCAAGTCATATGGCTTTATCTTTGAGACTGAAGCAAAAATCATATACAAAAACAAAAGAAGGAAGTGGCATTTCATGAGCACAAGATGTTTCTCATTCCTTGCCCTCAAAACTTAATTATTTTCAACTATTTCAAGGAGTTCACTTAACCCTTTTTCTAATTTACATAGTAAAAACACTGTCCCCAAGAACCTTCTTAAAATGGAACTCTTGGTCTTGGTTGTTGCTATACTAGATTTGGTGATTGTGGCGAGGTGAGACAGGGAAGAACAAAGGTATGTCCATCAATTAGTGGGGTTGGTGGTAACAGACTGTTGATCTGATCCAAATCATGCATCAGAATGAGTTAGAGCCAAAAGTCTTCTGTTATGATGGCATCATTTGCTTCCACACTCAAAGCTTGAGTCTGTTTTATAAAATGATATTATGGTGAGAATTACTTCTCCTTAAACATATTTGTTTACTTGGGGTGGATATGAGAGAAAATGAGTTTTTAAATATAGAAGTTCATATGTAGGAGAATAAAGAATGGATGCATATGTACAAATAATATGCCGTTGGAAATACTTGTATGACCAGATATATCTTTATGGTTTATCCCTATGTCATTTCTTCTTCTCTTGTAATGTAAAGCATTAGAGAAAATTACATAAAAGTGAAAAGTCTACTTACTATAGCGATATAATGTGTTATGTGTTGATATGTATGTTCTATGTGTTTATTGAGAATAGGTATAGGCAAAATTAAGCTTTATCCTAAGAAATAATCGTCAAATTTTATTCCACTTTCTCATCCAGAGAGCAACTTTTTATAAGGAATTTCTGGGTAGAACTGTGTTCAGTCTCATATTTACTTTATATATATGCATATACACATCCATTTGGCATGGAGTATGTAATACTGACTTTGGGCTTTGCTGACATCTTTAGGGCATTTTCATGTGCCTACTCCTTCATCAAGATGAAACTTTACATTTCAATGGATACCAAATCCACATATTCCGGATATTCGTACTATTCAAGCCATTCAAAAACCTCACAGACAAGGACACGTGGACTCATTGTCTTCATGAATGGGGAACGCTCTCCCAGAGGAATTTTGGAAGCTACAGATGTTCCTTGGAGTGACAGCATCTGAATCATTGGGCCCCATTCTGCTGTCTTGAAAATTTCAAAAGAAATGGTTCCTTAAGCTACAATCTCCATTAGCTCTGATCTATACCCATATCTCGCATAGCTTGGTACTAGTACTTGAATGTGAATGAAATATCGAATAGTGTGATGGGCACATTATTGAGCACAAACTGGCCCTTCACTAGGAGGAGCCTGGGCATTTGCTCTCTGCCTCAAGGGGGCACTTTCTCTCTCAAGTATACCCAGATGGTCCACGAGGACAGACACACTGTCTCACTGACATGGGCCTATGTTATGGCCAGTCTGGCTCCTCATTTCTTTCCTGCCTTCTTTCACACTATATGCTGAGATTAACTGACCATTTTGCTTCAGAATTCAGGAAAACCCTGGGAGCTGTATGATCAAGAGATTTTGAACTGGCTCAGTTTCACTCACTAGCCTGTGACCTCTAAAGTATAAAGGCAATGGCGAGTCAATAGTCTGTCTCAAAAGTTGATACTGCACAGCTTCTTACGGTGGCTGCTGTGAGCATTTTTATTCTGAGGTCCTGTTCAGGCTTTCACAAAGCATGAATGGGGAAATAATGAGGAAGAAAAATAGTCTAATGTGGGGTGGTTCGTATCAGAACAAGGGCAGTAAGAATAAGGAATGGCCTACGCTGGCCTCAGAGGGCTTGTCTGTAGGACACAGCCAGCATGTTCCCTTTCAAGGTGAAAGATAAGGGGGTCAGCTGTTGAGCAGAGAAAGGGTGATGAATTGAATAAAAGCTTATAAATTTAAAAAGTCTGATTCAAAAAAAGGTCTGATAGACTATTGGAGAAAAACATGAACCATGCAGCAAAAAAGATAGGTCCATAGCCTCCTTGCTCCATTTCCAGCTTTCTTTTATCAGTAAGAAATCATTTCTTCTCCCCAAACACTTCCCCACAAAAATCAAGTTTTCATTCTCATTGGCCATGGGGATAGCAACATCTTTGATCTTCAACTTACTGAAGCAGCTGCCTACTGTTCGACTTCAAAGTATGCTTTTATGACTTAAGGGCATTTTCATAAAGAGTTCTCCAAAACCCAGTTGCGTATCATCTGGAATAGTAAGGAGCTATGTAGCTCATCAGGTGATATAATGCTAGAATCACAAGGAAACTTCTATAAGAAAAAAAAAAACAGCGAGCAATAGTAGAGAATAGCTTTTAAAATGTTCATCCTGACTTTGTAGGAATACATACTCCTATACTTTGTCCCTCAGTTTATGCTCAGACTGCTATTTAGAAATCAAAGTTACACTGTCATAAAAGGATAAAGAATTGGTTTAAAAGGCTTCCATTCTCAAGAACATGTGAAAAAGTGGCTTATAAAAATTTCCATTGCATTTATCTAACATATGTGAAATGGCCACAATGTGGTAACAGTTATTTAGGTCAAGAAAGGATCTCTCCAGTTATGAAATTGTTTACAAACCAGTCATGAAATCTGTACATTGGGAGCTACAAGAGAAATTGCAGGTGTTTTCTTTGCCTGAGTGAAAAAGACATTTCATTAGATAAAAAGGAAAGAATAGCTTACAGTATTCATCTTAACAATCTGCTTATAGGGGAGTGAAACTTCAAAGAAGTCAGAAAAGAACACAAGACAAAATATTTCCTAACTAAAGAAGATCACAGAAGCCAATTACTTGAAATCTAAGTTGTGAAGCATTTAAGCCAACTTTAAAAATATTGGCAATACATTAAAATTTAAAAATGCATACCAAGAAGAATTTTAGGGTTTCAGATTAGGGCTAAATCTGAAGTGTCAGATGTTCATCACAAATAGATGACAATTGATCATACCCGTACATGGTGAAACCAACAATCCACTCTGAAGGATAAGCGAAAGCCTTCAGCCATCAAGTTAATTTTTCACTTAATTTCATCACTGGTTCATATTATTTTCCTTCATTTTATTCCTTTTTCTCTGTGGATCTTCCCCCACAGTCTTCCTACCTCCCTCGCTTTTTTGCCACACTATTTGAAAGCAACCTGAAGACAATGTGATATCTCAGCCCAGATACTCTCTAACGACCAAGAGCTTGCATTCACATAACCACAATATTATGATCATATATGTTTAGTAAGAATAAATTCATTTATTATTAACTTAAAGCTCTCTCATTGTCTAAAAATAGTCCCTTTGCTGATTTCCCCCTTTCATGCAGGTTTCAAGCAAGGATAGCTCATTTAAATGTCATGTCTCTTCGGTCTCCTCTAATTTGTACTATTTCACTTGCTAATTGTTTCTTTTATGACATTGAAAATCTTGAAGAATCCAGGCCAGTTTGTTTGAAGAATATATCACAATCTGATTCTTTCCTCATGTTTAAATTAAGATTATTTTTTTTTACAAAAATACTATGTAGATAAGTTAATGTTCTTACTGCTTTACATTCATAGACCCAAGATTGTCATTTGTCCCACAATTATTGGTGAGGTTACCTTCAAGCTCTTAATTAAGCTGGTGTCTAAGACTGCTCCTTCCTAAAGTTATCTTTTGTTTCTTTATAATCATTAAGTAATTTGGGGATAAAACTTTGGCAATATAGAAATTTCCTTCCTCTTTCTGGTAGACAAAGTAATGTCCCCTTCCAGAGATACCTACGCCCTAATCCCTGGAATGTGTTAATGTTAGGTTATTTTTGTATGACTAAGGAAGAGTGGTCAGAAAGTTGCAACATTGCTTGCTTTGAAGATGTAGAAAGGGGCCATAAGCCAAAGAATGCAAGCTATCTCTAGAACTGGAAATGGCAAGGAAACGGATTTATTCCTAGTATCTATGGAAAGGCATGCAACCCCACTGAAACCTTGATTTTGTCCCTATTAGACATCCATGTCAGACTTTAAACCTACAAAATCAAAGATAATAAATCTGCATGCCTTTAAATCACTAAATTATTGGCAATTTGTTTCAAGAGCAACAAAAATCTAGTAACTAATATAACCTCTAAAATTTCTTCCAATTAGTTTAGCATGAATCAATAGTTCTTGCCTGATCAATTCTTACATTGGAACTTAATGATGGTATTTATTAATTCTATCAATATTTCATATTTACTACCTGGCCTTCTTCTGAAAGAAAAGCTCCCTAATCTTTTTCTTTCTTTTTTTGTCCTTCTTTCTCTCTTGTCATTATAGATGCACAGATCATTTTTTTTTAAATTCAGTGTGATGTAATCCATTATTTTCTTTTTTTTTTTTTTTTTGATGCTCTGATGGTTACACATTTGACCACTGGTAACCTCTCCAACCTAACTCCTCTATCCCTCTGATATTGCCTTAGTAATCCTAGAGCACTTTATTGCTTTTTGGAATGTACTATTTAGGGTTAACTTTATCTGTTAACCCTATTTTTTCTGTCCTATCCTTGAAATCCATCATTGCACCAAGATCTTTGGTTTACTTAGTGCAGAATGGTATTTAGAAACCTGGATGACAGGAGGACTCGTTTTTATTGATATGTTGGTAACTCAGTTTAGTTTTAATCGGGGATATGCTTTTCTCTTTATGAATGAAGTTGAGCATCTTTTTCATAGTTGATAAGACATTTGTACCTTGTAAACTATTCATGTACTTTGTTAATTTTATCAGTGTGTTTTTTCTCACTTTCACTTCTTTAGTAAACAGAAATTAACCTCTTATGATATATATGCATATATATTCTATATATGATACATATATATTATTATTTCTTGGATACTAGGGATTGAAACCAGGGGCATTTTTACCACTGATCTACATCTCCATCCCTTTTTTATTTTTTGTTTTGAGACAGGGTTGTTTAGGGCCCTGCTAAGTTGCTGAGGCTGGTCTTGAACTTGTGAAAACTCCTGTCTCAGCCTCCCATCACTGGGATTACTGGCATGCGCCACCACACCCAACTATTATATGTTACATGTGCTGAAATTTTCTCCTTAATTCTCATTCTTTGACATTGATGATTTTTTTTTTTTTTTTTTTTTTTTTTTTTTTTTGGTACTGGAGATTGAACTCAGGGGCACTCGACCACTGAGACACATCCCCAGCCTTATTTTGTGTTTTATGTAGAGACAGAGTCTCACTGAGTTGCTTAGCACCTCACTGTTGCTGAGGCTGGTGACACTGATGATTTTTATGATGACAAAGTTGTTTTCCCCGCTAAGGTAGTAGAATTTATTCATCTTTTTTTTTGTTGGAACTAGATTTTTAGTTATAATCAGAAAAGTTTTCTCCACATCTAGATTATAAAGTAATTCCACCATGTTTTATTCTAGTCCCTCTATATCCATTTGTGCATTTAGGACTTTTGTCCATTTAGTATAAGGTATGAGTCTGAAATTATGTTTCATGTCTCCCAAGAACATTTGTCATAAAGTCTATTATATCCCTTCAGTCATTCGTTATCATCCAATCTCTCACCAGCTTTTTATACCTTTGGGTCTATTTCTGGACTACTTCTGTCTTTCTGGTAAGTCTTTTCATTCACCAGTACCACACAGAATTGGTTAGAGCTTTGATAAGTCATTGTAATATATCAGGGCTACTCAGCCCCTACTGCTTTTGTGGGTATGTCCTAGCTATATACATTTGAAAAACAAAAATATGTGAATGTAAGAATTTCCTAGTCTTGTTCACAGCAAACTGGTTGGATGTTGATAGGATTGTATTAAACTTATATGGTATCTTAGTTATAATTGAAATATATATGATGGTTGTATATATATTCCAGATATATATATATTCCAGATGAGGAATATATATTCCAGATGAGGAAAAATCTTTTTATTTATTCACCTTGTCTTTCTTATATGAAATATACACATTTTGTGATAAATTTTTCCTAAGTATTTTACCTACTTGTTTGCTATTATGAATATCTTCCCTTCATTTTACTATCCTTTTTTACATCTATGTGTCTACCTCAGTGTTTTTCAACCTTCTTAGTACACTGGAAACATCTGGAAAATTTTAAAATTCTCAGGACCCTGTTATATCCAAAACTGATAAAATCAGAAGCTCTGGGTATGAGACCATAGTATCAGTATTTGTAAGTTGCTCAAGAGAATTCAACATATAGCAGAAATTGCGAGCCACTAGTTGACTTCAGAGGAGAAGGATATTTTGGGGGCTTGATGTGAAGTGCAAGAAGAAAGCAGAAGTGTTTTAAAGTACCAATTATTAGCAGGAGATCTCAATGTAGTTCATATAATTTGCAACTGTTATATGCTCACTGTGAATTGGAGTTCTTAATGTTAGGAAGGTCTTAGTCACATTTACTGTGTCTTGGTTTGAATTCCACATCTACTTTTTGGTCCATTTTGGTCCTGTATTTATTGGTTCAATTTGACATATTTTATTTACATCTACAAGTGCTTGTTTAAAAAATATTTAGTTCAGGTTGTAGTATTATGTTTGGTTTCAATCTACTTCATTTTTGTGAGGGAATTACCAACTAGCCTCAGATTCTCATCTTTTGATTCTCATTTTTCTATGTACATTTTGCCAATTTATGCTAATTTTGAAATGCTTTATCTTTCTCTGGGTTGACATAAATGGTGTATGTAGGCAGAGGGGAGCAGCATGTTTGCCTCACAGGGTTTATTAGGTTGTAGATACCATTTTTGCCTTGTATATTGTGCCGCAGTTTTAAAAAAAAATCAATAGCACTTATTTTAAGTAGGAAAAGGGCATTTTACATTGTCTGGTTTGGGGAATCTTTCATCTCTGTAGATTCTTAATTCCTAAGACTCACTTTCTTCTTTCTCTTCACCCCCTGGCCTCTGGCCCAATCCTCCCTCCAAGCCATGCCCTGTTCCTGTGGGCGGTGTCTCCTCCAGCTTCCTCCTCTCTGATCCTGCACATTCTCAAGCCTCTTCCTGTGGATCCTCAGCAGTTCCAAGTCTCAGAACTGTTCTCAGGTAGGACTGGGTGTGTGAATCTCTTTCCTGGGAAGGAGATAATTTTCACCCATCTTCTATCACATTATACGTCTGATCTGCTCCTAATGCCCACAGAGCCCTTGCACTGTCCTCTCCAGGGTTCTCTGGGACTCACTCTGCTGCTCTCAGGTGTTGATTTCCTACTTGCACATCACTGGCAATCTATAATAGTCTCTGATCCTTAGGTTCTAAGTGTGGGTTCTGAATAGTTTCATTTACTGTCTTTGTTGATTTAAACTTTTTTTTAAGACTAAGTAAGGAGAACTCAAGTTTCTTCAATATCCTTAAAGTTGGTATCTTCACAATTTCTTCATAATATTAATATCTTGCATTCATAGAGCATATCATTTCACTCACAGCACTTCTATATATAGTCCTTCATTTTCTCAATGATTCTTTGAAATAAGAATAATTTCACATGAGAAAACCAAAGCTCAGAGAGGGTAAGTGAATTCTTCAATGTCACATGGTCCATATAAGAACTCATACTGAAATCCAGGTATCTTAACTTCAAATTTAGTTTTCTTTCCATACTACACTTCTGTCATCTTCATGGTATAGCAGTTTATGAAATTTCTCCTGGAAAAATTTAAAACAAAGAAATATTTTCCAAAACACTCCAATAATATCCTCCAAAATAATGACTCCCACAGTATTAGAAACAATGAAGCATTACAATGTTTTGTTAAAAAAAAATTCATGTGATGTGAATATCACCACATTTAAAAACTATAGCTACTCATTCTGAAAAATGCCATGAGATTAAATTGTGAAAGGCAATATTAAGAGGTCAATGCAATCTCACTTCAATGATCACTCTCCATCCCACTTCAATTCATGAGTGGGTAGTTGCAGAAATGATGCTATACACCATAGCTTATCACTAAGAATCACTGACGATGGTGTGTTCAGGAACAGTAAAAACCCATAGCAAAAAGGGAAACTGAAAGATATTCTGACCCATGAATTTTGTGTTTAATGAAGGAAATTGTGTTAGCATGTACACATATAATTGGTGCTAAATGTTTATACCTTTAGAAGAAGAGGAAGAAATAAAAAAATGAAATTATGAACTTTGAGTAACAAAATCTTGTTCCTAAATTGGATAATAATTCCACTCACTTGAGTAAGTGACTTAATTTCCTTGGGCCTTGGGAAACATTATGCATTTTGTAATTCTAACAGATAAGTTGGATTAGGATAACTATATAAATGCACAGCTTTTTGAACAAATGCCCACAGAATGTCAATTCTCTAATTAATATCAGCTCTCTGAGAGCACTGTAGGAGTGATCCCCATGGAGCTCTCTTTAGTCATTTGTAAAATTAATGATTAAGAATTAGAAAAAATAAAGATCAAATTTAGATATGACTCAGAGTTGGTAGGAGCTGCTTGTTCCTGGATGACTAAATTAGAAAAAAAGTATAGATACACATGTATACTTAGATTTAGAAAAAATAAAAGCAAGTAAATACAGTTATATAGTTTAAAAAGGCATAAGAGTATTAGTTACTTGCAACTCTTGTGCCAGCTTTGTGACACAGTGAAGTCATCATAAGGGACAAGAGGATTTTGTACTTTGAATGCATGAAGGTAGTTGCTTCATTGAAGTTGGAATTAACTGGAATATGTCTAAAGTATGATCTGTTCTGAGTGGTGATTTTAGGAGACCTATTGGCAACTGTTATGCATCTGGAAAAATGTGGGGTCTGGAAGCCACATTACTTAATGAACTATTAAAGGATCTGGGTATATTTGCTGTCATTAAGGAAAAATTTGCAATAAAGTATAAATACTTCCAATATTTGAAGAAATGACATCTAGAAGACAGATCAGATCTATTCCTTGTTACTCCAAAGAAAAATCTACAGCCCGAAAAGTGAGATTTATTGGTTCCATTTAATAAAATTTTATAATAATGAGAGCTCTTAAATGAAATACAGTCATGTGCTGCTTAATGCCAGGGAGACATTCTTAGAAATGCCTTGGTAGGCAACTTCATTGTTGTGTGAACATCACAGAGTATACTTAAGAAACTAAGATGGCTACTCTGTCACCAGGGTGTATGTATCATCTAATACCATCACTGTCCTATTTGTGCTTAGTCATTGACTAAAATGCCATCATGTAGTACATGACTTTGTTTTGCTTGTATTTGTTTTTCTGTGCTTTGGATCAAACTCAGGACCTCAAGCATGCTAGGCAAGCACTGTACCACTGAGCTACACCAGTCCCTCTATGCTGCTTTTCAAGCGGTGACTCCCCACTCACTACCCACCTGTCACCCCTCCAAGCCCCCTGTGTGTGTGCGCACACACCCCCTAAAATTGCCTAATCAGAGTCTAAACAATCACCTACTAGGACATTATGAAAGATTCCTGTATTATATGGGCTAAATATTTTCTAACAATGGTTCCCAATCATGGCTAGATGAACCTCACATTGTGATACTTTTTTTTTTTTTCATTGTGATACTTTTTAAAAAATAACATCTGGAATCCTAATCCATAGATTCTGTGTCTGAAAATCTAAGCCAAATTACAAAAGTGTGATTTAAAATTTTTTTCATGCATTCATTTAGTCAATCAGTGAGTGAATGGACTGCTAGTATCAGATATATTGTTAGGCACTGAGAATAGTAACCAAATATCACAGCTCCAGGTGTCATGGAGCTTACGGTCTCATGTACAAGATGAATATTAATTTAGAAATCACACTATTGATAAAAAGAATAACATTACAAACCCACAGAAGTGACCTGAAAAAAAAATACTCTAAAGATAGTATAAGAGGAATGTGACTTTGCCTAAGACCTGGAGAAGGCTTCATTGAGAAAGGAAGACTTGCTTAAGACCTAAGAGGTGAGTCTACTAGTTAACCAGAAAGAGTTGTAGGGAAGGGCGGAACTACAGAATGTACACAGGTCCTGTGGTAAAAATGAGAATGAAGTATTAGAAAGATCAAGAGAGGAAAAGCATGGCTGGATCAAGAAGAAGGATCGAGAGGCTGAGGAATGGAGTAAGGATTGATTTAGACAGAGGCTGACCTGTGGAAGATCCATGAATAATATTTTAAGGATTTTGACCTTGATCCTAAGAGAAAAGGAAACTGCTGGATTTTAAGATATATACATGAAATGTGGGTGCTAAGTACCCTGACTGGAGTTGTATTTTTCTATGATAATTCTTATAACCTTGCAGAAAATACACCAGCACTGCACCAGAACAAACATTAGATATTATGGTATCATGATGTGGAATTAATGAAAAAAACTATATTTGGGATCATTTAAGAGAGAGAGCAAACAGAACTTTGTGATGAATTTGATGTGGGGTGAGGGTTATAATGTTCCCAAACATAATTTCTGGGTTTGGGATTTGTGCAATTGCATGATTCATTGGGGCAGGGCCACCAAAACAGGACAAAATGTGGTGATGGCATAATCATGGCTCACCCTTGATTATGTGGAGATTTGAGATGCCTTTGTGATGTTGAAAGGCACTTGAACAAATTGTATTATACATGAGTGCAGAGGCCTCAGGAGAAGCAAAACACATGGCTCCATCCCTCCACAAAGTGTCCTATAAAGAAAAATGTCCCATAGAAAGAACGCTTGGATTGTCTTCGATAGCAGTAGAGTGATTGAAGAGTGTGTTTAACATTAAGCATCAGGATTATTGTCATCTACTGTGCAAGTGTCATCTATTAATTAAATCAAACACAATTTTATTTTTTTTTTTTGGTACTGGAGATTGAACTCAGGGGCACTCGACCACTGAGCCACATCACCAGCCCTATTTTGTGTTTTATGTAGAGACAGGATCTCATTGAGTTGCTTAGTGCCTCGCTAAGTCAAACACAATTTTAAAGAACAAAGATAGGGCCAAAAGCCCTCAGAACTGTGGTTAACGTGTGCGGCTATGTCTGCAGTGGCACTACAGTGGATTTTTTGATAAGAAGATAGTGTATACCCTCTCGTGGGAACGCAAACGATTTCAAAGACATCTTCACCCATCTTCCTTCATTTCTACGGGAGAGAAGGAAGAGCATGTGGAGTGAGTAAATGGGATGTGGAAAGTGAGAAAGCAGACCAATTAAATTGCAGAGGAAGGACAGAAGTGAATAAAATAGAAATAGAGAGAGAGGTGGGGGAGAAAGAAAAAGAGAAGAGAGGGAGGGAGGGAGGGAGGGAGAGAAGGAAGGGGATGGAGAGGAAGCCCTACACACAGTGTCTCTGTTAAGCAAGTAAGTTTAAAAAAGAATTGGAAAAATATAAAAATCAAAAGGGCAGGTCCCAGGTGAGCTAGAAATATCCTCTCTGACCATTTCCCTGTTTACTATTTGGCAGTCTGTGATAAGATGTGGTTCCATTCACACCATTCCCTAATAAAAATTTAACTGGCAAAATAAGCATTGCTAAATTCAGAGAAAGCATCTCTAATTAGAAAGTCGGGATGTTTCTGAAGAAAATCGTTCCACGAGTTTCCTGGGCAATTGGCTGTAGAAAGCAATGCTCAGACTCTGCTCCGTGGTGGATTATTCATGGCTTAAAGAGATGAACTAGACGTTAACTTGTGTGGATTTACAGGGAAAGTGAAGCTGGCTGACTACAAATTGCAGGAACTTTGAAAGTTGGTTACAACTGTTCCTGGGCCTGATTTCGCACACTCACTTTATTTTAGTATATTTATATGCCTTGATCTGTATCCTATTTGTGCTCTTCCGGTGAATCAACTCAAATTATGTAGAAAGTGGCACAGACAATGAACTGAGTGCAGGGGGGCTGGGTCGGCATGATTCTTAACTGCACCTGTAGCCAAAATCTGTCATGATCGCACTTGGCCTTCCCGTCACGTGTGCCCATGCATGCTCACGTGCTCTGATCTCCTACCACTCTTTGGAAAAGAACACTAAGTGAAATATCTGAAGGTAATAGACAGGAAAAGCTGCCAGGCAGTGTGAACATAATGTCCCAGTGTAGTCCCAGGGAGCGGGGGTGGACAGTTAAGCGCTTCAGTGCACCGGGGTGCATGTCAGCCTCCCCCAGCTGGGCTGGTAGTCTCCTCCCGGGTCCATTTTGCTCTGCACCGAGGCAGGGAAGGAGCCCCTCACAGTGCTCTCACTAATTATCTCTGATGTATGGTTGGCAACCTTATTTGTGAGGCTCTGTCTATATTGCACGCTAGGTTGGCCTCACCCCTTGGGAGATAAGAAGATGTGTGTCTTTGAATCAAAAGATCTGAAAATGCAGTCAAGATGTACTCCTGTGATCCCTTAATGTACTTCAAGCCAGGGCCCCTTTTATTGTCTCTCAAACACCATTTCCCAAATGTACTGCCGCGTCAGCCTATTCTTCAAAGTGCCCTGACAGAGCACCTGACGTCCTCTCCAGCTGGAAGCCAAAGTAGAGGACAGACTCAGCCCTGCTGCTCATCACTCAGGGCCAGGGATAGCGTAAAGAGGAGGCCTGCTTTTCCACTGTGATGGGGGATAAATGCAGGATGTCTCCCATTTCTAAAGATTTCTGATGCTTCCTGAAGAAAGCTGTGTGTGTTTGTGTATACCGTTTGTATTTTGGAATGGCACTGATTACACCAACAACATCTCTTAGATAGAAAATTTAAGTTAAACTCAAAAGGCCAGCTCTCTTGCTTGAAGGAGGTTCAGGATTTGAATAGGAGGATGCTGTCTCCCTCCTCCTCTTCCTCTTCTTCCTCTTCCTCCTCCTTTTTCCAATTCTTTCACAATATTACAACACATTAACTCAAAGGCCATACAGAAAATGGGTTACCAGTCACATTTGGCCCTGACTATAGTCAGAAGACCTGTGTTTTAAATTTCTTGAACTATAATTGTAACATTATGTTAGCTTTTAATTCAGAATATGGAAACAAGGAAAATATTACAAGGTACTTATCCCCCTTCTAATCTCCCCTCTGTGGGCTGTGACCTGCTGTACCATGGCCATCCTTCTATTCCTTTCCTCTCCCTGATTTAGGGGAAGAGCAGGCTTGATCTGATGGTTAATATGGGGGAAAAGTAAGCATGCCTGACTCAATTCAGGCCCTTATTTCCCTTGGGCATGAAGTAACCTTCAATCATTCATCCATTCATTCACCAATAGTTATTGAGTGCTTGTATCAAACACTGTTCTGATCACTTAAATTACAGCAGTGAATAAAATAGACAACAATCTCTCGCTGGCTTATAAGAGAGTCAGGAATTAAACATAATAGAAAATTACCCACAAATGTTTTTAAAATGTTAACTCTTAAAAAAAAATAAAGCCAAGACTAAAAAGCATAAAAAGTTATGAGAGGGAGGCTGGAATGTTAGATGGTCTGCCCAGGAGAGACCTCACTGAGGTGATTGTGAGAGAGAAATGTACTGATACAAGGGGAAGAGCATGCCAGGTGTGTAATTCTGGAATAGTGCAAAGCTCCTGCTACCATCTGAACATTTGTGTCCCTATAAAATACATATGTTAAAATCTAGTTATCAATGCAATGGTATTTAGAGGTAGAATCCTGGGACATGATTAGGTCATGAAGATATAGCCCCATGAATGGGATCAGTGGACCCTTAGACAAGAGGCCCAGATAGCTGCTTCACTCTGTCTACCATGTGAAGACAACAGGAGAAGGTTCCATCCAAGAACCAGAAAGCAGAACCTCACCAGGCAATGAATCTCCAGTGCTTTGGACTTGCCAGCATCCAGAATGGCAGGCAATAAATTTCTGTTGCTTGGAAGTCCAGCTCATGATACTTTGTTACTGCAGTCCAAACAAGTAAGTCAGGCCCCGAAGCAGAGTGTTAAGAAAAAGAAATCCAGAGTAGTTGGAATCAGCAAATAATGTAATCCAACTTTTTTTTTTAAACAAAATCACTTGGCTCTTGAGATAAGACTTATTAGGGTGGGGAGGGAGAAACAAAGAGTAGAGTTATGAGCTTTCAGTAATTCAAGGGATCATGATGGTGTTGTCAATGAAGGTGGTGAGGATTTGAATTCTGGATGTATTTAAAGTAGAGCAGACAATATTTGTTGACAGATTAGATGCAGTGTGGGAAAAAGATGATCATCAAGAACTTCAAAGATCTTGATCTGAGCAGCTGAAGAATGGATTTGCCATTAATTGAGGCGGGAAGGACTAGGAAAGGAGCTGTTTGGGAGAGATGGGAAGTAAAAGTTAGGAGTTTGGGTTTAAGCACACTGAACTTGCAGGGCCCGTTGAGCATCCAGATAGAGATTCTAAACAGAGGATTAAATACATGATTCTGGAGCTCAGAGGAAGAGCCACTCGAACTCAACATGACCTCAGAAATGGGGGTAGAAGTCAGGATTCAGGACGAGATCATCTAGAAACTGAGTGTAGTCAGAAGAATAGATGTGGTCCAGGACTAAATTTTGGGCTGCTCCAACAGTTAGAATTGGAAGTGAGAGGAAAGAACAGCAAAGGAGACCAAGAGAGATAGGAAAACACAAGGCAAGCATGGTAGTTTGGGATCAGGCTCCATGGCTCATCCTCAGAAGGATGCCTTCCTGGAGTCAGACTCTCCTGGACTGTGAGGATGGTTCCACCCAATTCTGGCATTCCCAATGCTACTTCCTAATGAACGTAGATAAAGTCATGTCTTTTTCCCTGATCCCAAGTACCACTTGTGCTATTTTCTACAAATTGTTCAGTACAGGTAGGAAAGAATGGTGTCACATATTAGGGCTCCTTTGTGGTATCCTAAAAGAAAAAGAAAAAATGTTCAAGTACTTTGGTTTGGAGAATTAAACAATTCTTTCTAGTGGTTTTTAAACTGAAAGCTGAATTTATTGTGTATTTATCTTGTTTTTTTTTTCAACAAAGGTAATATGTTTTAAAGACAGTATTTTGACTTTGCCATTAATATTTATTCTTTAAAAACTAACAAGCTATTTTTGTCACTTTTTGGAATCTTATAATGGTGAACATTTTTATATGTGGAAACAAGAAATTCTTTAGCTCAAGAATATTTTTTTGGCAGTTCTGAGGATTATACCCAGGGCCTTACACATGAGCCATACTCCCAGCCAAAAACATTTTTCCCTTTTTTTTTTGGACCAATCAATGCATAAATCATTTATTGTTAAGTCTGTGTCTAATGTACATGGTAGGGAAAATGTACAAAAATATAAAACATAGTTTGGAACAGGTTTGACTAGATTTATATCCAGAAGAGAACCAAAGACCAATATAAGTAAAGATATGGTTTTGTTTCCTATCTGATTCTACTTTGCGAATTCAGAAAGGGGAAGATCCTTGTGACTAGTTTGAGATTTTAAAAATGCTTTACCTGAGCCAGATGCAGTGGCTCATGCTTGTAATCCCAGCACATTGGGAGACTGAGACAGGAGAAATGCGAGTTCAAAGCCAGCCTCAGCAACGACAAGGCACTAAGCAACTCAGTGAGACCCTGTCTCTACATAAAACACAAAATAGGGCTGGGGATGTGGCTCAGTGGTTGAGTGCCCTGAGTTCAATCCCCAGTACCAAAAAAAAAAAAAAAAAAAGCTTTACCTGACATTGACATGTTCCTCTTAAATAGCTTAAATGGTTTAAATATTAAGTCCCCCAACTAGCTCTGAACATGCTGAGTTAAAGGATGCCCTTTTCCCAAAGTTTCAAATGGTATTTTTTATATTAACATTTTTTTTAATTTTTAAAATTGATATTCTGTATCATCAGAACTAAAATTTTATGTTAGCTTCAAAATTTTCGCTCTGCCAACTTCTTATCCAGTTCACTTTGCTGTCTCTCATCTTGTGCTCCATTTATTGATAACTTTTATGCAGCAGGGTCAGAAAGACCCATGGATGGACTCAGTGCCAATGCTGAATCTCTTTGTTAAAGGGAATTTGGAGTGGGGTTTTGATGTGTCCATTCTATTTTATCTAACCGATTATCTAAAGTATAGGGAGACTAAAACTCCCTATACTTTCTGCTTAATATCCAGGGATAATGTGGGTTTTCTTCCTCTGCCCTTTTAAAAGTGTCTTTTTGTTCATAATTTTGTTGAGTGTCAGAGGAAAATGGGTCTGTCATCTCATTTTTACACTGTCGTCTTTTCCAGAAGTTCTCAATATTTTAAAGAAATAAAAAATGCTGGAGTAAAACCCTGAGCTCATTTTCCCTGGAATCATTTAGCTTTTCAAAATGAAATTGATAGGTGGATGTAATGTGAAATAGCACCAGCATGAACATCAAGTGCAGCAATCCAGAAGTGGGTGGCTTCACAACTGTGCTGTTTGCATGATCTTGGTGGGCTCTTTAGTTTAGTTTGTCCTCTTGATAACAGTGTCTGAATTCTACTATAATTACAGTGCACATAATTACTGCTTGGGAAGATACACATCAGGGTTTGTGCTTCAGCACTGTCTACCCTAGATATTAACATAAACCAGACGAGCAGACAGATACCCTGACCTAGTTCATTGAACTTTATAAATTGTGTGTGTGTGTGTGTGTGTATGTGTTTTAACTAACTTGTTTTTTTGGCTCACAGAAATGTACTCAATCTGTAATTTTTCCTTCTTCTTTCCTTTCTTCTTTCTCTTGTACAAAATTGAATCCATCTTACTAATAGCTATCAAGACTAAAAAAATATACCTTTCTCCTTCTCTCTTTAATTTTGAAAGAACCATTCACGATGCCATTTTCCCTAATTAATCTGTTAGCCCTTATATTTTTGCTTGAAAGTCATGAAAACACTTTCCATATGAAGTTTATTGAGATTTTACACCAATCGTCCTTTGCATATCATTTAATTTTTTAGGGAATAGTTATATGAATAATCCTGAACTATTTTAGTTGTTGTGTTACTTGTTGTGGGCTAAATTAAAAAATAGTAGGCAGTTTATGGTTGTTGTTCTTGTAAGAATGAGCGACTGAGTCCTCTAAATGTGTATCTGTCTCTGTTGCCCTCTTTCTTTCATTTCCTTTTGTGTACTCTGGGAACAGTGCTTTGGTAAACAAAAATTTCCCCCACGATCTCTGTATTTATGCTGTGGTACAGGGGAAAAGGTTCTTAATAGATGTTCTAATGTTACTAATCAGGTATTCTTAAAGCAGATTACCCTGGATTATCTTTGGGGCCAATATAATTGTACAAGCTTTATGAAGTTGAAGAAAGAAGTAAGGGGGACATTGCTCGTGGAACTACAAATTGGTCCAACCAACCACACTGGACAGCAGTATGAAGATTCCTCAGAAGACTTGGAATGGAATCACTTTGACCTAGTTATCCCACTCCTTGATATATATATACCCAAAGGTCTTAAAATCAACATACTGCAGTGACACAGCCATATCCATGTTTCTAGCAGCTAAGCTATGGAAACAACCTAGGTGTTCTTCAACAGATGAAGAAAATGTGGTATATAAAAACAATGAAGTGTTATTCAGCCATAAAAAAGAATGACTTTATGACTTTTTCCAGTAAATCTGGAGACTATCATGCTAAGTGAAATAAGCTAATCCCAAAAAACCAAAGATCCAATGTTTTCTCTAATATGCAGATGCTAACACACAACAAGAGGAAGAGGGAAGAATAGATGTTCATTGAATTAGATAAAGGGGAATGAAGGACAGGGAGGGGGTGGGAATAGGAAAGACAGTAGAATGCAGTGGACATAACTTTCCTATGTTCATATATGAATAAATGACCAATGTAATTCCACATCATGTACAACCACAAGAATGAGATCTAATTAGAATAAGTTATACTCCATGTATGTATAATATGTCAAAATACATTCTACTCTCATGTATGTTTAAAAAGGACAAATAAATAATTTTTAAAAAAGTAAAGGGGAAAAATACCAAGAGATATTCAAAGTGTGAGGAAGCTCTGACATTCCACTGGGGTTTGGCAATGTAGAGGGCCACAAGAGAGTGAATGCAAACAGCCTCTAGGAGCAGACAGGAGACCTGGATTGACTGAGTAAACAAGCAGGGACTTCCTCTCTATAGGCCTCTAGAGAAGAGCCCAGCCACCCTGACTTGTACTTGATCTTGTTAGACCCAGACTCAAAGTAGAGAACACAAGTGATCACACTCAAACTTTTGACCTACAGAAGCTGCAGAATAATAAATCTAGGGAAGGAGATGAAGGTAGTAACAGTATTCTTAGTCACTGTTGTCATTTGTTCTAGTAGCAATAGAAAACTAATACAGGTGTCCCACCTGTCAGAAACCTGAGATTTCTGCTAGATATAGAAGAGAAAGAGACAAAACTAGAGTAAAGCCCACGAGAAGAACCAAGTCTGATGCCAAGACTTCTCAGAGAGGTGTGGCTTAAGGGAGTGACGGCCCAGTGACTGATCAAGGAAACTGAAAGCAAATTTCCTTTGGGGGGCTAAAAACCTCAAGTGGAGCTCATAAGAGAAAGTCAAAGGGAAGGCTCAACAGCCAGAGCACCCAAGAGGACGGAGTTCCTCCTAAAGTAGCAATGAAGGGTGGGGGAGCAGGGGACACTTGGCCTTTTAAAACACTCAAAGGCATTTTTAAGAGAAAGGTTTTCATTTGATTCATTTTCTATAAAGATTCAAGAATATGGCATATGCATTTAAAAGTGTAAGTAATAGGAAGAAATCACTTGTGATCAGAAAAGATGGTACAGGTATAAAAATTTTATTTCAAACTTTAAAAAGCAATTGACATAGAGAATATCTGCAGGACAGAGGGAAAATAAATTACTGCATGCAGTAAAAAGACGAACTTGACACAGAAGACTTAAAAGGGGAAAAAAGACAATGAAACAACTAAAGAAAAGATGGAAGATATTAAAGAAAGATCAATACATATGTGTGTGTGCATGAGTGTACATATATATATACACAATAGACATACCATTTGGCATGAAGTGGTAAAGAAAAAATAGGAAAAAAATTTTGGATAAGAAATTAAAAGTGGTGAAATGAATATGTGTATTGAAAAGATTCAACAAGAAAAAATAATGAACAAGTAATGAGAACTATCACGTTTATTGACTGAAAATAATTCTATGAACATCTGAGGAAAAGGGAAGTTATATCCAAATAATAAAAAGTACAAAGGTTTCAGATTTCTCTTCTGCAACACTCAACACTAAAAAAACAAGAAACTAGTACACTATTGTAAATTGCACCTTTCCTTATTAAAACACAATATTGGAGTGAGAAGAGAGGAATAGATATGCAGAGAAGACCAAGGAAACAATGAGAAAGATGGTAGTAGCCATCCTTATA
Source organism: Xerus rutilus (assembly GCA_028644305.1). Taxonomy (NCBI): domain Eukaryota; kingdom Metazoa; phylum Chordata; class Mammalia; order Rodentia; family Sciuridae; genus Xerus; species Xerus rutilus. The sequence continues at coordinate 99,509,251 of CM053405.1, forward strand.
GTCCCAGAGTCTATTCTGACTCCCTGAATATTTTTAAGAAATTACCTTTAGAAAAATAATATTTGTTTATATGTTCAGTCAATATTTTAAGGTCACAAAGAAGGAAAGAAATCCAGTCATAATCCCACCTCCAAAATGACTGCCAGTAACATTGTGATTTACATGTAGTTTCATGTCTTCACTGTAATTGAGATCACAGAATACATAGTTTATTATGTGTTGATTTTTCTCACTTAAGTATGTGCTGAAAGCTTCCTAAATCAGCCTCAGCCTAGACACCTCCCACCCCCATCAGCTTTAAACCCAACATCCTGCTTGGCCTCCTCCTTGGATATGAAGATGAACGTATCTAAAACCAAGAGCTTGATTTACAACCTCCCTGTTCCCATACTTTTCCTTTTTCCATATTTTTTACCTCAGAAATCAGTATCACCCTCCACATACTTTTCTCCATAAGCCACAAACCTGAAAATGAATCCTGCCTTCCTTCTTCTTCACACTCTCATCCAAATTATCAGAAAGTTATTTGAAAATATGTCTCAGATCTGCCTTTATTTATGATACAGACTTGCAATCTATTTGCCCCACTTTTCTTCTGCAATTGGACTACCAGGTAGCATCCTGTCTGGTGTTCTTACTTCTTGTGCCTCTTTTCCATCCATTCTTCATTCAAAAGAGATGCTTTTTTTTTTTTTTTTGGCAATCATATGAACCAGATTATGTTTAAAATCTCATTCAATACTTTTATGAGAAACACTTGCAGTAAGAAACAAATCCAAACTTTACCTTCAGAGCCTCGTTAACATTCCAAAGCTGTAAATGAACAGGTTCCTGGCTACCTACTCTATTTCTGGATCCTAACTCCCCAGCAAGCTTAATGCACTTTAGTCCTGTGACCTTTCATTAATTCAAAAGCCATATGGAGCTCCAGCACCGTTCAGGATCTTTTCATTGCTGGTCCCACTGTCTGAACTGTTATTTATTCCTGCCATTCATGACATGACTTCATCTTTCTAATTACTTACATCTTACTGTAGCAATCAGAGACTGTCTTTCTATCAGAGATTCGCACTCTTTTCATTCACTTCATATTCCAGCAATGTCTATGATCCAATATTTGGTGACTTTGTCTCTTCCACCAGATTATAAGCTCCATTCAAGCAGGAACCATGTATATTTTATTTGTCTATGCACAGTCACCCATTGATGCTGCAATATTTGAAGTTTAATGGGTGCTCAATAAATAGCTCTTGAAAGAATACAATCTGAACATTTCTCCATGTTAGGCTTCACAAATGTGGTTTTCTTTGCTGCTAAATATTTCAACCTATAAAAGAGTTATATGTATTTAACCATTCATTGTTATTAAATATTTAGCATTTTTTCTAATTATTCATGTAACAAAAAATGCTATTGTATTTAAACATTCTTATTTTTCAATATATTTTTAAAAACTTCAGTTTGGCTAAAAGTAGAAACCAGGTCAAATTGTATGAACATTTAAGTGGAGAGCTGGAATATGTTTTAGATGATAAATGCAGATATTTTGAGGCACTGATTTTTCTAAATGATTAATAACCTTATTTCTACTTTCCAAGGAAAATTCCAATAAGAAACATTCCCGACAGTTAAGAATTGGAAAGCCAGAAAGATTGTTGCTCCTATCCTAACAGTGACAGCAAGCTAGATAAGCAATGAGATCTTAGTTGTGTTTCTTTTGTAAAAATCAGAGAGCCAAAGGCACGAAGACAACTAAATGACTTAAAGTTCAAACATGAAGAGTTCATCCTAGGGGAAAAATGCCTATGAGTATTTTCAAATTTGAGAGAGCAATAAGAAAAGAAATGCACCATAGACAAAGGTAGGGAGATGTCAGCTAAAGTCATAATGAACTTCTAATGCCCTTGTGGGTGGGCAAGATGGGTTAGACTCCCAAGGATCCCAACCACAGAATGGGTCTGGGCTCCCTCTACAACTCTTTCTAAAAGCCTGCACTAGTGCCTGGGAGTAGCAAGGTGAAGCATTTTGGTGGAACAGAAGAGTTGAAAGAAACTCTTGAAAGTTACTGTGGAAATCTCTGCTGCAGGTAGGAGGGAGACAGAGAAATCCCCACTGACCAGGCACCCAGACATCGGCAGAGTGCTGAGGGCAGGGCAACAGCAGTGAAATTCTTGAAGGCTCACTGAACCTTCACATACTGCATGCAGCTGGTGATAAACTCGGGGGCACAGAAGCAGGATTGGGAGGAATCTTTCAGTACCCAGAAAGGGAGGACTGGAGAGGAAAAAGTAACTACCTAATGATGCACAAAGCTGTCAGCCAGGCTGTAAAGCTGAGAGAGATCTGGTGTCTAGGATATAAAGTAGAAAGATGTATCCAAATTCTTACTAGTGCTCAGATCCAGAGCCCTAAAAAAATGAAAGTCTTGATTCCATCCTCAAAGCATCTGAAGCCAATAATAAACTAAATTTAGCTAAAGCTGTAACATAGCCCCAACTGAGCTAAGCTACAGATTAGATGGATTCAGCCCACCACACTAGCAGCTGACAAAAGAAGATGTAGGCTCTTTCCTAGGGATGAATAATATTTACTGCCTGGCATATGATCAAAATATATAATAGAAACAATGACTGATGTATAATAAAATACGACACATGAAGAATCAAGAAAATGTTAACATGATAAAGAAAGAAATGTAGTCCATATAAGGAGATAATGAGATGATACAGTGGTTTAATTATTAGAAAGGGATTTCAAATAATACTGATAAAATTAAACAAAAAGCTTATAAAAAATCTTGTGAGTCACAAAAGAAATCTCAAGAGTAATTTTAAAATATTTTAATTGAGTAAAAACAAAAATGCCGCATAAATATTTGTAGGATGCAGCTTGAGCAGTTTCGTAGGATGTAGGGATACATATAAATATTTGTAGAATGCTTAGAAGAAACTTTATGACTTTAAGTATTTATACTAGAGAAATTAGTAGACTCGATGTAATTTCCTTTTTAACAAACTAGGGAAATAAGAGACAAAAACACAAAGTGAATGGAAAGAAGTCAATAATGATGAATAGTAATTAATAAAATAGAAAACAAAAAAAGCGATGGAAAAAAATCAATAAACCCCAAATCTGGTTCTTTGAAAAAATTAATAAAAATAAAAAATTTTGACCTAGCTGATCAAAGAATTAAAAGAGAGAAGAGAATAATTATCAATATCAGGGGTAAGGAGGGGATGCCACTATAAACTTTACACATATTTGTAAAATATTAGGGTAATATTATGAATAAATTTATGCTCATTAATTTAAATATTTAAATGAAATTGAAAGTGTCTAAAAATACACAATATTGAAGCTTAATTTTTAAAAATTATCTTCATAGCCTTACATCTGATAAGATATCAAATTCAGGCATCACATCTTTCCACAACAAAAACACAAACAAAAAAACTTCACAGTCTGCTGATTTTGCAAGTGAGTTCTACATTTAAGGAAGAAGTAATGTCAATTCTGCAAAGAATTTTCCAAAAAGTTAAAAAGCAATAAGCATTTTCAACTTATTTCATGAGGTCAGAATTGTACGTTGAACATCTTCAATCCAAAAATTTGAAATTTGAGATGCTCCAAAATACGAAACAAAATTTCTAAGTCCCAGCTTAATGCCACAAGCAGAATATTTCATATGTGAATTCCTATGAAAGATTACAGTAATGATAGAGGCACACAGCATAGTCCATTCAGCGTCCCCAAAGGCAAAAGACCTTTCCAGCCCACCTTAGCGGCGATGTGTTTTCTCTGCGCATGTCCAGATACCGATGCTCTAACTGCCACATGAAGGTATAAAGTGGTACCTGAGCAGGCCTATGCATAGAATGGCAGTTTCTCCAGGATGCCTCGGGTGGGGCTGAGACCTCCTTTACATATCAGTCACTGTTTTGTTTTAGATTTTGTTTGTGATTATTTTCTGGCCTGTGATATAAAGATATGGTTGAAGATGTCAGAAAAGCCTACAGATGCCCCTAGGGGTAACAATGACTGGAACAAGGGAAGCATTTATGTTTTTCTGTAGCACAGAAGGTCAAGCTATTGGAGAAGCTGGACAGTGGTGTGAGTGTGAAAATGTCTTAGCAAAGAGTATGGTGTTGGAGAGATCACCCTATAAATGACCTGAAGAAATAGAAGAAAAAACTGTTGAAGTTCTGTGTTGAAAGCAATGAACTAAAGCTAATGAAAAATAGTAAAACAGAGTATTCAGCTAAAAATGAAATCTCAACGGCATCTTGGAACTGTAGATCCATCCACAGTGACCACGTACCATAATGGTATGCTCATCATGAAACAAGCAAAGATCTATCACAATTAACTGAGGCACTAGAGTCCCCGCAGACCAGCGAGAGTATAGGCCAATGCCCAAGACCACCTTCACAGACTGCAACAGGAGCCCAGCCAATGGCAGACCCCAGATGGCTAGCTGTCAATCACAGGGAAACGCAGACCCAGGTGAAGGACTCCTGTGGGAGACCTGCCCTAAGTGAGGCTTGGGACTGCTCCAAGTTCTCCTCCAGAGCCCCTGCCAACCAGCGGGAACACAGGCCAAGGCCCAGGACCATCTTTAGGAACCACCAGGGAAGCCCAGCCAATGTCAGGCCCAAGATTGCTACCCACCAATCAACCCACCCACAGGGAAACACAAACCAAGGCAAAGGATTGCCTCTGGGACCCCAGCAGCTAAGGCCTCGGACCACCCCCAGTTCAGCACCAGCACCCCTGCCTATCCGATAGAGTCCAGGCCCAGAGCTAGACCCACCACCAGGAACCACTGAGGGAGTCCAGGCCAAGATCAGGCCTAGGACTGCCCTCACAGGTCTGTGTGAGAGCCCAGGCCCAGAATCACCCCTGCACATAGTGGGGATACACACTGTTGTTCCCTTCCTATATCCATCTTGTACACTACAGCCATTCCCACAGTTTTTCCCATGTATTAGCCTCTACCTTGGGTCAACAGACAGAGCCTCGAGGCAGCAGCCAGCCAAAGTGCAAGTGCTTCATTTCTGATCAATCAGCCCAAAGCCATTTTAAGTCTCACCCTTTTAGCCTCATCCCTGAAAGTGTTTGCATCCATCTGGGGCCACTCCCACTGCCATCTTGAGTTACCGCCACTACTGCTGCCACCATCTTTAGTGGCAGTAGTGTCCATCTGTGGACACCTGCTGGGGACTGGAAGTGAACTCCAAGGTGAGATACAGGTAATCTGTAGTGTCATTACAAGTTTATAGGATAGAAACCGCAATATCTCATATCTCATTGCAAGAAAGGAAGATACATAATCAACGTGAAAAAACAAGGGAAGACAGTGCCCCAAATAAACCAAGATACTATAATAATAGAATTCATTGACAGCACAGTTGATGAAATGTCAGAGAAAGAATTCAGAATGTATGTAATTAAAATGATCTGTGAATTAAAGAATTACTTAAGTGAGACAATACAGGCAAAAATTGATCACTCCAAGAAAGAAATAAGATAGCAAATAAAAGCAACCTTTGATCACACCAACGAAGAGATAAAGGAGCAAATACAGGCAGCAAAAGATTACTTTAAGAAAGAGCTAGAGATTGTGAAAGAAAACCAATCAGAAATTCTTGAAATGAAGAAAACAATAAGCCAAATAAAAAACTTGATAGAAAGCATCACCAGCAGACTAGATCACTTGGAAGACAGAACTTCAGATAATGAAGACAAAATATACAATCTTGAGAATAAAGTTGACCACACAATGAAGATGGTAAGAAACCATGACCAGAACATATAAGAATTATGGGACAGCATCAAAAAGGCAAATCTAAGATTTATTGGGATAGAAGAAGGCACAGAATTTCAAACCAAAGGAATGCACAATCTCTTCAATGAAATAATATCAGAAAATTTCCCAAACATGAAAAATAAATTGGAAAATCAAACACAAGAGTCTTACAGGACACCAAATGTGCAAAATTACAACAGATGTACACCAAGGCACATTAAAATGAAAATGTCCAGCATACAGAATAAGGATATAATCTTAAAGGCTGCAAGAGAGAGGAACCAGACCACATATAGGGGAGACCAATTTGGATCTCAGCAGATTTTCAACCCAGACTCTTAAAGCTGGGAGATCATGGAACAACATGTACCAAGCTCTGAAAGAAAATGGATGCCATTTTCTTTATAAATGGATATAATCTTATATCCTGCAAACTTAAGCCTCAGATTTGATGGTGGAATAAAAATCTTCCATGATTAAAAAATTTAAAAGAATTTACAGCAAGAAAGCCTGTACTACACAGCATTCTTGGCAAAATATTCCATGAGGAGGAAATTATAACTAACAATGAAAATATACAAAGAGAGGAACTACACTAAAAGGAAAGGCCAATCAAAGGAGAAACCAAGTCAAGGTAAAAAACCAAAAATAAACCAAAATAACTCGGATTACAAATCCTATTTCAATAATAACACTGAATGTGAATGGCTTAAACTCATCAATTAAAAGACACAGATTGACAGACTGAAAAATTTTAAAAAAAGACCCAACAATATTCTGCTTTCAAGAGACTCATCTCACAGGAAAAGACACCCACAGATTGAAAGTGAAAGGGTGGGGAAAAAACATATCACTCACATGGACCACGTAAACAAGCAGGAGTTTCCATCCTCATATCAGATAAAGTGGACTTCAAACCAAAGTTAGTGAAAAGGGAAAAAGAAGGACATTTCATACTTCTTAAGGGAATCATATATCAACAAGATATAACAATTATAAAAATCTATGCCCCAAACAATGGGGCATCTACATATATCAAACAAATCCTTCTCAAATACAAGAATCAAATAGAACATAACACAATAATACTTGGTGACTTTAACACAGCTCTCTCACCACTGGATAGATCTTCCAAACAAAAACTAAACAAAGAAACCATAGAACTCAATAAAACAATCAGTAATTTAGACTTAACAGACATATATAGAGTATTCCATCCATCATTGAGCGAATATACTTTTTTCTCAGCAGCACATGGATCCGTCTCCAAAACAGATCATATGTTATGTCACAAAGCAAGCCTTAGCAAATACAAAAAAATAGAGATACTACCCTGCATCCTCTCTGACCATAATGGAATAAAATTAGAAATCAATGATAGATTAAAAAATAGAAACTACTCCAACACCTGGAGACTAAATAATATGCTATTGAATGATGCATGGATAGCAGAAGACATCCAGGAAGAGATAAAAAAAATTCTTAGAGGTACATGAAAACTCCAATACAATATATCAAAATCTCTGGGGCACCATGAAGGCAGTGCTAAGAGGAAAGTTCAATGCATTAAGCTCATTCATTAGAAAAAGTAAAAGTCAACAAATAAATGAATTGACTCTTCGTCTCAAAGCCTTAGAAAAGGAAGAACAAATTAACACCAAAAGAAGTAGAAGACAGGAAACAATTAAAATCAGGACTGAAATCAATGAAATTGAAACAAAAGAAACAATTCGAAAATTGAAAAACAAAAAGCTGGTTCTTTGAAAAAATAAACAAAATTGACAAACTTTATCCACCCTAAAGAAAAGGAGAGAGAAAACACAAATTACTAAAATCCATGATGAAAAAGGAAATATCATGACAGACACTATTGAAATACAGAAGATAATTAGAAACTATTTTTTAACTATATTTCAGTAAAATAGAAAGCCCTGAAGAAATGACAAATTTCTAGAAGCATATGACCTACCCAAACTGAACCAGGAGGTCATACACAACTTAAACATATCAATTTCAAGCAAGGAAATAGAAGATACCATCAAACGCCTACCAACCAAGAAAAGCCCAGGACCAGACAGATTCTCAGCTGAGTTCTACAAGGTCTACAAAGAAGAATTAATACCAATACTGCTCAAACTACTTCACAAAATATAAAAAGAGGGAATCCTTTCAAACTCATTCTATGAGGTATCGCCTGATACCAAAACCAGTCAGAGACACATCAAAGAAAGAAAATTTCAGACCAATATCCCTGATGAACATAGATGCAAAAATTCTCAATAAAATTTTAGCAAATTGCAAACAAAAACATATTAAAAAGATAGTGCACCATGATCAAGTGGGGTTCATTCCAGGGATGCGAGGTTGGTTCAACATACAGAAATCAATTAACATAATCCATCACATCAACAGACTTAAAGACAAGAATCATATGATTTTATCAATTGATGCTGAGAAAGCATTTGACAAAATATAGTACCTTTTTATGTTCAAAACACTACAAAAACTAGGGATAGTAGGAACATACCTCAACTTTGTAAAAGCTGTCTATGCTAAACTAAAGGCCAACATCATCCTAAGTGGAAAAAAATTGGAAGCATTCCCTCTAAAAACAGGAACAAGACAGAGACGCCCTCTTTCACCAGTGCTATTCAACATAGTCCTTGAAACACTAGCCAGAGCAATAGACAGATGAAAGAAATTAAAGGTATACGAATAAGAAAAGAAGAACTCAAACTATCATTATTTGCCTACGACATGATTCTAGACTTAGAAGATCCAAAAATTCCACCAGAAAAATTCTAGAACCCATAAATGAATTCAGCAAAGTAGCAGGATCAATCAACATCATCAATCAATTGCATTTCTATACAACTGTGATGAATCCTCTGAAAGAGAAATTAGGAAAACTACCCCATTCACCATAGCCTAAAAAAAACAAAAACAAAAAAAACTTGAGAATCAATTTAACAAAAGAGGTGAAAGACCTCTACAATGAAACTACAGGACCCTAAAGAAAGAAATTGAATAAGACCTTAGAATATGGGAAAATCTCCCATGACCTTGGATAGGCAAAATCACTATTGTCAAAATAGCTATACTACCCAAAATGGCCATATATCCAAATCTATACTGCTATATAGATTCAATGCAATTCCAATTAAAATACCAACATCATTCCTATAGAAAATGAAAAGGCAATTATGAAACTCATTTGGAAGAATAAGAGACCCAGAATAGCCAAAGCAATCCTTAGCAAGAAGAGTAAAGGAGGAGGCATCACAATACCAGAACTTAAACTATACTACAAAGCTATAGTAACAAAAATGGCATAGTATTGGCACCAAAATAGACATATAGACAAATGGTACAGAATAGAAGACACAGAGACAAACCCACATAAATACAGTTATCTCATACTAGACAAAGGTGCCAAAAACAGACATTAGAAAAAATATAGCTTCTTCAGCAACTGGTGGTAGGAAAACTGGAAATCCATATGCTGCAAAATAAAACTAAACCCTATCTCTCACCATGCACAAAATTCAACTCAAAGTGGATCAAAGACCTAGGAATTAGACCAGAGACCCTACACCTAATAGAAGAAAAAGTAGGCCCAAATTTTCATGATGTCGGCTTGGGACCTTACTGCCTTAACCAGACTCTTATAGCACAAGAAGTAATATCAAGAATCAATCAATGGGATGGATTTAATTCAAAAGTTTCTTCTCAGCAAAAGAAACAATCAATGAAGTGAACAGAGAGCCGACATTCTGGGAACAAATTTTTGCCACACGCACATCCAATAGAGCACTGATCTCCAGGATATATAAAGAACTCAAAAAACTTAACACCAAAAAACAAACAACCGAATAAATAAATGGGCTAAGGAGCTGAACAGACACTTCTCAAGAAGATATACAATTGATCAACAGACATATGAAAAAATGTTCAACACCTCTAGCAATTAGAGAAATGCAAATCAAAACTACTCTAAGATTTTATCTCATGCCAGTCAGAACGGCAATTATCAAGAATACAAACAATAAGTTTTGGCGAGGTTGTGGGGGGAAAGACACACTCATACATTGCTGGTGGAACTGCAAATTGGTACAGCCAATATGGAAAGCCGTATGGAGATTCCTTAGAAAACTTGGAAAGGAACCACCATTTGACCTAGTTATTCCACTCCTCAGTCTGTACCCAAAGGACTTAAAAACAGCATACTATAGTGATACGGCCGCTTCCATGTCTATAGCAGCTCAATTCACAATAGCTAAACTGTGAAATCAACCTAGATGCCCTTTGATGAATGGATAAAGAAACTGTGGTATATATACACAATGGAATATTATTCAGCAGTGAAAGAGAATAAAATTATGGCATTTGCAGGTAAATGGATGGAGTTGGAGAATATCATGTTAAGCCAAGTAAGCCAATCCCAAAAAACCAAAGGCCAAATGTTCACTCTGATAAGTGGATGCTGATCTATAATGGGGGAGGGGACACAGGAAGAATGGAGGAACTTTGGTCAAAAGGAGGGAGGGGGGCAGTAAAGATGGTGGCATGAGATGGACATCATAACCCTAGGTTCATGTATGACTGCATGTATAATGTGATTCTACATCACGTACAACCAGAGAAATGCAAAGTGTGCTCCATCTATGTACAATGAATCAAATTGCATTCTGCTATCATGCATACCTAAGTCGAATAAATAATTTTTTTAAAAAAAGAATAGAAAAAAATTTAACTGAACCTAGAAGGGAACTGTAGGTATTTAATAGGCTATTGTAGAAACTTAAAAATAACATATGTCATTTAATTTTTTAAAGAGTTTTGGTGGAAAGGCTCTGTTGATCACCAAACATTGATGAGATTGCCAAGGTCATCACTGATGAAAATCTGAAACCAGAATAAGTCTATAGTACAGATGAAACATCATTGTCTTACTTGTCAGAAAGACACTGACTAGAGGTGATGAGTCAGTCACTACAGGAATTAAGCTTGCTGTGATGGTTAGAAGCTTGAGTAAGGACTGAATTTCTTACTAGTCCAGTATCATGCTAACAAAATGGAATGAATCACCAGAAACATCTTCTCTGATTGGTTTCACAAATATCTTGTACCCACAGCTCATACTTGCAGGCTAGTGGGACTGGATTGCCATTGCAAGATTTTCTTATGCAGTGACAGCTGTTCTGCTCATCTCCCAGATGAAATTCTCATCAAAAATGTTTATGTCATATGCTTTCCTTCAAATGTGACTTCTTTAATTCAGCCATGCAACCAGGATATCCTTAGATCAGTGAACAGTAAATATTAAAACAATTTCTTTTTGTTTGTTTCACAGTACTGGGATTCAAATCTAGAGCCTCACACATGCTAGGCAAATGCACAACCACAGAGTCACATCCCCAGTCCCTCGCTTTCTTAAACAGCCTGCTAGCAGCAGTGAACACAGGTTTTGGTATAGAAGGTTTTCAAAAGGAATTTAGTATGAAGGATGTTGTCCAACACTTGGGACACAATGACTGAAAACACAGTTGTGCATGCCTCATATAACCTCTGGCCTGTGACTTTGCCCAGTGACGATGACAAATATGGTGGCGACTGACAGATTCCATATGTCTCATGAGGAAAGAAAAGTCTGACCACTTACACAAAAATATATACTTTCAGCATTCATCAGTAAGGCAGGAGAAGTGAATGTTTTAAGGTTTTAAGGTTGATAATGAAGTTTCCGTTGTTCATTAATTAACCTGTGGTGAAATAGCCAGAACATTCTGAATTAAAGTGATCATGATAATAGTGAAACTGAAAACAATACCACTACAGAAAAGTGCTCACAGATGATGTGATAGGACTGTGTGATGGGCTTGTGGAAGGAGCAGAGCAGTGAACGTTTACAACAGAACAAGAAATCATGCTGGTTTATGAAATCAAACAGAGGCTTTTCATACAAAAACCACTGTTAATGAGGCAGATGACTCTGGAGGAAACATTTTTAAAAGCCATCCAACAGAACGCCTTCCATCTCTACAGGATCCACTTCCTGGACCTTTAACTGCTCCTGATGTTTCTTCTCACCTATAAAAATAAAATGCAGTGCACAAAACCTTTTGATCAAAACACAGTATCACAGGTGAGACTGAAAGCTATTATTGCTAGTTGCTACTGTTGTTTAGCAGCTAAAACATGGTTTCTGGTGATGCCCCTGAGTCGCTTAGCTTGTCTGAACACATTTTTTTCACTGTATTAGCTGTATGTTGTATTTTTTTTTATTGCTAAGCATTTAGGTGTGAGTAAGTGTAAAATGATGATTGCTTATTGGTAGCATATAAATTCAGAGTCAGGACTAGTGGTGTAGCTCAGTGGTAGAGCATTTATCTACCATGCACAAGGCCCAGGGTTTGGTCCCCAGGACATAAAAAAAAAAATAGCAACAAAACTAAAAATGACCTACAGAGTCAGGAATGATGGTGACACTCAACAACCCCAGATTGTCCGCATGGGTGGCAGAGATAGTGACACCTTTGCTTTCTGGTGGTTCAATGTATAAAACCTTTGTTTCATGCACAAAATTATTTTAAATATTGTATAAAATTATCTTTAGACTATGTATTTAAGGTATACATCTCCAACTATGTAGATGTATCTCATATGTTATGTATTAGGTATTCCATTATATTTATTAAAATAGCTCACAATCTGAAAAAAGACAGAAGTTGAAAAATTTTTGGTCCTGAATATTTTTGATAACAGATATTCAAACTGTACTTTGAAACCAAAACCAAAGATATTATAAGAGATGGAAGTTACAGACAAACATCCCTCATGAGCATAGACACAAACATTTCAGTAAATATCTTCACAAAAAAAGATGAACCCAGCAATGTATAACACAAGTAATATATCACGATAAAATGAGATCAATTCCAGGCATAAGAAGTTGGTTTAATATTTGAAATGAAATCAGTGAAACTTGTAGCAGTCATGTTAAAAAGAAAAAACATATGATCATCTTAATACATGTAGAAACAGTATTTGACAAAATTTAAATCCATTTCATGTTAAAAATCTCTCTGCAAATTGAGAATAGAAAACACTTCTTCAATTTGATAAAAGTAATGTACAAAATCCTATAGCTAAAAATCATAAGGAAAAAACTGAATTTTTTTTAAGATCAGGAGCAATACAAAAATGTTCATTCTTAGTATATCATTTAATCTTATGCTGAAAGTCCTATTAGCATAATAGGCAAGAAATGTAAACAAAAACATTCAGTTCAGAAAGTAAGAATTGGAACACTATTTATTACACATACATTATCGCTTTTCTAAATAATCCCAAAGACCTCTATTTTTTTCTTCCAGAACCAAAAAATAAAATTAGTAAGATTCAAAATCAATGTATCAATATTCTTGTGTTTTATATACCATTGACAAAAAATAACAATTGATATTCAAAAGAAATGAATTACATAAAAATAGGCTGAAGGGAAATAATGAAAGCCTGGATCTATAAGAAGGAGGGAATTATACCAAATGTGGTAAATATATGAATAAATACAAAACTTATTTTTACCTTATCTCATGTTATACACAAAAATCAACTCAAAATAGATTAAAGACTTACATGTGAGGTCTAAAGCTATAAAACTACCAGAATAAAAAATAAGGGGAAAGCTCCATGGCATTGGTCTGAGCAATAATTTTTTTAATCATGACTCAAAAAAGAAAGGCAACAAAAGCAAAAGAAGACAAATGGGATTATGAAAAACTAAACAGCCTTGGCATAGTAAATTATCTGCAGAGTAAAGACAAAAAATGCAGAATGGGAGAAAATGTTAATAAACCATATATCTGATAAAGGGTTAATATCCAAAATATAAAGAAACTCAATAGCAAGAAAACAAATAACTTAATTTTTAAATGGGCAAAGTGTATGTCTTCTTTAATAGACATGTGTTAAAAGAAAGTTGTGTAAGTAAATAGCCAACAAGTTTGTGAAAAATAGTCAACATCACTAAGAATTGGGAAAATGCAAAATGAAAGCCACAAGATACCATCTCACCTGTTAAAATGGCTATTATCATAAAGATGTATGATAATTGTTGGTAATATAGAAAAAAAGGAACCCTTACACACTACTGATAGGAATGTAAATTATGAAAAATATGAAAATGTAAATTATGAAAAATAGTATGGAGTTTCCAGAAAAATTAAAAATAGAACTACCCTATGATCCAGCAATCCCATTACCAGACATATATACAAAGAAAATTAGTTCACTATGTTGAAGAGATAACTGCACCGTCATGCTCATTGCAGCACTATTCACAATAGCCAAAATATGTAATCAACCTAAGTGTCTACCAATGGATGAATGGATAAAGAATAAAGAACACACACACACACACACACACACACACACACACACCCCACAGTGAAATGCTTTCAGCCACAAAAATGAATGAAATCCTGTCATTTGTGACATGAATGGACCTGGACGATTTATGGTAAGTGAAATAAACCAGGCACAGAAATACAAATATTGCGTGTCCTCATTTATATGTGTAATCTAAAGATGTTGAACTCATAGAGGTAGAGAGAACACTGTGGTTATGAGAGACTGGGGAAAAAGGAGATGGTGAGGAAGAGAGATGTTGGTCACAGGGTACAAAACTTTCAGTTAGACAGGAGGAATGAGTTTTTGTGATTTACTGCACAGCATGGTGATCATAGTTAATAATAATGTGTTCTATATTTCAAATTTCTAAGAGTGGGCTTTTTATGTTCTTACCACCAAAAAATGGTAAATATGCAAGCTGATGGATATTTAGTTAGCATGATACGTCATTCCACAATGTGTGCATGTATACAAAGCATCATATTGTGCCCCATAAAATAGGGCATTGTTATTTGTCAATTAAAAATAAAAACTAAAAAGAAATTTTAATTATCTCAAGTCAAGAAAATTGTGTAAATACAAGGCATCCATAAGATAAACTATAATATTAACTTATTTTTTAAATATTATTTTAGATGTCAATGGACCTTTATTTTACTCACTTATATGCAGTGCTGAGAATTGAACCCAGGGCCTCACATATGCTAGGTAAGCACTCTAACACTGAGCCACAACCCCAGACCAATATAAACTTTTAAGTCATGTACTGTGGACTAAATTTTGTCACATTCCCAAATGCATATGTTGAAACTCTAATCCCCAATGTGAATTTGGTGATAATTAAAAAAGATAATTAAGGTTAAATGAGGTCATAAAGGTGGAGACCTAATCCTGTAGGGCTAGTATTCTTGTAAGAAGAGGAAAGGATATCAAGGCTATGTGCACACACAAAGAAAAGGTCATGTGAAGACACAGTGAGGAGGTGGGAGTTTGCAAGACAAAGAGAGAGATCTCAGGAGAAACCAAACCTGATAATGCATTTTTCTTGGATTTCCAAACTTAGGAACTGTAATAAGTATTTGTTCTTCAAGCCATCCATTCTGTGGTGTTTTGTTACAGTAGCTCTCATGCTCTAATACATCATGTGTTCAAAATTATGTGATATCCTAAGAAAATACATATTTTTATGATATAGGCAATATGGAAAACTATCTCTGTCTCTGTCTCTTTCACACACATATGCACACACACACACACCCCCACACACTCACACACTATAACATTTATGCTCAAATTTCATTTGGTTGGTGTGGATGGCTTCCTTACAGGTATGTTTAAATTTTTTTATAGTGAACATGTTTTAATGAATATAAATAAAAATGTTAGAAGTAATTGAGTTCAAACTCTCAATTCCTGTGAATCTTAGAATATCATGGAAAATGAAACATAATCCTGCTGACGTGATAATTGAGACGAGAACTTTTGTAGTACAGAGCTGCACTGACATTAATCGCTCCTTGCTTTCCCAAATATAATTATACCCATAAAATAACTTTCCTATCTCTGCAAAATTTTTTAAAAATAGTAAAAGGTGAAATAATTATTGGAAAGAATTAGTAAAGATGTAAAAATGTGAAAGCAGTGCTCTGGTGCCAAAATAGCTATTCTAAACATTTGTGCTTGCTGTGGCTTGCAGTTAAAATTTAAAAATAGCACTTAAATATGCGTGTTAATAACATCCAGAAGGCATTTCTTTCAAGCCTGTTTGGGCTGTTGAAGGGTTTAATTTAACCACAGCATTCATTTATGTCTAGCAGTTAAATTTTTTCTTTTAAGCTCAAAGGAACTGTGAGTTGTAACTATGATCTAATTGGTAAGGAATGAAGAATGTTTTTCATGTTTTATAGACAACATGAATCCTGATCATTTTACAGCAGTAAATTATGAAGCACTCCACTTGCTGAGTCTCCCTGTGGAAGCAGGGCCTAGCTCATTAAACTATAAAAATAACTTGCTGGGTTCCCAGCTCCTAGAACGGCTCTCTGACAAGGTGGGTTATTTTTATTTCACTAATGCACATTCACTAGGCAGTCCAGAGCAAGTGAGATTCTTTACCATCCCCAACTAAATCAATTTATAACTACATCTACATGTCAGAGGGGACGTGCAAAGAACCTGAACTGCTGTATAGGAAGATAATTTATTATTGATTTTTTTTCAACTTTTTTTTTTTTTTTTAGAAAGTGGCTACAATTCACTGGTTCCTTGGTTCCTTTCTGCAACACAGATTATCTATACGACACTTGTGACCTGTCAATCCTGGTTTCTGTGGTGAGGAAAAGGACATAAGAGGTGGGAATGCCTGACTTCCTGATGGCTTAAACAGGAATAAAGAATGACCTTGTGGTCATTTAAAAACAAGGAGCAAAAATCATCTGTCTGCTTTGTCTATTGTAAAAATACTTAAAAATAAAGTGCTAATGATCTGTTATTTAAATATGCATACTAACTACCTCTTACCTGATAAACCAGCTTACTTTATTAGGAAAAAATGCCATTAATTTCATTTTTTTTTCTCTTGGCCTTAATGAGGCAAATATCCAATTGCAAATGCCTTGAAGGCCATGCTCACAGGTTATGACTGGAGAAAGTGAGAAAAGACTGTGACACAAAATCTGTAACCTGCAGAGCTTGCTGTGGAGCCCTGTAGCAATTGATTCTGTTCGCTTTTCTCTGGTTCTACAGAAAATAGATTCTTAAATGAGGACCTAGCAGCAGCAATTTCAACAGAACATGTTTCCTTTTCCATGATTAGAGTAAGGGCCATACCTATGCTGCATTTCTAAATTGTTCCTACCACAGAGTTACTTTACCTCTGTTCTTTACATGTATAAAGTCAAAAAAAACCTCTGTCAGCAGAACACTGTTAGGATTTACTGGTTGTTTGAGTCAGCTATTTTGTTGCTGTGACCAAAAGACCTGACAAGAACAACGTAGAGGAAGAAAAGTTTATTTTGCTTCTCAGTTTCAGAAATTCAGTTCAAGGTTGGTCAACTCCATAGCTCTGAATCTGAGATGAGGCAGAACATCGTGGCAGAAACATCTCAGGACACGGCAACAGGAAAGATAGAGGGGAGCGGGGAGCTCTGTTCACCAGGGACAAAATGTCATTCCAAAAGTCTTGCCCCCAGTGACCCATGTTCAGCTACCACCTAGCTACCTACAGTTACCACCCTGTTAATCTGTATCACTAGATTAATCCACTGGTCAAGTCACACCTCTCATAATCTAATCATATCATCTCTAAAAATTCTTGCATTGCCTCACACAGAGTTTTGGGGAAACAGCCCATATCTAAACCACAGCAAGGGTAAAATATTAAATAGTTTCTACCATCACTATAGATTACTATAACAGTTATCTTGTAAAGACAGATGTAATGAAAATAAGAAAATCATTGTAGACATGTCCCAATCGATTTGGGCAGAAAATCAACCAAAATTTACCATAGCTCCTACTCCCATTATAATTCTGCCATGCTGTTCTGCCTGCACAGTGTTGTTTTTATTTTGCACATTCTTGCTACATTTGTGCAAAACCTTACTCTTATAAGAAAATTGTGTTTTTCTTCCCTTTGATTAGAAAACTTCCTTTTGTATCAAAATATTTTCACAAGTAAATGGGAATTACAGGATTTAGACCCTCTACATAGTATATTCTGAAACACTTAGAAATCATAAGACCTGGATTTAAATTCTAGATTTATCACCTATTAGTTGTTTTTATCTTAACTGTATAATTTTATTTGTTTGCTGATCTATAAAATGGTAGTAGTAAAAAATAACCATTTTATTGACCCTTCAGATTTTGGGGAACAATAAGGTAAAAGATATGAAGGTGCTGTGTGAGCGGCATAGCACCATAGAAATACTAGTAATTATTAATTTATCAGCCATTGCAACATCCTACTTATTAGATGGTCACACTTTAGCTAACCAAGCCATGAGGGAAATTGCAACAGACTTGTAAATCAGGACAAAGCAGGCCTGCATATCAAGAAAAATCACTGTCAAAGAAGTGTGCTTTGCTCTGTGGGTACTAATCTACTGCTGAAAGGGTGATTAATATAAACTGATCTTGATTCTGAGGACAATATTAATATTATTGGTCAAGAGAAAAATGTGTAACCTCAGGATTTTTATTTTATTTTGTTTTATATATATATATATTAGTTGTTAATGGATCTTCTTATATTTATTTATATGTGGTGCTGAGGATCGAACTCAGGGTCTCACACATGCCAGGCAAGTGCTGTACCACTCAACCACAACATCAGCCCTAGGATTTTTATGAGTAGCGAAGATGCCTTATAATTACAGAGGATGGAGACAAGTGAACTATGAAAAGTCAACCCAAACCTCTCCCTTCCTGTTAACATCTGCACCTTCATGTTCTTTGGCCACTTCTGCCAATATAGACGAGGTGCTCCACTCTTCATTCAGACCCAGTCCAAACCTGTGGACCTCCCATCTCCTCTCACCAACTCATCTTCTAGGTGACTCCAATCATTAGATTTTCCCCTCTCTACCACATTATTACCAATAGCAATCAAGCATTCTGTTAATTTTTTACATGAAAAAAGTCTCTCTTTAAACCTCACTTCCTATCCCTTGCCATCTAACTCTCCACTTTCCTCTTTGCCTTTTGAATAAAACCCTTTGTAAGTTTCGTTTTTATTGGGCATCATCATTTTTTTCTCCTTCTAGTCTTTCCTAAGCCCACACTATAAGTATTTAACCCCCATCAAGTTGCCAAAGACACTTGCCTATTTTGAAAAAGACACTCACATTACTAAATCTAATAGCAATTCTCATCTCAGCTGAGGCTTATCTCAGTTCTCATCCAAAATGTCCTGTAGCATGACTAATCACATCTTCTGAAATGTTCTCACTGGGTTTGAGGACACACACTCACCTGTTTTCCACCTACTTCTTTGGCAGCTTCTTCATAATGCTTCTTGCTGACTCCTACTCAGTTTTGTTCTCTGCATGCTGGATTGCTCCAGAGCTCAGTTGTTCCTCTTCTCTGTGGTGATCTCACCCAATCTCATGACTTTAAATACCATCCAAATGCTGATGATCCCCTAATTTGTATCTGCAGCCCAGACACCCCACCTAAGTTGCAGGTGTGTATATTTGCACAGCCTGCTTGACTTCTCCACTTAAATGTATAATCATCATTTCAAGCTTAACATGTCCAGAATTTAACTCTTGATATTCCTTCCTGTGATGGTTCCTCCCATACAGGAACTCCATCTTTCTAAATACATAAGCAAAAATGTTCAGTCTTCCTTGACCCACTCTTTTCTCTCCCAACCCAAATCCTATGCGTTCCACATTCAAACTCTATTAAGAATACAACCATTTTTTTCATCTGTAGTGATATTATCTGGTTTTAGGTATCATTAAATTTTGCTTGAAATAAAGTACTGTCTTTTCTATTTGGTCTTTACCTTTTAACCTGGTTCTTCCTGCCCCCACCAAACTATTTTCAACACAGAAGTCAATGATTCTGTCAAAGCAAAAATCAGATCAGGTCAGGCTTATCCCCTCACCTCAAAACCTTCAAACACCTTCTTCTCTTCCTCATAGCAAAAGCCATATTATTCTATTCAAGAATGCCCCACATGCTGTGGCCACCTGTTCTCTCTCTGATTTCATCTTCTTATGCTGTTACCACCATTGGCTCCCTGTCAGTATACAAATTCCTTTACTATTCCTCGGGTAGACTAAGCACAAGACTTCCTTGGGGATTCAGGACCAGCAGTTCTCTCTGCCTGGATTCTGATCTGCCAGAGGCACAGCCCCTGTTTCCTTCATAAATTCTCCCTAGTGTTATACATCCTTGGCTCTTTGAGCAATTCATTGTCTTGGTCTTTCTTTGTATGAAATTTATTTTGCCTTCATTTTGAAAATTAATTTTACTAGACAGAATTCTTGGTTGGTGGCTTTTTTCATTTTCCTTTAGTGCTGCCAATATGCCATTCTCCTGTCCTCGGGCTTCCATTCCTTCAGCTGAGTAGCCAGCCATTAATTGCATGGATGCTCCATTGTATGTGATAAATTGGTTTTCTCCTGCTGCTTTTTAAGATTTTTTTCTTTGTCTTTTATTTTCAACATTATTATGTGCCTGGGCATGGACTTTTTTTTCTTTCTTTTTTCTTCTTTTGTAGATTCATTCTACTTGGGGTTTGTCAAACTTCTTGGATACATAATTATTATTTTTCATTAAATATGAAAAATTTCTATCCATTATTTATTCAAATATTTTCTCTACCTCTGTTTTTCTCTCTTCTAAGCCCCTCATTACACATGCATTGATTGACTTAACATAGTCTCAGATTTCTTTGAGGTTCTGTTCATTTTTTGTCAATCTTTTCTCTCTTCATTCTTCAAATTGAATTCTCTTTATCTTTTTTCCAATTCATAGATCTTTTCTTTCCTTCCATTTCTCACATGCTGTTGCCCTATTGAATTTTAATTTTCATTAATTATACCTTTTGATTTCAGAATTTCCATTTTATTTTCTTTTTAAAATTTCTCTTTATTAAGATTCTCTACTTGTCAATTCACTAGTGTCATGTTTTCCTCTAATTTGCTAACCATGACTTTTTAAGTTTTTTTAATATTTTCATAATAGTTTCTCTGAAGTCTTTGTATGCTAAATCTAGTATCCCCAGTCATAGTGATAATGTATTGCTTTTTCCCCTTACTCATTCTTTCCTATCCCTTGTCTGTCTTAAAAATTTTGTTGAAAACTGTACTCTTTAAACAATACATGGTATCAACTATGAATTCTGATTTCTCCTCCAAAGTTCTTTTTGGTGCTAGTCCTTGGTGTTTATATTTACTTTTTTAAACAACATGTTTCGTCCAAATCTGTGAAATCTTTTTCATGTGTGGTATGAGACTACTGATGTCTCTTGAATTTTTAAAATTATTATTGTTTTTATTGTTAAACTTAGCCTGCTGGTTGTTGTCCCTGCATTTGCATAGTTTAATTGTTACCCAGTGATTGGACAGAGGTTATTCTCAGGCATTGCAAGGTTTGTAAAACTTCAGTTCTCACCAATAGATAGGTATGTCTGTAGGGGAGCAGATTCAAAATTCAACTTGTATTCAAGACTGCCCTGATTTTGCTGTCTGTAGTCCTTTTGCATTTCCCCTTCATTTTAAGATCTGGAACGGTGATTTAAGGAAGATTCTATCTCCAGTCTAGACTCCCTGCTCCAAGATGCAGGTTGTCTAGAAATTTGCATTTCTGTGTCTGGTGACCTTTCTAAAAGGTAATATGAGAGAGGAAGAACTTGCAGTCAAGAGTAGCATTTAAGAACATAACTTCTGCCAGGTGCAGTGGCGTACACTTGTAATCCCAGCAGCTCAGGAAGCTGAGGCAGGAGGATCGCGAGTTCAAAGCCAGCCTCAGCAACAGCAAGGCGCTAAGCAACTCAGAGAGACCTTGTCTCTAAATAAAATACAAAATAGGACTGGAGATGTGGCTCAGTGGCCTAGTGCCCTTGAGTTCAAAATAATAACAATAATAATAACAACAACAACTTCCTCCAATCAGAGGGGATACTCCTTTGGGCCATGGCCATATCATACACAGTTCATCTTCCCAGGCATGAAGCACAGGGGGCAGAAATGTGAAGGTAACTAAGTTTCCCACAGACATTTCTTTTATTAATGAGGAAAGCGATGTGAAAAATCACAGAGTCATCATGCCAAGTGAGCAGAAGAACTTTGTTTAGGAGAGAAGAGCAGTGTAAAAAGAAAAATCTTTAAGATTGAAAATAATTTGGATTCATTCACACTGAACAAACCAATTTGGCAATTCTTTAGTTAGGGATTATGAAGAATTATAAAATGCTAAGACAATTTTCAACTTTAATAAGAGAGCTGTTCAGGGGGGAAAATAAACTTATAAAAAGCATTTTCATACCTTACACTGGTCACTAAAAGAGAATTTCTTTAATTCCTATTTCACATTTTCCCACTGGAAAGCATAAAGGGACACATCCTCACATTTCAGTTACCTTCATCCCAAGTCTCATTTGTATATAACTGATCTATGCTTCTGTTTTCAATGAGCCTTTAATGAGTTCCTTTATACTAAAAGGGTGCTTACTCACGTCTTCCTTACATCTCAAACAATTCAAGCCTGACTTAGCAAAAGTCCACCTGAATGAAGTAGTCCTAAGATAAAACATTTCATAGTGGGAATATTATAGTCTTTCTAAGACTCTCCAATGTGTATTGGTATTTGCGAATAGTCTTTATAGAAAGCATTGAAAACTTAGAATTCAACTATAAATGCTTCTACTGCATTAGCCCTAAATCTAATCACATTCTTAAGAATATGGCCATAAGATATTTCCGTATATCCTAAAACAGCATTTTCCACAATAATAGACATTCTTTTAGCTATCTCCAAGGATCATTTCTTTATGCACAATTCTTTTCTCAAATGTGGGACAGACTACTTTTTTAAAAAAAAAAATTTTAAGGTACAAAGAAACTGATTGGCTTTTGCTTGATACCACAAGCAATTTAAACCTTAGTTCAGTCCCCAGTGGTACATAAGCAATACAGCTGTCCTTCAAAGATATATCAATACCTATCTTCTTGATAAAGTTTTATTGACCATATCTTTCTTCTGCGTAAAAATGCAATCTGGTTTTGATGAGTAGGAAGGATGGTGGACAGAAAGGTGAAAGTATCACTCAGCTAACACACAAGTATTGGTTAAGAGGGAAAAAAAAGAATGGAAACCGTAGTGTGAATATGGCAAAGACAGATGAAAGCTCTCAAAGTAAGGGAGTGGTGTCCAACCATAAAATAAAAGTAGTTGCTGAGCATAATTATCCAAAGCACATGAGCAGTATCATGGCATACAGAGAATGAGACATAAATTTAGGAAATCTTGATTAATATTGGCTCAGTATTACAAAGCATAACCATCAAGCATGAGTCAGTGTAATTATAGTTAGCAAAACTATAATTTACTCAAATTTGAAAAGGGAGTGACACAGTATGTCATAAAAATATACAGATGCACCCAGCAAAATAATCTCAGTGCCTTAAACACTTATAAAGTATTTTGTATTTAATTTTTTGCATGCCCATATATTTGTAATCTGAGATTTCTGTATGTATGAGTCTGAAATAAGTTCAGTTCCAGCTGAGCAAGATGCTTGCTGAATGTTAATGAGACAGATTGTCTATTTTAATACGTGTTTTTGTACAAACTGATTATATTAAAGTATGTTGTAATTGAATTATTTTCTACACTATTATTTAGGAGTACTGGTTATTTTTGAGCTCTGGTTTTAGCATACCAATAGTGATTTTGAAATATTTAAAATAACACAGTTTGTAAGATAAATAAGCTCCTATTGCCAATAAAGATTACTTGCATGACAGGTAAAATTAGACTTCTTGGAGGATTTTATATTTCTCTTTGGAGGTTGTTTCCACATGATTTTCTATTGCAGAAAAAATGATTTAGACTCAGACCAAGCACTCTACTCTCTTCCATTCACCAAAAGCCAAACTTTTCAAATTAGTTAAATCTGTGGTCACATAAAAAGCAATTGTGTCATTAAAGTTCTTGTTTTATTCACCTACAAAATTCTCCCACATGGGCAATATTCTGAATTATAAAACCATCTGCATACATAAGATTGAAGTCAGTTTCCCATAGTTGGCTCTCTTAATTTGTAAAGATTCAATTCTGAGCTAGTAAAATTAATTATATTTGCTTCTGGTAAGACAATACAGTAGCACAATTCTTTCTTTTCCTTCTTAGGATAGTGTTTCTAATTTTCACCCTTCAGAAGACATAAACATATCTAAATAAGAAAAATTAAACAATAGCAATAATAAATAGGTATCATTTAATTAATATTTACCATATCATGGGTTGAAATATTATTTTAACTCCCAAATAACCTCATCAGATAGCTGTTAGTATCCCTGCTTTTGCCATAAGGAAATAGATTTAGAGAAGCTTAGTGATGTATCCAATTAAACAATGTAATCTAGTAAAATTGGTGGAGAAAGGAGAAAAAAAGAAAAGAAAAAGCAAGTCCATGTTAATCTTGAAAGGAATCTTGGTAAGCAAATAAGGAAACTTTCTAGCCTCAAAATATATTATGTTAAGAAATTTTTAAACTGTATTTTATAGGTGTTTAAGATATCCAAAACACTTGTTATAAGCCTCTAATGTGCTGGGTGCAGTGGCACATGCCTGTAATTCCAGCTACTCAGGAGCCTGAGGCAGGAGGATAGCAAGTTCAAAGCCAGCCTCAGCAACCTAGGGAGGCCTTAAGCAACTTAGTGAAATCCTGTCTCAAAATAAAAATATAAAAAGGATTAGGAATGTTGCTCAGTGGTTAAGTACCCCTGGGTTCAACCTCTAATACAAACAACAAAAAAATTCTAATGTACACATATTTATATTGTAATTAATATTCTAAACTGTAAAGTTTATTATAGTTTATTTTGTAATATATTAACATATGAGTGTATTAGTCAGCATTCCATTGCTGTGAAATATACCTGAGATGGCCAACTTATAAAGAGAAAAGATTTATTCTAGCTCGTGGTGTCAGAAATTTTAGTCCATGATCACTGGGCCCGCTATTTTGGGGCCTGGCCTGGTGAGGTGATGAAATATGGCAGGAAGCATGTGGTGACCAGGAAGCATGCAGAGGTAGGAAGGGGCCAGGGTCCCAATATTCCCTTCAAAGGCTTGCCACCAGCAACCCAACTTCCTTCCACTAGACCTCACTTCTTACCAATACCACCACAGGCTGATGACCAAACCTTTAACACATGGGCCTTCAGATTCAAGCTACAGCATAGAAGTTAATTTGCACTTTGAATTTAACTCAATTTCAGAATAAAATATTCATATACATACAGGGGATATAAATGTGTTATTTATTGGGAAGTTTGTAGCACAAGATTGACACCTTTGAAATTTCAGTGCAGTGAATCTTTGTACTTTTAAATTGAATATCACATACCCTCCTCTAGTTCCTAACATCACTCAGGTAGGTAGGCTTGGGAACAAGTACATCCTAACCAAATAGTCCACTGCAATCCCAAGAATGTGTCAACCCTGTGTCATTATATTCTGCATAGTTATAATATCATTTACAGCTTAGAGGGCTAAGCTGTATTCTATATTACTCTATGCTTACACCTCATGATAAAATTGCTAGTACCCATAGAACCATAACAATGGGTTGGGGTCCTAACAATGTGTTCATTTTACTGATGAAGAAACCGAGTTTCAAAAAGTTTAAGTAATTTGCTCAAGGTCAAACTCTTAAACAAACTGATATTTGAAGACCATCAATCTGTCCACAGAAGGCTTCTGATATCTCACACCTCTCAAGGACAAGGAATGTGAGCACTTGTTAGTCTTAATGACTCAACTTGGACACAAGATAGTCCTATTCCACTTTGAAGCTCCTGAATCAGTGTAATTGAAGAGTATCTGCAGATTAAAAAGTGAACTTTTAGAAAGTATCATCTCCAGAGACACATATAAATCATAAAAAATAAATTTGATATGCTGAAATGATATGACTACAAATGCTATTTAAAACTACAAATTCAAAATTTTGTGTTCAGCACCAAAGAAGCTTCATTGTTCTCATTGACACCAAAGTAAGTAAACATTATGAACTTAATTCATAAACCAGACATCATTTACTGCTCTGTACTCTTGGGATTATATTGGAATTGAGTGCCTCAGATGACTTCATTCGAGGAAATAATTGAGAGTTTTAAAAGCACAACTAGTAGAAAGAGAAGAGTGTTTGGCATTAAGAAAGCTGACGAT
>CM053405.1:99535881-99564557 GCA_028644305.1 Xerus rutilus
GTTTCCGTCCATGGTTGCCTGGCTCCATTTCTATGGGCCTATGGTAATGTAGAACATCATGGTGGAAGGGCGTGGCAGAGTAAAGCTACTCAGCTCATGGCAGTCAGAAGAGAATGGCTACCAATCACTTACACCTGTAAAACCCTGCTCTTTATAAAGTCATGCCAATCTCTATAAACAGCAACTGTATTTTTCTAGTTTGCCCATCAAATGCTTTTAGCCATCCCTCTCTCAAGACTGCAGTCAGTCTTCCAGTAAGTTCTTCCAAAATGTATCCTAAATTTGGCTGTTTCTCACTTTTTCTTTTTTCAATACCCTGGTCGAAGCCACAATCCTTTCTTCTCTAGTAGTAGTCTACTAACTATGCTCCTGGTTTCTACTTCCACTCCCTCATCTCAAAAACACATCTGTCAGATTATAATAGTCCTCTGATCAAAACCTTCAAGGTCCTCACAATGACCTTCAAGGTGCTATATGATCTTCAAACATACCCAGAGACACCTCATAGTTGGCCTCTGCCCTCAACTCTTCTCACTTTTCGCTAACCCAGTCCTTGGACTGCTTGCTCTTCTGTACCCTGGGACCTTTGCACTTGCTGTTTTCTCTTCTTCCAATGTTCTTCCCCCCTATACCCCTATGGTCTGCCTCTTCATTTCCTGCAGATCTCTACTCAAAGCTCACCTTATTTTTGAGACTTGAGCCCTTTATACAAAAATAGTACCAGTCATCTTAGGGGTATGTGTGTATGCTTAGAAAAATTATATCAACTTTTTAATCTTTAGAAAAATATATAAATATATTCCAATATTTTTCTGTTTTCTCCCACTAGAATGCACATTCCATGAAAGCACAGATTTGTCTGTTTCATGAACTCACATATCCCCAGTGCCTGTAACTCTGCCTGTCACATGATAGGTACGCAACACATTATTGAATCAATCAGTGGATGAATCAATGCCTGGACATACAAGGTACAGTACCTCTCCCCACCCCCATGTCTGATTTGCTGGTAACCTTAGAATAAGCTGCCATCATCCCACACAGGTAATTCTCTGTGATTTTTCTCCCCACCATCAGCTCAGCGTTTATAGCAAATAATTGTGAAACCCCCCTCATTTTGCAAATTGAGTTGGGTTTAGTGCTTAATCATACTGAGAGTTATTACTATACTTAATAAAGCCAAATATAATTTACAATATTTATCTACAAAGTGTACTTAAATGGATTTGGCTTTAGGGAAAATAGGGTGTGTGTGTGTGTGTGTGTGTGTGTGTATGTTTGTGTGTGTGACTGTTCTTCTATTTAAAAAACTAATTTATACTGAGTGTGTTTTTCTATTTTTCAGTTGGTAAGCAGGAGGTTGTAAATTAATGTTCATTTCAATGCTATATTTATCCCAAATGAACACAAAGAGTTTCACTGAGCTGTCAAAGAAAGATAGTATGAAGTAGTATAACTTGAAAAATTACTTTGAGCAGTATGGAGACAATGCATCTCATTAGACTTATTTTAAGTAAGAATATAGGACACCCATGTCCCATGTCAATTGCAGCATCACAGAACTATGCTGATTGAAGTTCAACCTATTTACAATTTATAATGAAATGTAATTGTTGCTTTTCTTTTCATTTTCAACTGGCAAGTAGTAATCTCACCGCTGACATCCATGGGAAACAACACAAAACCAAACCAGCCTCTTCACTTGGCAGGAAGCCTTTATGGCTGTATATGATGCAGATAACTTTGTTTGAGGATGTAGACAGCTTTCTAGACAATCACGAGGGACAGGACCTTAATTTAACCCCAGGCCTGAAGCATTTCCTCTGGGATGTGGATGACTGATAACATGGAGGAGTGCCGAGAAAGTATAGATTTATTGAAAAATGGATGTTGCAAGCAAGGGTGTTAAATTTCTTCCTCTAAATCATTGTTTAAAAGGACAAGCTCAGATTCCTCCTTTAGCATGAAAATTCTAACTGTTGGAAGAGAAAATTTTTCAAAATCATAAGTCATTGGCATTTTTAACATTTCACTTCAAAACATAAGCCATAAGGACTACACTTGCTTTTAATACCCTCTTCACAGGACATCTCAGTGATTTTTAATTTAAAGAGAATGAGTCGTTCACTGACAGCTTGATAACTTTTCCCGTGGGAACAGAGAAAGGTCTCCTGTTTATGGCACTAATGAACATTATATAATAGCCAGCTTCTTTAAACGGTGGAGTAAATAGATCTTTATTAACAAACGTTATGTATTATGTATTTCTGTATCACAATCTTCAAGAATAACCTTTTAACAAAGTGAATAAATAAACCATAATGGGTTTCTTGCCCTTTACTAAGCAAAATATCAAGAACTTCTGCAAGGGCAGAGGTTAAGTAACTCTTTTATTTACTAATGATAAAGTTAATTGCGTGAAACCTAATTCTACTGGGTTGGAAAAAGAATTTTTCTTTTTAACTAACACTTGGCCCTCACAGTGATTTTTAAGAAACATTGCAATTCTTTAATGCAGGCTTCCCTCATCTCTTCCCATGGTTTGAACTAATACGTGATTGCAAGCAAAACATTGGATATATTCATTCCATTTAAGACAGCTAGCTGAGAATAGTAAATCACAGCTTTCCACTGGGCTTCTCTGAGTAGTGGTTTCCATATCCATTAATAGTAAATATTACTTGTTATCCTTTTCATCAGGTTGAACTAACCAAGTGGCACAATTCTGTGGCTAATTATAAAATAGACTACATTACACAAGAATTAAAACAGCAAATGAGTCATCTGGAGAGTTGCCATGATTTTTCTAAAAATCTATACTCACTGCATGTGAATTTTAATATATAATATTAATTATGCAATTCTTCCCAGCCAACTTCTCATTTCCTTGCCTGTGTGTGTGTGTGTTTCTTTTACCTTGATTACAAAGTCAAACCATTTTAGTTGAAATTAAAAATATCTGTGTATTTATAGAGAAAACAGAGAGCTGTGTTTTGATAAGGCCTCCAGAGGAGCAGGGCAAAACCTAACCCTGTCAGAAGGGAATGCTGTCTGGTCTTCATATCAGACAGTGGCTAACGAAATCCTAAGAGGGTTTGTTACATCAGCCAGTGGGCTGAGGCAACCTTTAACATGCAGGAAACTGGAGTTAATTAAACCGTTACCAGGATCCTATCTATCATCCTTGCAGTGTGCTCTATCCCAAGTCCATTTACATTTTAGAATTGAAAAAATGTTCTCAGGACTGTTGATAAACCATGTTTACTGTCTCTATTGATTTGCTACTTTTGCATAACCTTTATGTTTTAATTATCTTATAGTATTTCTTGAAGGCTCCTCTGTAGCAGTTGTTATCTGATTAGACTTTACTGGCAATTACTAAACATGAGGAGTACACCTTTTAATGGATTAATCTGCTTTGAAGTTATTAGATGACTCTAGGAGTGAAACTGCTAAGAAGAAATAATGTTGCCTTACCGAATGGCTATGTTCAAGGCACCATCATGTTTACTGGAAAGGAGATATACTCAGATTATTTGCCTGCTTTGTTCAATGCAATGTGTATGTGGATATTGTTTTGCATACAGTTTGTCAGAGAGATTACTAGCAGGCAGCTATCAATTGCGTAATTAAGATACAAATTTAACACCTGGTGAGCTTGCATTCTGAGGAAGAGCTGGAGCCAGACCTTTTGCTAATATAAATATTTTTACTGGATAAATTTTTTATTTATGATAATAAATTAAACTTGCACAATGTGCATTTATGTCTTCATTTTACTGAACAGTTTTTGAGCACTTACAGTGTATCAGGCACTATATTAAGAATTAATTGGGGGGCTGGGGTTATGGCACAGTGGTAGCGTGCTTGCCTGGCACGCGGGAGGCACTGGGTTCGATCCTCAGCACCACATAAAAATAAAATAAAGCTATTGTGTCCACCTACAACTAAAAAATAAATATTTTTTAAAAAAAAGAATTAATTGCATGGATCAACTCATGATCCTGCAGTCTGTTAGCTTTGTTTTACACATGAAATGACCAATGCACAGAAAGGTTAAGCAGTCTGCCTCAGGTTACACAGACTACAGGTAGATTTCCAACTACAGATGTGTGATTTCTGATTCCAGAACTCTGTAGCTTAACCACTGGAAAATACCCTGTGTGGTACATTTCTATAATGAATCCTAAAGGCCACTTAAAGAAAATGATATGGCCATGTTGTGCCTTTAATACTTTAATTCCTAAATATTTTCCCAGAGCTTTAATTGGAAGATATAAATGTGACAACTACTTATAGAATTCAAATTAGCTCAAATCCTATGACAATAAACAATAAAGTTCTGTGAATGTATTCTGTATCAAGGAGCTTGATCATTTGAATTGATTTCTGTAAGGAGATAAAAACAAGGAAAATAAATAAAGGATCAAATTGTTTAGATCCCATATCTATACTCCTAAGGGGAGGGGTGTGTACATATCCTGAATTTGCTGATTTACCACTGATGTCTCAAATACAAATGTTACTATTAGATACAATATTGTCCACACTGTTCATTGTGGTTAAAGAGAACCCAGAAACATTCTCCCCAGACATTCCAAAGGTAATCCTGAGGTGAACCTTCCATTCTTTTATTTTACTTATTTTACCTGGGGAGGGGCAAATGCTTAATCTTTCTAACACAAGTAGAAGATCCAAGACTCACTAAAGTTCTGGTGGCATATAGGATCAAGCACTTTGAGCTCAGTAAATCATATAAGCCTGTATGGCCCCTCCCTCCCATTCATTCCACATTTAATAAGCAGAATAGAAAAGCAGGGTATTTCCAATCATACTCTAAAGTCAGACTGCCCAGATCCTCAAAAGCTGAGTTTCACACTGGCTACATGACCTTGGGTAAATTAGTCACACAGGGGCTCAGCTTCTCCATCTGTAAAACAGGAATAAGATATATTGAAGATAATTTATAGTGAAGATTAAATGAATTACTACACATAAAGAACTCTGAGGAGTAGAGTAGAGTAGCCTATACTAAGTAAGTCAGTGCAAATGTTGCTATATTATTTGTAGTAGAACAGTGTTCTGGGACACCACATTAGACCCTTAGATAATATTCCATCCAAATAGTCTTATAACTTTTATCTATTAGTGATTTTCTTAAAATAAATAAATAACAAAATAAAGTGTGTTAGTCAACTTTTGTCACTAGGACAAAATATCTGGGGAAATTAACTTAGAGGAGGAAAGATTTATTTTGGCTCATAGTTTCTGAGCCTCAGTGTACAGCCGTCCAGCTCCATTGCTTTGGGTCTGTGGTGAGTCAGAACGTGGTGGTAGAATGGTTTGGCAGAGGAAAGCTGGACACCTTATGGCAGCCAGGAAGTAAAGAAAGAGGGCAAGAGGAAGGTGTCAAAAAAATCCCCTTGTAGGGGATGCCCCCAGTGACCTACTTCCTCCAAGCAGGTCACATCTCCTACCGTTTCTACCACCTCTCAATAATATCAAATTATTAATCCATCAATGATGGATCAATTAATCAACTGATGAGGTTAGAGCCCTCAAGAGCAAATCACTTCCCAAGAAGTCCTCATCTGAACATTGCTGCATTAGGACCAAGGCTTCAACACATGAGCCTGTGGGGGACATTCCTGTTCCAAACTATCACATATAACCACAGCAAGTCCTAGTCCTTGACCTCATGTTGTAACATACTGCCTCTTATTTTCCCAAGCAATGATTATATTCCAAGAGGAACGTGATTAAAACTAGAACTAGTTCTGAGTGAAATACTGGCTTGGATCAGCTTTTTCTGCGGGCTCTCCAGGGTTACTATGGACGAGACGTCGCTCTCTTCCCCAACCCAGTCAGGAAGCATATGAACTCACTGGCCACACGTGGCCCTTTCTAAGCAAAATTAGGCTCCAGCTGGAAACTTCCAAGGGATCTGCATGTTCTCACAGGAAAACCCCATCCCTTTCACCATGCTCATTGTGAGATATAGAAAGGCTGGTACTCCATTCTCAGAATGCAGCATTTAACCTTGAATGTACAATTTTTTTTTTAATTTTTTTTTTAGTTGTGGATGGACACAATGTCTTTATTTTATTGCTTTGTATGTGGTGCTGAGGATCGAACCCAGGGCCTCACGCATGCGAGGCAAGCACTCTACCGCTGAGCCACAGCCCCAGCCCCTTGAATGTACAATTTTTGAGGATGGAAGAAAAAAATTGTTCTATTTCCTCAGCCAAAGAGGAAATAGAACAAATGGTTACCAGCAGTTAACACCCTGAGTGGGACAGATTCACAGCCTCTTGACAAACAGGAGGCAAGAGGGAAGGGGCCAACCTGTCCAACAAAGATCAGCTTCATACATGCCATAGTGCACTGAACCCCAGAAAGCCCTTCCTGCCACAAGAGAACCAGAGAGATAGAGACAACTAAAGTACCTTTTTAAAAAATAACCCAACAGGAGACAGAAAACCTAGGTGAAGGTGAAAGCTGAGGAGACTGTACACCCTATAGTACTCAGCCAATGAAGAACTGGGGGAGGGACCTTGCACACCAGGGGAAAAAAGCTAATTGTAACTGCTCTGTGGGTGCTTGCTCCCCTAGACTCCCGATCTTGCCAGACAGTCACTAAAGTCTTGCTTTTTCTACACCTTTTCTCTGGGCCCATTCTTGGGCAGGTGCACATGTTACTCATACTCACCATAGGCCCAAAACAGAGAGCATTTACCTAGCCTTTAAAACTGATTAGTCTACAAAGGAAAAAAAAGACATTAATTTTTTAGATCTTTTTTGGTTGCAGTAATAATGGTGTGACACCTTTCTTTACCATTATAAAGGACATAGCCTAGACCCCTGTGACAAAAGATAGATTAACAAAAGAAAGTATAACAGATTGTTAATGGGTTATAGCTCGGTGGTAGAGCATCTGCCTAGCGTGTGTGAGGCAATGAGTTCTATTCTCAGCACAATATAAATAAATTAATAAAACAAAGGTCTATTGACAACTATGAAAATATTTTTTTAAAAATCTGTATAACATAGAAGTCATTGGAAAGGAAGACCCAAAGACCTAGTAAAAACTGTCTACTTCTATGCTTATAATATGACTGAACAAAAATGATATGTCCTCAAGGTAATAGACCAAGAGCAGAAGCCCAGCAAGGGCTGCCTGTGGGATTCCTCTTGGTGTCTCTGAGTAGTATTTCCTCTTCCCTGGCATAGGGCAGAACTCCTCTGGGATGAGGGTCTTATGACCTCCCATCAGACAAGGAAGGTCAGAATTTCATTATAGCCAGCTCTTACACTGAAAGATGAAGAAAGATTACAGTAATATTTCTAGGTTTTATGGCTAGCTTTGGGGGAGAGGGGTTCCAATTTCTATGCCCTCCTTGGGGAAAATGAAATCTCGTTTCTGCCTTGGAGAAAAAAGAAGAGAAGGAGAAAGATGGTCAAGAGAAGGTCAGAAAGAGATTTTGTTTCCAGTGTGCTTTAGTTCAAAGCAGTCAGCATGTTTAAGCATTATACTTGGAGGTATGGCTTTATATGCCCTAATGGTGAAAAACAGAAAATAATCCACAGTTATTCATAAATGCAGAGAAAACTGCCAAACAGGTAGAGACTCTACCTTATCCTCCAAAACCAGATGATTGTCTGGCACCATCCCTGTATCGATCATGATTAAGGACGACAGGGAGAAATGTCGGACCACAGTGCTCCAATGCCAGCTGAGAACCTAAGGATTCAGCAATGCACTTTCTTGACCACCCACTCTCCCTTGGGAATTCCTAGGTAGGCTCCAGCTCCCTCTCTTTCTTACCAACCTGTGGCCCCAAATTTTCCTCCTTGGAATCCAATGCCCAATTTTATCTGCAGAAGTTGCCACCACCTGCAGAACATAAGCAATCCCATCTACCCTGCGCTCCATGTGTAACTCCTTACCAACCACCACAGGCCACAGTATAGTCTGGTGCCAGGAGCCATCCTTGAACTGTGCATGAACCAAAATGACATGGAAGCCATTAGGCAAGAAAAGTCTGGTATCCAGAACTCCCAGCAGCAAACTTGCTGGTTTGAGAACTCCCAATTCATGTGACTTCCTACTTAGCTCCGTCTAAGTTCAGCACAGCATCCGAGATAGGGTAACCTGCCTGAGCCACACTGCCACTTGGAAATGGCTATGGCTGGCTAAGATGCCAATCAACCTGTTTACCCCTGCCACACCCAGAAACAAGCACCCAACCGAGACTACCAAGATTCCTCCCTGTGAAACCTTATCCCTGCCTCTGATGTATTTCCCCTAAAGTAAAGAATTGGAGCCATTTTTTGTTTGTTCAGTTCCAACTCCTATCAGGACTGGAGGATCTATCAGACACTTCCTTTTTTATCTAATTGCTATCTCTGTCTCTATTTCTTAATTATTTCAGACTTTCTATTTCTCAGGTGGCTTACACCTCCTGATCAGGAAATGACCCTGTCAGGGTACTGGCCACCCGGGATAGTCTGATGTTAACTAGAGTTTCACAGGATGATATTGATGGGTGGGTTTTCTATTTTGTATTTTAATAGTTGTATGCTTCATATTTTAATATATTTAGAAACATAAGTATATCAAAGTTATAATTTCATAGACATCCTGCTTAGAATAAGCCCAAGAAAACAAAAATAAGTTGTTCTACAAGGAAAAACAAATATGTGCAAGTGATCATGAAGATAGTACAAAATGAGTGAAGTTGAGGGAAGCTGTTGTCCTACCTTGATTTAGGGCTAAGAATCGGAGTATCATTCCACCTCTTCTATCATGGAGGAAAGGAAGAAGTGACTCCTAACAGCCCTTAAATGGGAACATTAAATATAAGCTGTTTGATTACAAACTTTAAAGAGCATTAATGAAATGATACAAAAGAATTGCTAATGTTTTTCCTAACTTCTTATTGTTGTTTTATTTTTCACTCTTAAAGAGGTATGATCTTTTGCAATGCTGGAAGAGCTCCATCAGCAGGAGCAGAGGTTCTGTCACTCAGGCTGCCATGTCTCTACAGTCTCCAGGCTAAGGGGCCACATGATAGAACTCAGCAGAAAAATGGACTATTGTATAGGCATGCAAAAATGAGAGGATTTTCTACAATTTACTTATAGGACTGATATGTAATTAAAATCTTTCATTTCAAAAAGAATGAGAAGGGAAATTTTGCATAGGTGTATGGGTAAGTTTGCATTTGCAATCAATTTTAGTTTATTGTTTAACAATTTGTTTTTAACTATATTTTACATATTAGAAGGAAAAAAAGTCATATACAAAGAGATGGTAAATATCCAGTAGTTGCGTAAGTTTTCTGTTCAGAGAATTCTGTGTGTGTGTGTGTGTGTGTGTGTGTGTGTGTGTGTGTGTATAACTGGTGTGATTCTACATCATGTACAACCAGAAGAATGAGAAATTGCACTCCATTATATATGATGTATCAGGTGCATTCTACTGTCATGTATAACTAAAGAAAATTTTAAAAATTTTTTTAAATTTAAAATGAAAAAAATAAAACTAGGGTTTGAACCCAGGACCTTATGATGCTAAACAAGTGCTCTGCCACTGAGTTACATCTCCAGTCCTTTTTTAAATTTTGGTTTTCATATAGGATCTTGCTATGTTGCCCAGGCTGGCCACAAACTTATGATCCCCCTGCCTCAGCCTCCAGAGCAGCTGGGATTATAAGCATGTGTCACAGCACCTGACTATTAATTCAAATTTTAAGTGCAACATAGAAGATTTTAAAAAGGGAAACATGCTCTTAATATAATATTGCCTGTTTTGAGTTATTTTGAGTTAGAATTAAATAAGAAAACCATAGGCAGAGCTGGGCTTTTAGCAACTTGTTTTGTAATGACTATGTCAATAGCTGGCTTCAGGTCCCTGTTCCTCAACTTGGATGTAACCCGCTGTCAGGGAGCCAGGCATATCCACACAATAAGCACAGAGTTCCTTCCCCAAACTCAAGTTAGCTTGATAATAAGTCACTTAAAATAATTTTTATATTAAGATAAACATTAACATTTTGAACTGAAAATAAATCACTTAATTATTTTTAAGGTGTAACACCAAATCTGAAAAAAAAATTAAGGATCTTTTAATAGGCCTCTTTAGCCTAAACCTTTCCCAATTCCCCAGGCAAACACATTACCCCTTCCCTCCCCCCTACTCTTGCAAGGACTTGGGGAGACAGATGTTTACTGCCTCTGGTGCTCCCAGCCACCCTCATCTATGTCACTGACATCTCTCAGTGCTTCTGGCTCCTTGAACTGAGTAGACTTTGGGGGCTTTGCAAAGATATTTGCAGTATCTACACAGACCTAGATTTAAGAATCCTTCCTTGGAGCTTTTTCCCAATCCCATAAAATTCAGATATGAGCTGAATTTAATTCAGCTTTAGCTCTCCTAGGCTTACTTATGTCTTATGCTTTATCACAGAATTAAAGACTTTGCCCCAGTCAAAAGGACTCCTTTCTTCCTTCCATGGGCAAGAGAACCATGTCTCTCCCCAAATCTCCTCCTTGATGGCACCTCCTGTCCCTAGGCTCTGAAACATTAGTCTGAAGAAAGCCCATTGTCTGGCAACAGGCTTAAATTTGGAATTCTGTCCTGTTTCACCTGGATAATTTGTTCTTCTTGATGATCAGATCTCCTCTCTGCCCCCTCACAGTCCTTGGATGTACTATTCAGAATGAATTTTGACGAGTCCTGGTTGGTGCCTCTGCACAACTCACAGCATAGTGTCTTTTAAATATTCATATTTTGCTCCTGGGGTGATCATTACTATTCCATTTCAGAACTGTTCTAATGCATTTAAGCATCAATATTTCTCAGCTTAATTCATTATGTGTCCATTCAGGTAGGTGATCATGTAACCAGCCCGTGTACGTGCCAATATCTCCCACTCCTGCCACGAAGGGTGATCCCTTAGCACTGAGAAAATTGGGATGTAGTCTTTTTTATTTCAAACTATAAATATGCATTCCAGGTTTGGTATACATTAATGGGCTTTAAAACATCTCTAGTATAATCTTTCATAGCGTCTTCATCTCCACACCAACTGGAAGGACTTTACTTTTCCCTCTGATAGAAAAATTGAAAACAATAATTAAAAAGGAATGGAATTTATTTGCATTTTACTTCCATAGAAGGGGAGAGCAGGGTATATTACCTAGCAAGTTGTGAACACAAGGATGTCAGACATTATTATGTTTTTGTCCACTCTGGTGGAAGAGGGATTATACAGAACACTGTTCCCTTAGCTGTCTTTGGGCCCAAGCTCAGAGGCAATGCCCCACACAGCCCTGTCTATGCTGGGAAATGCCGCTAAGGCTGGTGACAGATCAGCCCCCACCCCTTGCCAGAGTCAAGATTTAACCCTCTCCCCCCCCCCGCCCACCCCCCTCCTGCCAGGGGCTTGTCTTACTATTTACGCTATTAGTGCTGTGGCTTTTCTTTTTTCTTTCATTTGAATTTTTTCTTTCTTTCTTTTTTTAATTTCTTTCTTTTTTAATTTTCTCTAGCTCTCTCCTTCTCTAGGGATGCCTGTCAACGGCTCTCTCAAGGTCAGACTTGTTACACACACCTGACACATGAACTTCATTCGTCTTCCACCCACAACAGTCTTCCTGAAAGGCTCCCTGTCGCCGCTGTTGTCACAAACCCAGCCTGCTTCTGTGTCTGGGTTTGAGAGCAAAGTGGTATGTTCTGCCCGGAAATGCAAGAGTCTCCCTCTTCCCTGGGTGTCTCTCCCCTGCTCTCTAAAATAGGGGCAATACTATCTCTATTGGATTTAATACTGACAGTGACTAAAACAAGGTTGCAGAATTAAATGCATTCACCGCTGGCAGGGAAAGAACAGGACAGGGAGAGGGATGAGACCCCCCCTAACCTTTATTCATCACATTCAGTCTCCCCTGCCCCAGTACAAGGCACAGCATTTTCTAACAAAGATGATTTCTGAATACTGGGATCTGATGGCTTTTTATAAACCCATCATAAAGCACAGTAGATAAAATTTATATGGAGCATTTGTGTCTGTTAAGTCCTGAGAAATTTGGGAAATTAAGAAGGTCCCCCCCCTTCTTTCTTTCACAAAGCATGTGAAAGCATTCTTCTTCTACTAAATGGATTTAGTCTAACTGCCTAATTCATTATGCTAAAACCATGAAGCAATTTCCTGTTCAAAGCCCAGCTCACAGGCTCTCTGTTGTCAAGTATTTGAATTTCAGATTAGAAATGTGTTCATTTGGATAGCTTGAAAGGAAAGCTTTGTTGTCAGCTTGGCTTTATGTTCTGCCAGAAGCCAAATCCCTCCTCTTTAGCAGTCACCAGCAAAATACCAGACCTCAACTCTGGGCTCAATATCTTGAAACAAACACAAACACCTCTGGCCTCTGTGGTCAAAGCAATGGCTTGAGGTTGGCTTTCCCTAATAATAAAACTCTCTCAGATGATGATTTCTGACAGATAGGAGCAAATGTTTAGGGTCTCCACTCCACCTCCTCCCTGCTCCTGCCTCCATCACACATCACAAATTTTTCAGAGGGGAAGTGTTTCTGCCCGAATCTCCTCTAGCACAGCTTAGCTCCATTAGTAACTGAGCCATTCGTTACAGAACAGGGAGCTGAAGAACAGGGGCCTGCATTTTTTTGACCTTCGGTTTGTCAACACCGTCATTTATACTGTGCAGCACTGTCCCATCCACCTGCCATTACCAGTGACTTTTCCCTTTATTGATCTTACAAAAATGTACACAGCTGCTCAGAGAGTCAAAGGTCATGTTTTAAGCTGAAGAAACAAAGTCTGCAGGGGAGGAGGGATGCCCTGATACACCTAGAAGGAAAATAGAAATATACACTTGATTAGCTAATAATTAGGACCATTCTGATACTGGATGAAAATTTAGGCAATCACTTACACTGATTTTTGTGTTTTATTTTTTTTGAGCTACAATATTCTACTATACTGTTAGAGTTTGTTACTGTGATTCCAGTGTGATCATCTAATTGTTATTAATAAATACTTATTGAGGCTTCTTGTATCCAGTTATCAATATATTCCTATCTCTAATTTCATCATGCGGCATTTGTGGTTGTTGTTGATATTAAGAACTAATGAGCCACTCACTGTGGCATACGCCTATGATCCCAGCAGCGTGGGAGGTTGAGGTAGGAGAATCACAAGTTCAAAGCCAGCCTCAGCAACTTAGCTAGACCCTAAGAAACTTAGTGAGGCCCTGTCTCAAAATTATAAAAATAAAATAAGAAGGGCTGGGAATGTAGCTCAGTGGTTAAGTGCCCTTGGGTTTAATTTCTGGTAACAACAACAACAAACAATTAATGAGAATTTAGTTTATCATGGTTTTCCAAGTGATTTCACTAGCAATAGCTTACTTGGTTCTCTCAGATGAGTCTCATCATAGTCCATAAGTGAGGAACCCAGGTTTAATGGCAATATCACAAGGAGAAATAAGTTGCAGAGGGATGAGTTTCTAACATAGAACTTTGACTTTAATTTCTTGAATGTTTTTATCATTTCAACCTGAATCTGATACTGATCTCAGCCCCTACATAGGGGTAAGCTATCATTATATCTTCTTAGTGGTCTTATTTTAAGGCTAAATAAAATAGAATATACAACCCTGTGTCTATTTGGCTCTTCACAAAGAATAGAAATTATGTGTTCAATAACAATGCTTCTAAGCAATTTTAGTATATCCATTGCCTTCAATTCAAAAACAATGATCTCTATGTGGATGTAAACTACAACCAAACTCAATTATGCCACAGAAAACTGGATGCATTTTTTGATATATGGAGAAAATAGTAGGCAATTTGTCAATCTACTGTATATAGGAACAGTCCAGACCTTATGGCAAAGAAAGAATAAAATTAGAAATCAAAGATAACTGAAGAGTTGGGGTGATTCTAAAGCCAATCCATAGTGTGACTGGGGCAGAATTTGTAAAATTGTAACTATATCCAGCCATGACTACTTTCATTTCCCTTGTCCTCCTACTCCCCACTATAGATTCTGAGTTCAGCATAGTGATAGAAAAATGAGTAAGACACAAGAAGTCCCTGCCTTCTGGGTGTTCCCTGCGACACTTACTTGATGGGTCTGCCAAGGAGAGGGTAATGAGAGCTCTCAGGGAAGGCCCATCGTCCCTTCTGTGTTGAGCCCCACAGTAGAACTGTGGTCTCAAAGTGATGGACCAGGTTGATCTGGAACTGCATTTCCCAGAATCCCCTTCTCTATATAGATCAAGGCTAAGAACTGGTATGAGTTCTGGGAAGCAGAAGTAAAACAGCAGCCATTACTCTCCACAGGTGCCTGTGGTTAATATGGAGACCACCTCAGAAGTGCCAATAGATGCCAGTTAGTCCTCATTTCCCCAGCTTTGCATCCAACTCTTCCTTCTTCCTGCTGACCCACAGTGTTCTAGCTCACTACTAGATACTTGGCTGAAGCAGTGACCTCCACAGGGACAGCCCTACCCTGGTACTGGACCTGCAAGCTCTGAGTTGCCCACCAGCTCTAGTGCCAGAGAGGAGCCGAATGGGGACTTTTCATTGACCCTCCATTTCTCCTTCCTGGATCCTTTCTTCCCCAGATCTCATTCCTGCAGTGAATGATACATCACTTCATGTTTCCCAATTGAATGGTTGATGGATTCAGTAACACTCCTAATAAATGTAACTTTACTTGATGAAAAGAAGCAGAGTGTTGTGCTGTCTTAGCTAGTGACAGAAGTAAGGGAAATAGATCATTTCGATTCATCTCTGTTCTCTCATTCCTTTGTTCCTTGAGACCAGATATACTGATTTGGGATAAAATTAACTGATGAAAGTCCTGATTGTTTTGGTGGCTACTAGAAAGGCTTGCAATCCATACAAAACTAACTTACAATAAGGATCAGAGCAGTGACTACTTTTCAACCTCCTCAGCCAACTAAGATAATGGCTCTATCAAAGATTTATGACAAAATGTCCCCATTAGGAACAGCTTAGGATAATAAAAGGTGATCTTTCATATCAATAATAATATAGGGGCTTATCTCACATATCAGCAACACAATTTAAAATTTCATTTTCTGAGTGTCCATTTCTAGAATTTTGAGGCACTCTCCAATCTCTATGTAGAGCTTTCTCATCAGTAAAATAAGTTATTTTTAGCCAATTCCCTCCAAGCACAGTTTTTCTGTGTGACCCTAATTTATAATTAGAGGGGAGATCAAAGATAGAGTGAAAGCAGGTCAAAATGAGGCAACAATTTCTGAAAGCAAGAGCTGAGGCAGGAAAAAGAGGGATGAAGATTCCAGTGGGCTGGACATCGGTGGTAAAACACAGCCTGCTTTTGTCTCTGTAAGAAGAGCTGAGGCTGACAGGTGTGTGTACTAACTGACAAGAGAGAATGTTGCTCTCCAGGTGTGCTCTGCACTAGATGACAGTGTCCACTCTACACTAAAAGATCAGGAACTCTCTTTTTCTTATATTAATTCCCTAGCCCATATCTAGCACAGAAACTCACACATTAAAGATAGTCAATAAATGTTCTTTCAGTGAAGAGATGTGTCCTTGCAAGAGATAAAACAAAGGATGCAAGGACACCAAGGTTAGGCCCAGTCTCATTTAAGAGATGTTCAAACACATGCAAGACCTCTTCACAACATTGTATGCCACTTACTCCCAAATCTTAATTTGTCAACTTCCAATAATCTCATACAATTTCAGCAAATCATCAAATGAGCAATCCTTTTCACTTTGAAGTATTTTCCAAGCTCAATATATTAAATACCTCTAAACCCTGACAACAAGAGGGGATTAATACAGAGAAAAGTCCAATATTTAGTTTCTACAGGTACAGTTGCCAGGCAACCACCACACCACAACACACAGGACTGTCATTACAGATCAATCTCCCTTTCCTTTAACTCCTTTACTGCCAAAA
Source organism: Xerus rutilus (assembly GCA_028644305.1). Taxonomy (NCBI): domain Eukaryota; kingdom Metazoa; phylum Chordata; class Mammalia; order Rodentia; family Sciuridae; genus Xerus; species Xerus rutilus. The sequence continues at coordinate 99,551,864 of CM053405.1, forward strand.
TGAACATCCATACAGGCAACAATGTCACTTAAAAAGGTCTTCCCAAGCACTCAGGCTAAAATCTTTTGCGGGAACTGCAACATACTCCAGACCTGGCAAAAATGATTCTATTCAAATATTCCATTTCAATATAGAAAATGCCCTTATGTTAAGAAAAATATGCAACTAAAAAGATAGTGCAGATTATTAAACTTGCAATTAGCAATGTAAATCATTTGTCATAAATTAATATAAGGTACCAGGGGTCCCACTTATAGCAGAGTAGGTGCCGTCTTATTCATATTCTGGTTACTGCTCAGCTTTTCTCCATGGTAATTTCATCTATACCACTCACAGGATGACAATTTTATATCATAAGAGGTCCCCTGGTAGTGGATATTAATTTATAATAGAGGGAAACAGCAGGGAGAAATTTTTTGTGCTCCTTGCCAGTAAAACACACAAACTGCTCCCTTGAGGCACATACAGTTATATATTAAAACATTAGTGATGGCACTAGAGTTAATAAGAGATATAATATACAAGACAACCGTATAGAGTATATATTAAAAATCCACAAAAAGATGGTGTAGGTCCTAAAGAAAAGCTCTCAGGATAAATTGTGTTCTGTGCTTTCTTGTCATTTAAAAAGCAGTCTTAGAAAATTTGCAATGCATCCACAATGGGATTCACAATTATCTGAGGTCAAATATCTGAGAACTATTTTTTTTCTAGGGAAGCATAAAGCATAAAACCTTCTATTGTTGTCTGTAAACCATAATAGAACTGCCAGTAACCAAGGGATAAAATAAATGTCTCCCAAGTAATAGAAAGCATTAAGCTAGATTAGTGGTTTCCATAGTTCCTTAAATGATTCCTATTCCACATGCAAAATGTTTTCAATTTGGCTCCCCCAAAATGAAAAAGACATTTACTTTAAGTTATTAAAAAACACTAATTTAAGACCCATTTAATGTAAGAGGTCTTTGCCTTTTGATAAAGATCTAGACATAATCTCTCATAAAACTAACATTTTCCATATCTATACCTTATAATTTGAAAACTTTGAAATATCTTTCTAAAATAATTTTTCAATGGGAAAAATATCGTTCACTGTTTAGGGTCTCAAAAGGTACTTGATTCCCATATAGCAATGAAGTGGTATATCAAAGGTCACATGGCAAAATACGGGCAGAGCCTAGAGCAAACCAGGTATACATTGTTCAAGGCAGGTTGCCCCTTCAATGTTGCTTTAGACATATTGTCATTTTCCAAAGACTACTGTCTGCCACAATACCAGCTCCTTTCAAAGTAGCAAATTAAGTGCTCTTTACAATTCTGAGTCCGCTGGAATAATAATCAGAACAAAGTTCACAAATGCTCTCCTTGGATAGGCCACTTATATCAACAACAAAATGATGCTCTTCTTTCCATCCAGATATATCTGAAATGTCCCAGTTATTTTTTTGAATGCTTCTTAAAATATGGTAGTGTTTTTTCTTGTTCAGTGTCTCACCCTGGTCAATCACCACTTGACAGGACTATGGCTCTCACATCCACACTCCCATACTTTCCCAAATCTCCAACCCAGTCCAGATTTGTGTCCTCAGCTCCATGTTCAACTTCCTAATAGTGTACTGGTTAGAACTCCCTGGATGCTTCACTGGCCACTTCAAACATTTGACTTGGATTCATGGATTCATCCACCCAAACATTTTTATTTCTTTATAATTAAAACTGGGATAATAACACCTGCCTCACTGAGTTGCCCTAAAGATTAATGAGATCTCTAATTTAGTGTCAAATCGTAGGTATTCGCTATCTGTTAGCTGCCATTATCAATAATACTAATTATTATTAATTAAGCCTCAAGCATGTTTGACCTCTTCCTCTTTCTAATTTTTAAATGTCCCTAATGCCTCTTTTGTCTCTTGTTCTCTGCCCTCAGTGCCACTGATTTAGTGAGTCTTTCCTTATCTCTGCCCTGAGCTGCTGCAATAACTCCCTAACTTCCATTTCTCTTGTATACAGTTCAGCTCCATTGCTACTACCACTATTTTTTCTGAAACAGATCTGATCATGTAAATCGCATGCTTAAAAATCTTTTTTTTTTTGGTAACGAGGATTGAACTCAGGGACACTGGACTACTGAGCCACATCCTCAGCCCTATATTTTGTGTTTTATTTAGAGACAGGGTCTCACTGAGTTGCTTAGTGCCTCGCCGTTGCTGAGGCTGGCTTTGAACTCACTATTCTCCTGTCTCAGCCTCCCAAAGTGCTGGGAATACCTATGCTTAAAAATCTTTATGTCAGCAAAACCAGGTTCTAAGTCCTTAGCTTGATATGTAACATTTTCCCAAATGGGGCCCAGCCTACCTTCTTAACCTCATTGACTACGTTCCAAAACTTTCCTCAACACATTTTGGCCCTTGCTTTCATTTCTCCTTGCCTTTGTACATACTGTTCCCTCTCCTCTCCCAATTTCTTTACTTGGTGGGCTGGCTGTTTTCTATTTGCTCTAAATCCATCAGGCTCCACTCTCGTCTATTGTTCAGAGGCTGACTGTTAAGACTTAAAACACCTGGGTTGCCTTGCTTGTCAGCTTCTTGTTGGAGTCAGCCATTGGAAACACCTGCAAGAGATCCAAGGGCAAGAAGACAGCAGTCAAGTTTGTGCCCTCCCCATTGCAAGCTCTGGCAGGTACAGCATCCCCTGTAATGACAGCTTCTTCCAGGTAGACCCTCTTCTTCAGCCACAGCTCCCAACTAGCACCTGATGACACCTTTTCTGCCCCCTCCTCTTCAAGTCTAAGAATGGCATTCCCTCTATGATATTACTAATGCCTTCATTAAAATGTCTCATCAAAAATCCTAGCTGGCCTGCCAAAATAAATAACCCAAATCTACCTAATCATGAGGAAACATCAGACAAACCATAGTGGAGGCAAACCTCCACTATTCTTCGTAATAGCCTGTACTGTCTAAAAGTTTCAAGCCCTTTCACTCCCTACCTTTCAGCCCTTCCCCAACAGGCAAGAGAGTGCATGAGCTTGCGCATGCACATGTACACACACATCTGAGGAACTTTTTGAGCATCCAAGAGACCTCATTGATAAGACAACTGAATGTTCTGTATGATCCCAATTGAATACTGGACCAAGAAAAAAAAAACCTATGAAAGATATATTGCACAATTGACAACATTTTAATACGGATTGTGGATTAGTGAACAACATTGGGGGTTTTTTAAAATTTATTTATATCCTGGAGATCAGTGCTCTATCTGACGTGTGTGGGGCAAAAATTTGCTCCCAAAATGTAGGCTCTCTCTTCACCTCTTTGATTGTTTCTTTTGCTGAGAAGAAGCTTTTTAGTTTGAATCCATCTCATTTATTGATTCTTGATTTTATTTCTCGTGCTTTAGGAGTCTTGTTAAGGAAGTAGAGACCTAATCCAATGTGATGAAGGTTTGGGCCTGTTTTTTCCTCTATGAGGCACAGGGTCTCTGGTCTAATTCCTAGGTCCTTGATCCACTCTGAGTTGAGTTTTGTGCATGGTGAGAAATAGGGATTTAGTTTCATTTTGCTGCATATGAGTTTCCAGTTTTCCCAGCACCATTTGTTGAAGAGGCTATCTTTTCTCCAATGTATGTTTTTGGCACCTTTGTCTAGTATAAACTCTATTTATGTGGATTTGTCTCTGTGTCTTCTATACAACATTGGGTTTTAAAGTTTCTGAGATTATTATATCCTGATTATTTACAAAAACACCTTTGTTTTGATGAAATGCATACTAGCATATTTAGGAAAATTGGGTTTGATGCCTGCAAATTACTTTCAGGAAAAATTATAGATAGATAGATAGATGGATAGATAGATAGACAAAGCAGAATGGGTTAAAAGTTCTTAATAAGTGGATGCTGAATGATAACCTGTGAAACTCCATTATCAATAAACTTTCAAATTTACCATTAACTTCCTAACAACAGAGTAACCAATGATCAATAGAGTATACTGTGCTTCAGAAATTTTATAGTCAACTATTAACTCTATATATTGGGTTGTATTGTTTATATGCATTGTTTTATACACACACATGCATATTTATATCTTAGTTATAACAACTCTCTTCTATTATCACTAGATAATTTTGAGGGATCAGAGGGCTAGATTGAGTCCTGGAGCATGGGTTTAGTTGACTCCAAAATGTAACCTTTTTGCCCTGATGCTCCATTCCTGCCCGAACAGTATTGATGCTCTCCTTTCTGTTCTACTATAATAGCACTTGACACAATATCTTTCTTCTATTACATTTATTATGTGATATTTTAATTATTTCCTAAACTATGTGGGTCTTACTCATTTTTGCTTATTTCAACCTAGCACAAAGTCTGACACATCATAGGCATTTAATAATAAACAAAATAATCAAGGAGTGAGGGTATGCATAGTTTTCCCATCTTTTGCCACTACAGTCCAGAAAGCACAATGCCTCTGAAGTTGGGGTGGTAGCAATACCATTCTCTCTATAATTGTCCTGTCAAAATGGTAGACACTCTCCAAACATGGCTCTTGAGAAACTTGAAATGTGGCTGGACCAAACTGAGACAAGCTATCAATGTTATATACACAAAAAGATTGATTATGAAAAACTAATATTACTATGAAAATAAGAACGCAGAGTATCTTAATATTATTTTGCATTGATTACCTGCTGAAATGACAATATTTTGGATTCATTGAGTTACATAAAACATATTAAAATTAATTTTATCTGACAATTCCTGTGGCAACTAGAAATTAAAAATTCTCCATGTAACTCATGTTTTATTTTTTTGGTTAGTGCTGGTCTGCACGGATGAAGAAGTTACTAATTAAGCTGCTTTGCTAATTCTTATTATTCTTGGGTGACAAGTACAGCAAATAATTCTTGGCTTCTTCATCTCTTTTAAAAACTCAGTCTGCTCAGGCAGGGCTCTTGAGCTTTAGGAGCCCACCAGCAGACACTTTGTTAGAATGTGGATGCTGACTCAGTGGCCTGAGGAACCTGAATTTCTACCCTGCTCCCCAGTGCCACTGGTGCCTGGACCACACTGTGAACAGCCAAGGACTAAGGCCCTCTTAGGCTTTAATTTGATGCAGGTGTTGGCATATAAATGTTTCATTAACCTAAGGAAAGTCAGTATTTTAGGAAATGTAATTGCTGCTAACAACTTCTGGTTATGTCAGATAGTCATAAGAATGTGATTTCCCCAAACCCACAATATGATTTACCACGCTGTTAATAAAAATGCTTTCAAAAGTAAACAAACCTTTATATTAAGACAATCTTTTTAAAAATACAGATTTATGCCAGTGCTTTTCCAAAAACACACATAATTTTAACCACCACAGCTGTGCCTCAGGGGATATCACAGGCAGTCAGCTGGACCTATGGTGGCCCCTTACTTCTGGTATTATAGATGCACTTTAGAAATTATAACTGAGTAGAAGAAAAGGCTGTCCTTCTTCTACATGTCTAGCATTTCACCCAAATATTTTCATAGCTCAATGTGATTTTTAATGAAAATAATGCCTTGTCTTCTTATCCATTTCTGGATAATAACACACACAAGTTAATGTAGGCCAGGAACAATGTCGTAAAACATGACAAGTAGCAACCACAGCTAGAGTAATAACAAGAAAGTTCTCTATGCTGTCAAACACCAAACTAGACATGTCAAAACACTAATAAGGCAGTGTGGGGGGAGCTTGTGATGCACCCTGGGAATGAGAAATTCTCCAGAATATAGTGCTGAAAACATTAACATTTCCAAGAGAAAACTTTAAATAGCAGGGAAATATTTTTGTGGACTTATTATTAATAATATTTGTATCGCCTCTCATCACATTTTATCAGATGGACTTTCCTTGTGAGATAAAGAGAATTTTTCATTTTGTATAAGAAGAAACAACAGATCCAATGAGAGCCAAAGCTTGAATCTAGGACATTAAAGTGTAAGTCAGTTCCATTTCCAACACTACCAAACAAAACTTTGGCAAGAAGTAAAGAAAAAGAGTTAAAATGAGAGGCTATGTTAGTTCAAGTCTCTTGCCCCATCTATGTGAAGTCTGGCATGCTTTCTTGTACAAAGCTACAATCAATGTGTTTGTACTCTCCCTTCTTCCTTTTCTCCCTCAAAAATACTTCTCTCAAAGAAATATCTCATAAACACATTCATACTAAAGTAGGAATGTCTGGTAAATCCAAGAAAATTCAACTGCCAAATCCCAAGTACCAGCTAACAGTATGGGGGCCAGGCAGAGAAATGAGCAGAAAGGAAACCTGACCACTGCTGGGACGTCCTTTCTCTCAGGCTACACCAATCCATCCCTCAGCAATTCATTCAGACATCCTAGAAATTGTACCACGCTCTACCAACGTAAAGCTAAGTCATTTTATACAGAAGTCATAAAAAACAGATGACCTACAAATGGACATGAGCTGAGCCTATCTTGACTATCTTTTTTGCTTCTTTTGGCTATAGTTGGATTTTTAGAAGCCTTTATTATTGAGCAAAGCACCAAGAAAATAAGTTATTTGCTGAAGGTGTCCATTTCCTCCAGCCACTGATAGGCAAGATGATACAAGCAAGTAGATATTGCTATAGAAAATTAACAGACCCTGCAGATCTTCATTTAAGTTCTATGTTCCCTAAACTAGTTACAAATAGTGAAAGATTAGCTCAAATGATTTTTCCAAAACTATTATAACAATGCCAAACTCAGCAAAATATTATTCACAATTGTACAAGATTCTTACCTGTTAAGAGAACTGCTTTTCTATTTCTTGATTTTGCTAGCCCCTTGGGTATTATCTCATGGGTCACAAAGGGAGATCTTTTTATAAACTGAGCACTATCTTTTAACAACAAAAATATAGCACAGGACCTATCACAAGAGTCAATATGGGAAACTCACTCAGCATGAACAGATTTCAAATCATGGCATCTGAATCCCTCTGATAGTGATAGTGTGGCTCTTTGATTTTGCAATTCTCTTGTAAAATGAAGCTTTACTAGCTAGAGCCCCTAGAATGTAGAGAAGAAAGACTACAAGTGAAATAGTTGTTTGCATCAGTTGCAAAAAGTCAGTTGTAAGTAATAAGGCATGGAGACAATACCTTCGTTATTGAACCTTGTTCTCAAGATGAGTTTCTTTGTCTGCACACAGAAACCAGACTTCATTCTGGCAGTAAAATTTCACATTTAAAAAAAAACAACAACAACAACTTCCTCTACAAACTCCTGATCATCCTCAGATGAGCTTGTTGTCTTGCAGAATAGTCCCAGATTTCAATGGTGCCCACTCATGAACTGACAACTTCCTGTCAGAATTCTGAAATGCCCTTTCTCTATCCTACCTCAGAACCTTTTCTGGACACCAGGGCAAAATATAGTTTGAAAGTCAGCTGGCTAAGCAATGTCACAGGTAGATAGCACAAAATAAAGCCATGCATATTTCTTACCCAAATTAAAGGTTCATGTCACAGACACACAAACACAAAGAAAGAAATGATAAAAGACCAGACCTAATCATAAATGAACATAAATGGGCTTTTTGACTGCATCATCAGGTTCTTTAACTTAACACCAAACTTGCTTCTAGGACCATTCAGGGGCATCCTAATCTCAACTGAGATGAAGAGCTACCACTGCACACATGAATGCTCTCAATGGGACAGCTAGTATGCTAGTCATGCTTATATATTAGACCTCGCCCATCTATATAGAATGAATGAGCACATCTTAAATACATTTTCCCCCTAAAGCCGCAAAAATATTCTCTTTAAAGGAAAAACACCCTAGAATTGTTTCACCATTAATCTTTCCTCTGCTGTTTCTCATTCAATAACTCTACTTTTTCCTAAGGAATTAAACTATGGAATCTTCTATTGGAAAAGTTCAAGAGGTGCCTAAAAATTACATTAGGTGATTTGTATATATAGAAAGGTGGATATTTCTTAAAATAGTGTTAAGTAAAATATAAAAAGGGAAGGAAAGAAGAAGGAAGAGAAGATAATGTAGGCAAAGGAGGAATAGGGAGGGAAAGGGTGCACAAACACAAACACACATACATACCAGCACTTTCTAATGAGTTACAAGTTTTTTTCAATATACCTGACACATAGGAGACACACAAACAAAAATACCTGTTGAGGTGCTATGCACAGTGGTGCATGCCTGTAATCCCAGCAGCTTGGAAGGTTAAGGCAGGAAGATCAAGAGTTCAAAGCCAGCTTCAGCGAAAGCAAGGCACTAAGTAACTCAGCAAGACCCTGTCTCTAAATAAAATACAAAATAGGGCTGGGGATGTGGCTCAGTGTTCAAGTGCCTTGAGTTCAATCCCTGGTACCAAAAACAAAAAAACAAAAGAAAACAAAACTTGTTGAATAAATAAATGAGTTTACATTAACCACGGAGGACAAGAACATAGAAAAACAGACACACACAAGTCAAAATAAGCGAAAACAACATGAGGACAGAAAAGGAAAGCATAATTTTGTTAACCCTTAATAATTCTTAAAATGTCAATAATACTCCAGAGTTCCTCCGGACCGGCAGGAGCCTCAGAGGGCCCAAATCTGCCCTCAGGAAACTCCACGGGTGTCCAGCCAAAGAGAGACCAGGGACTGCTACCTCCAGCCACAGGGGAGCCCAAACTCAGGGTAAGAGTCACTCCAGAGACCCCAGCGCAAGGCAGCTCTGTGCAAGGGCGGCCTGGGTTCGTCCCAGTTCTGCTCCAGAGATCCTGGGGTATGGCAGGAGCCACAGAGGGCCCAAATCCACCCTCAGGAAACTCCACAAGTGTCCAACCAAGGGTTGACCAGAGACTGATAGCTACCAGCCACAGAGGAAGGCACACCCAGCCTAAGAGTGGCCTGCACAGATCCCATCACGAAGAGGCACCACCCAAGTGCGCACTGGGCCCCCCTCAGTTCCGCTCCAGAGTTCCTGTGGTCAGGTCAGACAGTAGCCCCAAAACTCCTTAGGGAATGCCAGGGGTGACCAGCAGAAGGCAGACCAGAGCCTGCTAGCCTCCAGCCCCAGGGGAGCTCACACTCACTGTAAGGGTCACACACACTGTAAGGGTCTCCTGCTTGTGACCCTGCTTAAGTGATACCTGGGCCCAGCTCCAGTTCTGCCTCCAGTTCCACTCCAGAGTTCCTATTTACCAGCAGGAACACAAGAGAGGGGCAAAATAGCCCTCAGGGGCTGCCTCAGGAGCCCAGACAAGGCCACTCCCACTGCCCTCTAGATGTATACCCACTACCTCTGCCACCAACTTTAGTGGCAGTAGTACCCATCTCGGAACACTGGGGGAACAGTAGTAGCTGCAAGGTGAGACGCAGGTAATCTGGAGTGTCAATACAATTATATAGGATAGAAGCCACAATACCTCAGATCGGTATTTCAAGAAAGGAAGATACACAATCAACATGAAAAAACAAGGGAAGAAAGTCCCCCAAATAAACCTCGATACCACTGTACCAGAATCCATTGACAACAGTTGATGAAATGTCAGAGAAAGAATTCAGAACATACATAATTAAAATGATAAGCGAATTAAAGAATGACATAAGTGAGCAATTACAGGCAAAAATTGATCAATCCAAAAAAGAAATAAGAGAGCAAATAAAAGCAACCATTGATCATTCTAACAAAGAGATAAGAGAGCAATTACAACTAGCAAAAGATTACTGGAAGAAAGAGCTAGAGATCATGAAAAAAAACCAATCAGAAATTCTTGAAATGAAGGAAACAATAAATCAAATTAAAAACTCAATAGAAAGCATCACCAGCAGACTAGATCACCTGCAAAACAGAAACTCGGATAATGAAGACAAGATATACAATCTTGAAAATAAACTTGACCATACAGTGAAGATGGTAAAAAATCATAAACAGAACATACAAAAAATATGGGACAGCATCAAAAGACCATATCTAAGAATTATTGAGATAGAAGAAGGCACAGAATTTCAAACCAAAGGAATGCACAATGTCTTCAATGAAATAATATCAGAAAATTTCCCAAATATGATAAATGAAGTGGAAAATCAAATACAAGAGGCTTACAGGACACCCGAAGTACAAAATTTCAACAGATCTACACCAAGGCACATTATAATGAAAATGCCCAACATACAGAATAAGGATAGAATTTTAAAGGCCGCAAGAAAGAGGAACCAGATTACATACAAGGGGAGACCAATTCGTATCTCAGCAGATTTTTCAACCCAGACCCTAAAATCCAGGAGATCATGGAATAACATATTCCAGGCCCTGAAAGACAATGGATGCATGCCAACCAAGAATCCTATATCCAGCAAAATTGAGCTTCAGATTTAATGAGGAAATAAAAACCTTCCATGATAAACAAAAGTTAAAAAAATTTACCGCAAGAAAGCCTGCACTACACAGGATTCTTGGCAAAATATTCCACAAGGAGGAAATGATAACCAACAATGAAAATTACAAAGAGAAGAATTACACTAAAGGAAAGACCATTCAAAAGAGAAAACAAACCAAAATGACTGGAATTACAAATCATATTTCAATAATAACCCTGAATGTAAATGGCCTAAATGCACCAATTAAAAGACATAGACTGACAGACTGGATCAAAAAAAAAAAAAAAAAAAGACCCAACAATATGCTGTCTTCAAGAGACTCATCTCACAGGAAAATACATTCACAGACTGAAAGTGAAAGGGTGGGAAAAAACATATCACTCACATGGACCCCACAAACAAGCCAGAGTTTTCATCCTCATATCAAATAAAGCGGACTTCAAACCAAAGATGGTGAAAAGAGATAAAGAAGGTCATTTCATACTTCTTAAGGGAATCATACATCAACAAGACATAACAACCATAAATATCTATGCCCCAAATAATGGGGCTTCTATGTATATCAAACAAATCCTTCTCAAATACAAGAATCAAATAGACCACAACACAATAATACTTGGAGACTTTAACACAGCTATCTCACCATTGGACAGATCTTCCAAACAAAAACTTAAAAAGGAAACCATAGATCTCAATGAAACTATCAATAATTTAGACTTAACAGATATATATAGTGTTCCATCCATCAACGAGCAAATACACTTTTTTCTCAGCACCACATGGATCCTTTTCCAAAATAGATAATATGTTATGTCATAAAGCCAGTCTTAGCAAATACAAAAAAATAGAGATTCTACCCTGCATCCTCTCTGACCACAATGGAATAAAATTACAAATCAATGACAGATTAAAAAACAGAAACTACTCCATCACCTGGAAACTAAATAATATGCTATTGAATGATGCATGGATAACAGAAGACATCAGAGAAGAGATAAAAAAAATTCTTGGAGGCAAATGAAAACTCTGATACAACATATCAAAATCTCTGGGATGCCATGAAGGCAGAACTAAGAGGAAAGTTCATAGCACTAAGATCATAGAAGTAAAAGTCAACAAATAAATGAATTGACTTTTCGTCTCAAAGCCTTAGAAAAGGAAGAACAAATTAACACCAAAAGAAGTAGAAGACAGGAAATAATTTAAATTAAGGCTGAAATCAATGATATTGAAACAAAATAAACAATTCAAAAAATTGACAAAACAAAAAGCTAGTTCTTTGAAAAAATAAACAAAATTGACAAACACTTAGCCACCCTAATGAAAAGAAGGAGAGTAAAAACCCATTACTAAAACTCGTGATGAAAAAGGAAATATCATAACAGACACTACTGAAATACAAAGGATAATTAGAAACTATTTTGAAAATTTATACTCCAGTAAAATAGAAAACCCTGAAGACACCAACAAATTTCTAGAGACATATGACCTACCCAAACTGAACCAAGAGAACATACACAACTTAGATCAATTTCAAGCAAAGAAATAGAACATGCCATCAAGAGCCTGCCAACCAAGAAAAGCCCCCGTCCAGATGGATTCTCACCAGAGTTCTACAAGACCTTCAAAGAAGAATTAATACCAATACTGCTCAAACTATTTCATGAAACAGAAAAGGAGGGAACCCTTCCAAACTCATTCTATGAGGCAAGTATCACCCTGATTCCAAAACCAGACAGAGACACATCAAAGAAAGAAAACTTCAGACCAATATCCCTGGTGAACATAGATGCAAAAATTCTCAATAAAATTCTGGCAAATCGCATACAAAAACATATCAAAAAAAATAGTGCACCATGATCAAGTGGGGTTTTTGTCAGGAATGCAAGTTTGGTTCAACATATGGAAATCAATTAACGTAATACATCACATCAATAGACTTAAAGATAAGAATCATATGATTTTATCAATCAATGCAGAGAAGGCATTTGACAAAATACAACACCCTTTTATGATCAAAACATTAGAAAAATTTGGGATAGAGGGAAGATACCTCAACTTTGTAAAAGCTATCTATGCTAAACCCAAGGCCAACATCATCCTAAATGGAGAAAAATTGGAATCATTCCCTCTGAAAACAGGAACTAGACAGGGATGCCCTCTCTCACCACTGCTATTCAACATAGTCCTTGAAACACTAGCCAGAGCAATTAGACAGATGAAAGAAATTAAAAGGATACGAATCGGAAAAGAAGAACTCAAACTATCATTATTTGCAGATGACATGATTCTATACTTAGAGGATCCAAAAAATTCCACCAGGA
>CM053405.1:99565057-99589144 GCA_028644305.1 Xerus rutilus
CAATGGAGGAACTCTGTTCTCAAGGGTGTAAGGGGGAAGAGGGCATGGGGACAGTAAAAGTGGTGGAATATGATGGTCATCATAGCCCTAACTTTATGTATGACTGCATGTATGTTGTGATTCTATATCACAACCAGAGAAATGAAATGTTATCCTCTAAAAAATAATAATAATAATAATAAAATTTTAAAATTCAGAAAATAAATAAATAAATAAATCATATACATACAATAAAAAATGCCAATGATGATAATGCAAAGAAGTATCAGATAGAATAATAGAGATACTACTAAATTAAAACAATATTGGAATACCATTTTTATGCCTCTGAATGGCAAAATTTTGAAAATTAGATAATATCAATTGTTGGTGAAGATGTGGAGAGATAGGAACACACGTAAGCTGCTTGTAGAAGTTAAAGTAGATGCAGCAGTTCTGAGAAACAAGCAGAAATATTTGATGAAATAAGTTCACTCATGCCCTACCACCAATACTACTTCTAGGTAGATACCATAAGAAATTTTCATCTGGGTTAGTAAGGATCATATATGATATACCCACATTTTATTTTTGAAAATAGATAACTCAAAATTACCCAGACGTGCATCATTAAGGGAGTTGATAAGTTAAAGATGACATTTTTGTTCTACAGAACCTGGACAGCAATTAAAGCAATAAACTCAATGGAGATAGCAATTTGAACAGATCTTAAAACCAACATTAAGTGGAAAAAGCAAGAAAAAGAATGAGGTATACAACTCAGTGGTCTTTGTGTACATTTTTACAAATACAGAAACAGTACTACATACTTTCTAAAGTGTAGATTTCAGGACATATGGTAACTACATCAGAGTGCAGCCTATGAGGTACATGGGAAGCAGGGAATAGGAATGGGAATAAAAGATACAAGAAAACTTTTTATAATTGATGGATCTAGTTACTATGCCAATTGTATTTTCCTTTCAAAATGAGTGATTTGAAAGACTTGTATATCAAATGAGTACTCATGCCATTAACAAAGCTTAGACCATTTCAATTACTGTGTTGGTTTTTTTTGTTTTTTTTTTTTTGGTTTTTTTGCCTTCTGGGGCAGATGCAAACCAGGATGAAGTTCATGAGACGGGTTGTTTTTTTTTTTTTTTCCTTGCTGCTTGGCCACTTGACCGAAGAGCAACCTTATAACTAAGTCAGTTGGTTCACTACCCAGCTCAGAACTACTAACCACCAAGATGGTTTAACCATTACTCAGTTTATAGCTGTTTTTTTACACAGCCAGTAATTGCTTAATTTATATCAGTAATATCAAAAATAGAAGATGTATAGAAATAACCAATGTTGAAAGATGCATTAATGAGAAGCAACAGTGATTGTCATACCTGAACCCAATATTTGTGAAAAACAGTACAATCAGAACTGCAGGCTATACACTAAGTGAAAAAATATTTAAGTTACAAGTCAATCTGATCATCTGCTAACTAAAATGTATTCTGTCCTCTTACCTTCATGGAACATACCTTAATAACCCGGAAGACAGAACTTGAAAGTAGAATCTTTGTGCTTTTCCAAGTTCAGTGCTGGAACTCAGTGGCATGAAGACAGCCACCTATCCTCCTCCCTTCTCTCTCTGGCCTTGACTCCATCTGGCATCACACCTGAGGAGTCTCAGCCAGCACTTACAAATTCGAGCCATTCTGTCCTAGACTGCAAGAGGATGTCTCTTGGTGATCTCTGGGTCTTGAAGTAATGGTGCACTTCACAGTCAGGAGGAGAGACACAGAGAAAGGGCCCTTGCCCATCTAGAAGCAGACACAAGACATTTACATGAAAACCCTGTGCTCCAGGGTCTCAGTGTCTCCTGGAAGGGAGTGTGTAGGCTCTGAGGGGGCACAGTCTGTATGGTTCCTTTACCCTATTAGAAGGACAAGCACAGGTTCCAATGAGATGGGGACCTTCTTGTCTTGACGAAAGCATTTCTGCAAATGTGCTGTTACTGACTGCCCTGCTGACAAATTCGTACGTTGAAGTCCTGAAGTGTGGCTTTTGAGGAGTGTTTAAGTTGACATGATGTTATGAGAGTGGGCCCTCACAATAGGATTAGTGTCCTTTTAAGAACAGAAGAGACACCAGAGCTCTCTCTCCTCCACTATATGGGGACACAGCAAAAGGGTGGCTACCTAAAAGCCAGGAAGAGAAGTGTTACTGGGGAATAGAATTGGCCAGCACCATGATATTAGACTTACAACCTCCAAAACTGAGAGAAATAAATTTCTGTTGTTTGAACCACATGATCTATGGTTTTTGTTGTTGTTGTTGTTGTTGATGTTGTTATTATTATTATTTGGCAGCCCAAGTAGACTAAAATATAAGCCATAAGATGCTCCCCATAAGATCTGTAGGTCATATGTATGTCCTTGTAATATTTATCAGCAATAAGTCTCTGCTAATAAAGGAGATGCTAAAAAGAGAAATCACAGTGGCAATTATAACTTACTTAGCTTTTAATTTATTGGGAATAGAAGCTACCAACATCTGGAATTGTTTACTTGTGGGTAAATATTTCAAATAGCACCTATGCCTTCTAGCTTATCTTTATTTAGAAATTTAAAAAGAAAATTATCAAAATGAACAAACTGATTTTCAAGTGAGACAGTCAAAACTTTCAAACAGTATATGAAGACAGTTTTTGTCCATTGTTGATGCCATAATCCATAGTTAAAATAAATCTACCTTTTATTAGGGCTTTAATCTCTAAATCAAAGATGATATAATATTTATAAATTTCTTTATGGTCAAATTATGATTTCTCATATATTTTTGCAATAAATTGAACAGTGTGCAATATTAGTTAAATGAACAAAGATTAATCATACATTATATATCTAATCAAAGATTATAAAATTTACATTTAATATACACACTATAATATGGTCATTAGTATTATATTCATCTAAAAATATTATAGAATTTTAAAAATAATTTATTATGAAAAAAATAAAAGAATTATTAAAATAACCTTTAATAAATTCACAAGTATTTAATCTTGTGAAAGGGATAGGTGGCCCGAAAACAAAACACAAATCACAAAAAAATGGTAAAATGATGGTGTATTAGAAAGTGTATAAATCTTGGGGAGTATCTTACTCTTACAAAACTGAAGTATTATATATGAAATAAGAACAATTGTTTCATTACAGGACTTCTGAAAGAATTAAATGAATTTGTTACCTCATCTATCCTGAAGATTCTGCTTGGACATCACACTGTTCTTGCACTTGTTCCCAGGTACACCACCCATCCCTGATCCACCAGCCACTTCCGCCTGCATAGTACCACAGACCTCAATAAGGCTTACCTATATCTCTTACCTATGATTCTCTTATATATCTTCATATCACTTATGTTGAGGAAGGCTTTTTGGAAAAGATGGAACTAGAATAGCAATTAGCAAAATTACAATGGCTTTAAGTAAAGTCTAGCAAATTTCAATTGCTATGCCATTTTCTTTCCTTCTGGGAACTGATGTAAAACAGAACAATGTTCAAGGAAATTTTTTGTCTTGCTACTTGGCAACCTTAGAAGACCATATGTAAATTGTCACTTGGGTGCTTTTTGTTTAAGACCTGGTATCTAAACAGAGTATGTTAATGAGAAAAGACTCTGTCATTCTTGAGAGGAAGATGGACTCATTGTCCCCTTGCTTCTGGCATTAAATATGGATGGCCATTTTAATCTATCATCAGGATTTTCTAGGTTATTTAAGGGCAAACTTAACATTCTTAGAAAAGTATTTTCTTGGTACAAATTGCTTTAGAATAAATATATTGGAGAGAAAATGTTTTACTTCTTCCTAACTGCACAGCCAATAGGCATTAATTCAATTTGATACATATTTTGTTCAGCCCCTCCTCTGTGCCAGGCACTGGGGATCCAGCAGTGGGACATGATCTCTGCTCTCATGGGTCTCTCAAACCAGTGGGAAAGTGCATGAATGAATGAGAACTGACCAGATGGCAAGGACTTTACATGCATTATCCATTTAACCCTGCAAAAGACCACATGAGAAGGTATTTTTATACCTTATTTCTCAAATGTGAAAACTGAGGATCCAAAAGGTAAATGACATGTTACAGAAGTTCCTCTTCACTTTTTCTCTACTCTCCTGTCTCTGCAGCTCAAGGTGCACCATTAGTATGCCTTGGTCTTCCCATTAGATCTCTCACACTCAATCACAGGACAGGCTAGGAAGCAGTTCACCTAAAATGCTCCTCATAGGACCCACCAGGAAATTAAGATGAAAAAAAAAATGCTTTTTTCATGAGTATTTTAGAATCTATAATAAATATTTAATTTTTCATTGCACTATAAGAAAAAACTAGATTATACGGTCATCCTTTTCAATTTGCCTACGAATGCATTTCTTTCTCCCAAAGAACCATCAGAATTTTAATAGTGAGCCTGTTCTATTCCTTTAGGGGATGGGGGTGGAAACTTACCTTGTAGCTGTGCATATAGCATTTTTCTCTACATCTACTCATTCAAACTCTGTACAGATCTTCCTGAAACTTTCGAGACCCTTTCATCCCCATTTACCCTTGGTTAGATTTTTATTTTCTGCTTCTTCATAAGCTTTTTATTTCCAGTCCTATCATCTTTCCCTGCAGCCTGAGATTCTTTGTTCTGTTATGCACTTGTGACAACCAGGGACGGTACATTTTCCTGGCTGACAGCCACCAAATTTGCAACACTTTTTAGCAAAGGCTCTTGCAATTTCTACTCTTGTCATTTTCTTCACATCTGTGGCTGATGTGGGAAGAACAAAACTCAAGCAATTTGCTCCTGCTATTTGGCTTATGGCAATGCCTTCCAAATTTCCATTTAGCCTATCAACCTCCAAAAATGCCCCTAACTTTTTTCTGCAGCCCAGGTAGCACTGCTGCACTAATTCAACTGCCAATTTCTCCTGCTTTTAAGCCTTTATAACCTGGCCAATTCACCTGGATTCAAAGCAGGTATTTAGCACGTTTCTCAAGCACGAAATCCCATGCATTTTGTAGCGTGCAGTGACTATGAGCTAAATGTTGAGCTATTGTTAAGCCTTTATTCTAGTTACTAGTTGTGATACTATGGACAAACTTTTAAACTCTCCTGCTTTACTTCATTGAGGGTATATACAAAAGGAAAAATATAAGTCACATCCCACATTGTGGAAATTAATTGAAATAGTATTCATACCTGTTATATAATAATTGTCCTATGAATTGTATCTAGCATTACTTAGAGATACTGATGAACATACATTTCATTCAACAACTATGAACAAGATCCATGTAAAGTGCAATGTGAAAGAAGAGGAAATAATAGCTACTGAGTACATATTATACGCCTGGCACTTTCATACGCAGATTGTTATATAATCAGATAAAGTGAATTTTTCCTGTCTTTGCAAAGCTTATAATGTACACAGCTAATTATACTATAAAATTGTTCTGGGAAGTGCCATAATCAAATGACATCACAAGGAACTAGGGATGGAGGAGTAGTTGATAAGGATGAGTTTCATGGACCTTCTCTTATGCAATGTTCATGCCCCAGCTCTGAGAACAGAATTCCATTTTGATACAGGCATCCAGGGATTTCCATTTGACCACGAAGATGTAGTCTACACTAGAGCTCTCTTTCATTACCAAGTGATAGAAATCTAACTCAAACTGGCTTTCCACCAAAAGTGGAATTCTTTGGTTGGTAAAACTAAGAAGTTGTGGACAGAGGGAGAATCAATCTTTAGGCCTAGCTGCATCCAGATGCACCAATGATGCTGTAGTAAATCTGATGCTTGGCTCTGCTTTCTCTGGATTGGCTTAATTCTCGGGCAGGCTTTCACACTGGGTTGGATACTAGCAGCAGCCCTGGGATAATGGCCTCATGTCTCAGCAGGTGCTACTGGAATATTTTGCTGGGATAAACCAAAGATTCAGTCTCAATCGACCAACTTAGAACATGTGTTCACCCTTGAATTAATCACACTATCTAGGAAAACAGAATAGGACTATTGGCTAAGTCTGGGCCCCTTGATACCTTAGACTGCAGGCTAACGTTTACCCTACTATAGGAGACCGGGTCACGCAAGTGTGGTACAGGATGAGATTCCAGGCTGAGCAGGTGGGAACACCCTGCTCTCTCTAGTCTTAGAACACCAAGACTTGGCCCCAGCCCTTGCCAACTGATGTGCCCGGTGACTTCTCTCCCCCTAGCCCTGGCTCTTTGCCAACTGATATGTCCGGCTGGACTTCTCTTCTTCTGACCTTGGCTCCTTGCCTGCGGGCCCCGCTTCTTGCCAGTTTCCCATAGCCCCAAACTGATACCAGCCCTGGACAGATACCGGTCCTGGCTTCTTGTCAGCCAGCCCCGGCTTCTCACCAACTAAGATGACCTTTTAGGTGATTGGTTATAAATCAATTAGGTAATCCTCTGGTTGAACACCCTTATGTATATAAGCTCCTGTATTCCAATAAACCTTTGAGCTGTGTCACGAACACTGCCTCCCGGTGCCTGATTCTGGAGTCCGTTGGCACTGTCATCTCCTATCAGACCACCCTATTCCAGAATTAACAACACCCTACCTGAAGCCTCTGCAAAGAGTATTAAGAAAAGATGGTTTCTCAAAGGGAAAATCATGCTACTGGAACAGGAATCTTAGATAAGGCAAAAGCAAGACCACAGATGTGCATTACTTAATCACAGATGCTTAGTTGTAGATCTTGAACAATGGGTATGATTTAGATGAGTATAGATGCAACTGAACATTACTAAGTTCTATATGGAGAAGGGGAAGGAGATAAGAGTTGCTCAATTTGGATGTAGTAGTACATGAATGATAGAGCATCAGAGATCAGACAAGAAAGGTAAGTTAAATCAAGGAGTCTATGAATACCAAGGGATAAAGGAATGTATATCTGGTTTGGTAGAAATGTGAAGTTATTCATACTTTTTTATTGCTGTGTAATAAACTTCAACAAAACAAAATTAGTCACTTATAGTAATGGCATTTATTTTGCTCACCTATCTGCAATTTGGTCAGGGCTTGCCAAAGACAGCTCCTTGAAGCTCCAGTTGCTATCAGCAGGTATCAAAGCCTGGAGACTGGAATAACCGGAAGGCTTCCTCACTCTTATCTCTGGTAGTTGTTGCCAGTTATTTGTTGGAACTAGGTTTGGAACACATTTGGATGGCCTCTCCCTATGATTGCTTGGTTTCTCCATGTCATGGTATATGGGCTACCAAGACTGAGTGTCTCAAGGTACAAGGAAGAACCTATATCAACTTTCATGACTTCAAGCCAAGGAATTTGTTCTTGCTACTGTATGATGGTACTGATTTGTACTGATCACCGATTTGTGGTCCTTCTAACTTTGCAGTTGCCCTAAGCTCTCTATAGGCCCAAGAATTGATATGATTTTGTCTGAAAGACAGGATAAGTACTGAACTCAAAAACCAATTAAGAGAGGACTTATAATGTTTATAGTAAAAAGGAGTGAAGAATATTTATGGATAAGATGTTACAGTTTGACAATCGGAAAAAAAACAAAAACAAAAAACCTACACATAAGAAAATGTTAAATTACACCAGATCCCTTCCATTAAGTGCAATATATAGGAAGTTTTTAACTTCTTATAATTGCAACTGTTGAGGTCATTACTATTTGCATATGCTAGTTAATTTAATGAGGGGAGGGTATTTTTGTTCAAGTAAAAGAGATCAAATGATCAAGCTACAGATAACAAAAATAAAAACAAATTCATAGCAGTGAATTTTTAATTAGTTTTCATGAAAATATTTTTATAAATTTTCTCTATATCATCACAAACATGTACACCAGTATGCACTCTGCTTTAACCTGTTTTCTTAAATAGAATTGAGACCATTCTTGAAGTACAATTGAGATCTCTTTCTAACTTGGGTTGCAATGTCCTTCAGGTGATTTATAAGCCTTTGAAACTCTTTCAAAAATTCTTATGAGGGGATTTTTCCAGGAAAACAAGCAAAGCTCAAATGAAACTCTCACTGTAAATGCAAGGCTGTATGTTTCACTTTTTAATTTTTGTCATATGATAAGCATTTTCTACATAATTCATTATTTAAAAAAATACAACAACAATGCTATTTTAAGCTAGGTGGAATGGCACCCACCTGTAACCCCAGCTGCTTGGAAGGCTGAGGCACGAGATTAAGAGTCCCACTTCATGGGCCGGGATTGTGGCTCAGTGGTAGAGCGCTTGCCTCTCAAGCGTGAGGCACCAGGTTCGATTCTCAGCACCACATAAAGATAAATAAAATAAAGATATTGTGTCCATCTGCAACTAAAAAAATGTTTAAAAAAAAAAAGAGTTCCACTTCAGCCAGGGCAATTTAGCAAGAACCTGTCATAAAATGAAATTTTGAAAGGACTAGAGGTATAACTCAGTAGCACCTCTGGGTTCAATCTTCAGTACTGAAAAAACAAAACAAAACAAAATAAAAGTGATTGTAAATGAACACATACATTTCCTTAAACTAAATTAACCATAATTTAGTGATTCTTCCATTATTAAATATTTAAATTATTTGGAGTTGTTTTCTTTTTTTTTTTTTTTAAATATTTTTTTAGTTGTTGATGGACACAGTGTCTTTATTTTATTGTTTTGTATGTGGTGCTGAGGATCGAACCCAGGGCCTCACGCATGCGAGGCAAGCGCTCTACCGCTGAGCTACAATCCCAGCTCCTTTTTTTTTTTTTTTTTTTAAATATTTTTTTAGTTGTTGATGGTGGAGTTGTTTTCTTTTATGAATTATAGTACAGCAAAACACTTTTCCTCAAAAAATTCTTACTGTTATCACCTTATATAGAATAAACTCCTACATATTCTTTATGATTAAAAAAAGGAGTGAAAGAAAAACATTTACTTGCCTGGTATTAATTCATTGCTGCTGTAACAAATTGCCATTAATTTAGTGGCTTCAAACAACATGAACTTACCATCTTACAATTCTGAGGGTCAGAAGTCTGAATGGATCTAACAGAGCTAAAATTAAGGCATTGGCAGGACTGCATTCTTTCTGGGGGCTCCAGACAGTAAGCTGTTCCTTGCCTTGTCCACATTACTTGACTCACCGCCCTTTCCTGCTTCTCAAAGCAGCAACGTCATGCCCCACCCTCCTCATGGTGCTCTTTCTGTTTCTCTCTTCTGTTATCTGCTCCTCTGGATCTGTCTTCAGCCTCTCCCTTCCATTTTTAAGGACTCTTTCTAATTAAATTGGAACCACCCAGGTAATCTTTCCATATCAAGATCCATAACTCAATCATATCTTCAAAGTCCCTTTTAACATAAAAGAACATGTTCATAATTTTGGATGATTAGGATGTGGATATCTTTTTTTTTTTTTTTTGGTTCCGGGGATTGAACTCAGGGGTACTCGACCACTGGGCCACATCTCCAGCCCTATTTCGTATTTTATTTAGAGCCAGAGTCTCACTGAGTTGCTTAGCACCTGGCCATTGCTGAGGCTGGCTTTAACTCATGATTCTCCTGTCTCCACCTCCCAAAGTGCTGGGATAGGATGTTTAGCGGACATTACCACAACAAATGAATGCATGCATTTCCTTAAACTAAATTAAGGAGAAATGCCAAGTTCTTGGTAATTAAAACTAACTTTAAATAAACAGTTATTGTTACACATCTAACACATCATTTTATCTAACTAAACATAAATAGGAAAATGAAAATACTTGTATTTCTGAGAAAACCTTAAAACCAACAGAGTGTCCAAAATGTCAGCCTCAACCGAGTGCCTATTGGCCTAAATGTTTCAATTAATAGATCATTTGTGAAGGAAAAAAATATATACAGAATATTGGGGAAAATTCATTGAGTTGAAATTATCTTTTAACACTCTTAGCTCTAGGAGTCACAATCAACCACCACTTAATATGTCTTTTAAGAATATAAAATTAAGGGGCTGGAATTATGGCGCAGTGGTAGCGTGCTCGCCTAACACACGTGAGGCACTGGGTTCGATTCTCAGCACCACATAAAAATAAAATAAAGATATTCTGTCCACCTACAACTAAAAAATAAGTATTTTTTTAAAAAAGAATATAAAATTAAGAGGACTTATAAATTGCTTTCTTCCCAAGTCACTCAGCTGATTTTCGTCAGTATTTATTTTTTCAGTGTATTCTGAAGTCCTTTCTTAATTCACATAAACTTTCCCAAATATTTTCTGTCTGAATGGGAGTGGCAATGAAAATAGTCCTAGGTCACTGTTACTGTAACAATTTTTCTTGAACTCTAAAAGCATTGCATTTTTATTAAAGAACTGAAACTAATTCAGAATTGCAAAGGAGTCAGTAGCCAAGTTAATTAAAGTATAGATTTCCTGTCAAATTGCTACAAAGTTGATTCTAAATTTGATTCTGATTCCATATTGAAGTCACCTAGGGATTTTCTAAAAATACTGGCATCTGCACCTGCCTCAAAGATTTTAACCACAGCTCTCTCCTGAGAGATGTGTTTTTTAACTGCAGGTAATTCTGTCTCCCAGGGGGGACATTTGGCAATATCTAAAGATATTTTTGATTGTCACTACTGAGGGAGGGGAAGGGATGTGCATCTACTACCTACTTGGTAGAAGCCAAGAATGCTGCTAATTGTCTTACAATGCATAGAACTACCACCGATAATAAAGTTATCCAACATAATAATTCATTACAGATTTTATAAATAATTAAAAGAGAGTAGTTTGAGGTTCCTAGAACAAAGAACTTGTAAATGTTTAAGGAGATGGAAGTGCTAATTATCCTGATTTGATCTTTCACATTTTATACATATATTGAATCATCACACTGTGCCCATAAATATGCATAATTATTACATGTTAATCAAAATTTTGAAAGATTATCCAACCAAAAAATATCCCAGGGATGGAACCTAGGGGTGCTTCACCACTGAGCCACATTCCCACATCCCAGCCCTATTTATCTATCTATCTATTTATATATTTATTTATTTAATATATTTTTATGTAGACACAATGTCTTGCTAAGTTGCTCAGGGCCTCACTAAGTTGCTAAGGCTGGCTTTGAACTCACAATCCTCCGGCCCAGCCTCCTGAGCTACTGTGATTACAGGCATGGATGAGCCTGGCTGAGCAATTCTGCCTTTGGTAATTCTAATGTGCAACCAGAATTGAAAACCATTTCTCTGGCTTTCCTTTCATTAATAATTCTTCCTTGCTTTAATGAAATACAACTTAAATCATTTTCTGTGACCAAAACTAAGACTAAAAACCAAGAAAGGGAAGATGGGATGATTGGATAGATGATGCTAACATTTAGGATCTTCAAATTTTATAAATGGACTTAGTCTGTTATCACTGAGCAGAAAAGCTTAACAATCATATCAATCATTTGTGGATCTATGTGACAAGTGATATGTATGTATAATCTCATTTAATCCTTACAATTACCTGTGAACACACACTACCCCATTCTACAACTGAGGGAAACAGAGGCTAATTTTTCAAGGTCACAACATTGGCTAGACTTAAAGTCTATTTTTTAATGATATAATATACTGAAACATATCCTTTCTGCCACTGTGTGGTTTGCAGGATTCAATAAGCCTATTTCCTGAACATAAGGAGAGTTGGCATGCCATGTAGCTATAAATAGGAAGCAGAAGAGAAATTCTGACTGACTTCTACCATTGGGCCACTGATGATTGACAAGTGATCAGGAAGCCTTTTAATCTCACCCTTTTGCCTAGCAGAAACAAAGTCACATTGCTTCAGCCTTTGCCTAGTCATGTGGGTATAAAAAAACAAAACAAAACAAACAAACAAAAAACCTGCTATTGAATTTTATGCTGGAAATGCATCTTGTCTTGATAATAGTTTAAAATTTAGAGGAAATAAAAAATAACATGACTGACAAGCCTATTAAAATTCAATATTCAGTTTGGTTTATGCTATGTGGTCTTTTTCTTGTTTAATTTCAATGGGTCTTTAGACTTCTTTAATCTTCAACCTATTGACTGATTTTTTCCATCTCTGGGGAAAGAGCTGCATTTAATCTTTGTTTTCTTTTGCTTTTATCCTGATCTTCAATAGGTATAACATTTTAATTTATCAAGATTCCTAAATTAGATTTGCATATTTTATACAAGAGTTAATCATTCAATCACCCATTTCTTTCCTTCTTATATTTTGCAATTAAACTTTAGTTTTCACAAACATGTTTAGATGTAGTGTTGTATTATATATCCTGACTTTCTTTTATGATAGTTTAATATTTTTCTCTTTACACTGTCTCTCTGGTACCTTAGCATATGTGCCACTAAGGTACCCATAAAATGACAATAAAAGAGCACGCTTTAAATGTGAAGATTTAATTCCAAAAGGAATCTAAATTATTTTCTTCGACATAGCAAGAGGTGTGAAATCTTGGCCATCAACCAGATTATCCAACAAGAGGTAGCAGAGCCTTCCAAGAGAGAAAATATCTGAAAGGGGAAAAAATGAATCTAAAAGTAAATTTGGGTTTCAACCCTACAGAATATCAAAGTTACAGAATATAACCTATGGTAGACAGCAGTGTGCATTGGAGTCTTCTCCCCTGTCTCTAGTCCATATCATCACAAATTGTGGTTTGCGGGAATAATCATTAAATCTCTTCATCCAACTCTGACTAATTAAATAAATATTAAATTAATTAAATATTCTCAATTAAATAAATATTAAAATGAAATAAAGTATCTCAGAAACTCCAAAATTCTATGCACAGGATCCCAGCTTCCACACTTTTGGATAAGAGTCCTCATAGCTTCTACTCACTCAACACCTCTGAGGCCATCCCATGGTAAGGGAAACATTCCCAAGATTCCACCTTTTGCTAGATTCACCTCTAGTCCTGAACTATAGAATCTCTGATTCCACTCCCTCAGGAAAGCCTCCCGCATACTAAGAGACTGACATCTGTCATCCACAATCTGTTCAGTTTTTGTCCAAACTAGCACCCTACCACTCTGCCACCTTCTTCCCACACTTCCCACACAGGAACTGTCCCTGGCTAAGGTGCCCTTCTCTCAGAGTCCTGCTTTCATCTGGACCCTCTCAGAGG
The DNA here is from genome assembly GCA_028644305.1 of Xerus rutilus. Classification (NCBI taxonomy): domain Eukaryota; kingdom Metazoa; phylum Chordata; class Mammalia; order Rodentia; family Sciuridae; genus Xerus; species Xerus rutilus. The sequence goes on from CM053405.1 coordinate 99,578,212, forward strand.
TAGGAAAGCCAGAATCAGACTTGAGGAGACTCCATGGGAGCCCTGTGTTCATTTCCCAGGGCTGCAGCAGCAAATACTACAAAGTGGCTTAGAAAACAGAAATGTATTTTTCCAGAAGCCAGAAGAGAACAGATATCTATCAACAGGGTATGCTATCTCTGAAGGCACCAGGAAGGATAAATTGCACGTCCCATTCCTGGCTTCTGGTAGATCCTTGGCTTGTGGCAGCATAACTCCTGTCTTCACGTGACATTCTTTGTGTGTGTGTGTGTGTGTGTGTGTGTGTGCGCGCGCGCGCCCAAAGTTTGCCTTTATATAAGGACACCGGTTATACTGTGTTAGGAGACTACCCTACTCCCATATGACCTCATCTGAACTTATTACATCTGAAACAATCCTATTTCCAAATAAGGTCACATTCAGAGATAGTGGTGATTATTACTCCAACATGTAAATTTTGAGGGAACACAATTTACTTCATAGTAGAGTCCCAGAACAGCCTCTAGGCTATTCAACTCATTCAATATAGGTGATACTACAGATGGAATATTATTTTGGTCCTTCCAAAATTCATATGCTGAAATCTTATCCTTGGTATGAGAGTACTTGGACAGGTGAGGTGTTTGGGAAGTAATTAAGCTACACCTTCAGGAATGGAAGTAGTCTCCCTATAGAGAGGATCCCAGATATTTCCCTTGTCCCTTTCTGCCATTTGAAGTATCAGGAAGAAGACTGCCATCTATGAACAGGGACACAGAATCTGCCAAATCCCTGATCTTGAACTTCTAAAGCTCCAAAATTGTGAAATAAACAAATTTCTTTTGTTTAAGCCACCCAGCCTTTGGCATTCTGTCATAACAGCCCAGTTGGACTAAAGCAGTGGGAAAGCCATTCCCTTCCCTTTCACAAATACCATTCCAGAAACTTCTTCCTTCAGTCCTCTGGTCTGCATGCTTTATTATTCACTCTCCAGACCACTTGTCATGCTGTGCACTCATTTCCCTGCTGACCAACCAAGGGGAGTGGCCAGGAGAAAGTTCAGCGTCACCTTACTTAGCCTTAATATATTATTTTCTACAGTCCATTTCTCCACTTAAGCCTGTTTACTGAATCTTTTCAAGAATGACTTTGTACAATCAGGTTTATTTCAGTTAAGTTCAATTTGCTTGCAACTATTTGATAACTCACTGTTGCTTAATCTGCATTTACAGATTAAGTTCACTTTTTTAAAAAAAAGCTTGTGGTGATAAGAGATTTCTCAGGCAGATCATGATTCACATTTACCTTCCCAGAATCCCCACACTGGGTTTCTAGTTTCACCACAGGTTACTCATTGCCCCTTGCCTGTTAGATTCCTTCTGCCTTCTTATTGCTTCTTTTCATTGTTCTGATGTTAAGATTCTTCCAGACATCATAAGCCAAAATCACACCAACCTCTATGGTTGACATGATTACACACCTCAAGGATTCAATATATTTCTTCCAAGGATCTGGTAACAAATTAAATCAATGAATGCTAGGATTCACTCTCTTCTCCCTCTCCTTAGTCTCTTATTTAGGAAAATCTCAAGATATTTGAGACATATTTTTGGACTCACATATGAAGTCAAAGATCTCAGATGGCATGCTTGAGCATTTTTTCACGCTATGTTCTCTGTTAGGCTGAAGTACTCCCCAAATGCAATTCACATGCATTTTTTTATGTGGTATCTTGTTGTTTCATAAACCATTATTATCACAAATGGCTCAGAAACTGAAATTTAAAACATACCTCATAATTCATGGAGAAGGAATCTACTGATGTCATCATAACCTTTGTCTCTCTTTCATGATGTTTGGATTCAAATTAGTTCCTATGCAGAAATAGTTTGAAACAATCCATGTACTGCTGGCAGAACATGATATATTCTACTGCATCTTACCTTTATGCTCCAAACTTCGATTAAAGATGACCATCTCAGCACTTGAAGACAAAAATTTCTCCTAAGAATACATATATTTTCTTAATCAACTTGATGAAAAGTAATGGCTGAGAAGTAACCATATGGTAGTAAAAAGGAAATCTCAAACATAGCTAATCAGAGGTTACATAATAGCATCTGAAGCAATGATAAATATATATGAAGTCATTTCCAAATATCTTTTAAAAATCTTTTTATACGATTTTATCACATTAATGTCCAAATCAGGACCAAGAGATGGGGGAAATTATAAGGAAAGAATAAAATGTTTTACACAATACCAATGAAAGTTGAGATGTTGCAATATAACTCTAAGGTTTTATAACATCTCCAAAGTATAACTAGCTGGGCTTGTCCTGGACAAAGTGATCATTAGTTGCTAATGGAATCAGGAGTGAGTTCAGGAAAGTAATGGACAAAAGTCAGAATGGAATAGAATGGGATGGAATAGAATAGAAGCTATACAAGACAAAGTGTATAGATGAAGCTCTGAAGAGTTGGGCTGGAAGGGAAGACAAGAAGCATTGATAGTGTTATGGTCTGGATATGAGGTGGTCCCCCCAAAGGTCCTGTTAGGGCAGAGGTAAAATGACTAAAATGACTAGATTGTGAGAGCTATAGCCTAATCAGTCCATCTTAGTTTGAATGGACTGACTGGAGGATAACTGTAGGCAGATGGGGTGTGGCTAGAGGAATAGATCACAGGCGGCTTGCTCTGAAAAGGTGCATCTTCCCCATGGCTCCATTTCCCACTCTCTCTCTGCTTCCTGACCCTTCTATGAGCTAAGCAGCTTTCACCCACAGGTCCCCCATGATAGGCTGCCTCACTTTGGACCCAGAGCAATGGAGTTGGACGTCTATGGATTGAGACCCCTGGACCTTTGAGCCCAAAATAAATACTTTTCCTCCTCTAAGTTGTTCTTATTGGGTGTTTTGGTCACAGCAATGAAAAAACTAACTAAAACAGGTAGCTAAAAAGAAACAAACATAAAAATGGTTTAAGAGGATTATATTGATAAAGGAAAACAAAAACACTGATATACACTTTCTACCTACTCACTCCTAGGAGAGAGGCTAAAATTCTCTAAGATATGGCTTATAGATCTCCAAATCACTGGAGATGGGGTCCCTCTAGGCTATTTGTCTCAACACTGAGTGTGCATTAATCCCCTGAGGATTTTCTAAAAACACTAATGCTGCCACCAAAATTCCCACTCAATTGTACTGGTTTGGGGGTTCAGGAGTTAGTATGTTTGCAGACTTTCCAGATGGCTTCAACTGAGAATTCATCTTCTAGGGTAATATTTCCAGATTGAATCATATACAATAGTGGTCCTATAAGGTCCTCTGAGGAAATTTCTGTGTTCAGTATATTTAGGGATACGCTCAAGGTACGTGTGCCTTATGGCATCTCCCATGAATTTTTTAAACCCCCAAGAAGTCCCTCAAAAAAGAAAGACCTTTCCTTTGTGATGATCACCCCCTAGCAACATCACCTTGAAAAATGCTGTCCTAAGTTGATGTTTTCCAACTGTCATCTTTTACTTTCCAATTCCCCCAACCCTCTATGTTCCCCAAAGGCCATCCTAAGCAGTTTCTTATAGCTAGGTGGATGGCCTTATAATAAAGATTATCTAACAGAACTGTGTGACGCACACACTAGACATTCTGTACCTCTGACTGGAGACAGAAAGCCCAGACTTTGCTAGATGTGTCTTTCTGGAGGAATGGTATATCCAGCCCTGGGACTGAAGAAGGCAAGCATAAGCAGACTCTCAGAGGCACAGCCATGCTGCTTTGGGGTCATTTTCCTCAATCACCAAAACCCTTGGGATGCAGAAGCAGAAGGTTCATATGTCAAGAAACACAACCATTTGAATAAAAAAAGACATAAACTCAACCTAATTAGCACCTCTTCTTAACTAAATGAACTTGAGCAAATGATCAGATGTATTTGGATCTCAATTTACTCTCTTGCACAATGAGTAAAACATAATTCCAGGAACTATTAATAGGATACAATTAAATACAATACTGCTTTAAGAGTCTCTGTAATCCAGGTATCTATCAGGGAAGCTAACTGAATTTACTGCCACACTCTTCTTATCAAAATTTAATCTGACAGTTATATTATTTATGAAGAATTAGCTAAAGGGTATTCAATCTATCTATTCTGTCATCTATCCATTCTGCTGAAAAATCTAAAATCCATGCCCACATTAAACTAAATTATCAGAAAACCCCGCCCACTTGCATCATAGTAGCATTCACCATCTAAAGTTGTTTCCAGAATTACACTTTGGTACGGTGAGGTTAGCTCATGTGGAGAAACACTTTGAGAGTCTTGCAAAAACCCACGGCTCCTTTGCTCTGAGCATGCTGCTAAGGATATTGCTAGGTGTTTTACACAGTGTCCTCCTTAAGAGCACCCAGAGGGGAAATCTTTCTCAGAGGCAGGAATAGCTTTGCTGTTTCTGAGCAATTGGTTTGTGTTACTTTTATGGAAGTAAAAGACATGGAGCCAGTCATGCTTTGCCTGTAATGCTGGTGCCTGGAGAGCTGAGTTATGTGGGCCCCATCTCTGTTGAGCATGCAGAACATGTGCATGAACTATGGTTCACGAATATTCCTTACCCTTAGTGTTTTCATTGCCTCATTTAATCTTCCTTATTTAAATGTATTGTCTTGTATTTTTCAAGTCCCCTTAAAACATTTTTTAAAGTAAGATGGGGAAGATAAGTGAAGATACATAAGTATGTGAAGGTACATAAAAGGGCTTGGCTTTCGTTTACTTCTTTCACATATTCCCACATTTTCTTCTTTGTTTGGAGGAATTTCATATGACATAATAAGAGGCAATTGTCATAGTTGCCAATTTTGACACAAGCCCCCTCCCCCAACCCTGGAGACCTCTTGGAGTAAGAAATCTTAGAAAACCTTTACTATTTCCAGGCTACTCCAAAGATACCCTAGATGATAAAATTAAGGACAAAGGTGAATAATCCCATTGCCAAAGCTCCAGGAGATTTTGGTCATAATTATTGTGTGTTCCGATGACTAAATTTAAAAGTAAATTGTGTTAGATTGCACCTGAACAGTCCAGCAACAATTAAATAATAACTAGCCACCTTGCTATTTCTTCCAAAATATGACATCTGTTAGATGTCACCATACTACAAGGCTAATTACCTGTTGTGTCAGTTTAGATACACACATTTTTCAAAGCTCATTTTAACCTCTCATATATGGGGGACATTATTTCTTCTTTATATCAAACACATATACTGCTGTACTGTGTGAAAATACTGGAATTATTCTGTATCCTACAAACTCATTCTAAGAAAGTTAAACAGTTCTTTTTATGATGCATGTTTTTTCAATATTTAAACAACAGTATCAAAAACATGGTTAACAGCTGTGTGCAGAATCAGTACATACTTTGGGATTTAAGTCCTGGCAAAATCTGATCAGCATCAAATTGCATTTCATCAAGCTCATACAGAAATTTGAGGGCTTTGAGTTTCTTTAAATAGTTCTGAAATTCAGAAATAATCCCCTGAGAGACTGCATAATAAATCTGTCTACCAACCACAGACACCCTGGCATGCAATGAAATTCAGGAAGGGCAACACTACTGTTTTTCTCCAACCTTCTCACCTCCAGATAAACAATCTGGCAGTTTTAGAAGCAACAGAATGCCCAGGGCACTAAGTTCATGACAGGGTTATTTTGGAGTTGGAGCATATCTGCAGGGCAGAAATGCCTGACTTAGACCTGAAATTAAGTCCTGGGACTTAATGGGGCAGACCTCCTTCAGTCACTCTGAAGTAAGGTCATACAAGTCTGTCAACAAAGCAAACTGACAGAAAAGTTTAAGAGCTCACTTCAATATGTGACTTTTTAATTTCTGTTACCAAAAAGTGTGAGAACTAATGGTGTCTGATAAATACCATGAAATCATTCTGTGGAAGAATTTTTAAAAAGCAAGCTCTGGTTTATATCATTTGCCTTTTTCCATGGTGCAAATAAGTATGTTCACCGTGATTTTTGATATCAAACATGATCTCACTGAACATGAAGTTGGGAGAAGATATATTTGATCAGCTCTCAGCAGTCAGGCTAGCTCCAGCACACTCCCTGAGACCCACCCCACTCTGAAGACAGGGTGAAAATGAGAGAATATAGAACTTGATCTTATCGATCTTGCTTACTAGAGTGCCACTTTTTAGGTTTCCTTATATCCAGACTGTATATTGCCTTTTCTCAGTCTGTTTTTTCTGGCCTCAGATAATCAACCACATTTCTCACCTACTATAAGAGTAATTCTGAACTCATCCTCTACTTGGAAAAACTCTTCCCCACTTTTGTGATCTACTTTTGTGCTACTGTTAGTCACTTCTTTAGCCTGGACAAATTTTCTGGATCTATAAGCTTTAACCCTGAGGCCTCTGGAAGAAGGCTTTCTAGAAGGATGCACCTGATCACCCTCAGTAGGTAGACGCCCATCAGTCTCATGAAAAGCTGAAAAGGAACCTATAGAAAAAATTATACTTTATGTATGTCTGTTCTGCCAAAATACATTGTACTGTAATGTACAACTAAAAAGAAACAAAAAGAAAAGCTAAAAGGCCATTGAGTCCCATTCTCCAGACCTTATCAACACTGCCCCACCCCCTCACCTATCCCACCTTCACAGCTGGGAATTCAGAAAAGAAAAAGGCTCTTCTCTGAACTACTGTCATTTTTATAAAAATTCCACCAATTTCTCAATATAACTGTTTCTCGACCCCAATAAACAATAAATTCTAATATTTTTATCTCCCTAATTTAGCCATTCAATGCTATCTCATTACATGTGGTATCTATTAACACAGTAAGGATATTTCAGAGGAGTTTTTATCAGACATACATAAGAGTATACTCTATCAATGTACATACAATATACATATATTTGTACATCATTTGTTCTCTGTATATATTTATATATCTGCATTTACATTTTTGTCTTTTATTGTATTTGTGTGTATTGAATTTGTATTTTCTATTTTATGTACTATATACCATATGCATTTGTAATACTTATTTTGTATATTATATATATTCATATATTATGTGAATATTGTATATATGCAATATATACACACCTAAAACTATACCAGCACTGAAAGCTTTAATTTAAAAATGCAGTATTCAGGGGCTGGGATTGTAGCTCAGCGGTAGAGTGCTTGCCTCGCATGCGTGAGGCCCTGGGTTCGATCCTCAGCACCACATACAAAGCAATAAAATAAAGACATTGTGTTCATCTACAACTAAAAAAAATCTTTTAAAAAAAATGCAGTATTCAGTTTCACTGTCAAAATTTGACTTTTTATTTAACAAAGTCCATAAGTTTCTTTTTCTCAAATTCCTAGGCTCTTCATGCCTCCTAAACTAATATTTGGATGTGCAGTCTGAAGGACTTACCAAGGACCACAAAAGTCACTAGGGATATATTTACTTACTTGTCTAACAGCATCAGAAATTCCTTCTAGTTGTCCCTCCTCTCTCATTTCTTATCAAACAGATTCTTGTGCTGGAAACTAGACTCCCCCGTGGTATCTGAGGCCTCTCCTGGATGCCCTCCTCTAGGTTCAGCTCTCTATAACATGGTCAAATTTCTCAGGTTCTAAAATGTTGCAATTATGTAGATGTCTCTAATTAATATTACAGGTCATATTTTTTTATTTACCTAACAGTAATTCTATAACCTTGAGATTTCACTACTTGGAAGTGTCCAGTACAACCTGGTCCCAGTGCATTCTCCAGGCTCAGCCCAAGAACCTAATGTGAGCAGGATGTTGGCTTGGGTCCATCCCACAAATATTCCATAAGGAATTTCCATCTCCAAAAGCTTTACAACTTTCTTTAATGTCCCATGAGTTATAAACAAGTATCCAAATAACACATTTAAATTGGAACACTGTTAGAAATGAAAGAAGACACTGAAAATAAATAAATGATTGATCTACAATAGGTATAAATTGGGACTGCCCTAGGAAACATATGGTCTCCTTAATTATAATTTTCTTGCCGTGGGCTACCTTCACTTGTTATCTCATGCAGAAAATTCCTGCTGGAATCAGTCTGATGGATTCACACAGTAAAGCAGATTCTTGGCTCTCTAGCTGAAACTTCTATTTTTTAAGTTTATGTTCCCTCAGGGATTCTAATATCACAATCCTTCTGTCTCTACACAGTTCTTCTTTTGTTGGTTGTTCATGCCATGGTACAATGGGCTTAGAGTCCAAGCCTGCCATCTGCCTCTGCCTTTTCTATGTCTCTGCTGTGCCCCAGGGTGCCAGATCCACTCTGGAAACATACTGTGGAAGTAAAAAATGTTAGTGACTATAGGCCTAGGTTCCATTGCAGAAGAGCTAGGAATTGTAAACCTTTCTGGAAGAGGTAATATAATAATAGAGTTTACATTTATTGGGATGAGAAAGACAGTGGGAGAAGGTATTTGTTAATGGAGACCTGGAGTTCAATTTAGGAAATATTAAGAGATGACAGACATGTAGGGAACAAGTCTAGGCTGGAGATATAAGTTTAGGAGTCACCAACACATAAAGAGATTTTAAAGTATTAAAAATATAAGGCAATATTCTAGGCTGTACAAGACTCAAAAATCAGTGTGATTTATCACATCAACAAGTTAAGGAAGAAAAAAATCATCTGAGCACATCATTATATGCAGAAAAAAATTTTGACAAAATTAAATACTTGTGATAAAAACCAGCAGCAAACAAATGATGAAGAGGAGTTTCTCAACTTGATTTAAAAAAATAGTTAATATTATTGCTTATAGGTAACTAAATACTTTTCCCCTAAGTTTGGGAATAAGGCAAAGATGAAATATGAGATGAAATTTTGTTTCAAAGATGAAATTTCAGCACTCCTAGTCATCATATTAGAAGTTCTAGCTAATGCAATAAAGCAAGAAAAGGAAATGAGAGATACATAAATTGAAAAGGAAGAAATAAAATTATCTTCGTTTACAGATAGCATGGTTAACTATGAAGGAAACCAGAAAGAATCAATACCAACCAAAAAGGAAAAAAAAGAAACCCATCTTGGAATAACAAGTAATGATAACAAAGTTGCAGAATTTCAGGGTACAGGCTAAGATAAAAAGTTAATTGTTTTCTTTTTTTCTTTTGGTACCAGGGGGTAAACCCAGAGGCACTTAATCACTGAGCCATATCCCCAGTCCTTTTTTTATTTTTTGTTTTGAGATAGGGTCTTGCAAAGTTGCTTAGGGCTCATTCAGTTGCTGAGATGGCTTTAAACTTGGAATCCTCCTGCTTCAGCCTCCTGAGCAGCTGGGGGAAAGTCAATTGTTTTCTTGTATATCATCAGTGAAGAATTGTGATTTGAAATTTAAAACACTATAGTATTTATATTAGCACCAAATAATTAAATACCTAGGTATAAATCTAACATAAATATGAAAACTCTGATGAAAGAAATTAAAGATTTAAATACTTGAAGAGATATTCTAGGTTTAAGAATAGGAAGGTTCGGTGTTGTTAAAATATCAATCTTCTACAAATTAATCTATAGATTCAATGTAATCCCAATCAAAACCCCAGCAAGTTATTTTGTGGATATCACCAAATTTATTCAAAGTTTATGTGGAAAGGCAAAAACATCTACTATATTAAAAACCATATTGAATAACAAGAATAAAAATCAGAGAACTGACACTACTCAACTTCAAGACTTACTTTGAAGCTATCCTTATCAAGGGAGCATGATATTTATGAAATAATAGACAAAATGATCAAGGAAAATAAATAAGAGCCCAGAAATACACACACTCAAATACAGTAACTGATCTTTGGTGAAAGAGTAAATGCAATCTATTAGAGAAATAGTTCTTTCAACAAATGATTCTAGAACAATTATATGACATGTGCAAAAAAGAAAGAATCTGGAGTCTTATGCATTTTGCAAAATTTAATTCAAAATGGATCACAGACTGAACATCAAATGTAAAATTAAACTTTCTAAAATACAGAAGAATGTCTAGGTGACTGGGTGTGGTGATGAATTTTTGGGTACAATACCAAAAGCATGATCTATGAAAGAAAAATTGATAAGTTGAACAACATTAAATTTAAAATTCTGACTGTAAAAGGCAGTGTTAAGAGAATAGAGAGACAAGCCATAGATTGCAGAAAATATTTGTAAATCACATATTTGATACAGAGCTTGTATATAAAATATGTAAGGAACTCTTAAAATTCAAAAATAAGAAAACCAAAAACAATTATAAAATGGGTGAAAGATCTAAACAGACACCTTACCAAAGAAGAAAAATAGATCGTAAATAAGCATATGATAACATATTCACCATTATATGCCATCATATAATTGCAAATTAAAACAACTGGAGGCTTCCACTACACATTTATTAGAATGGCTAAATTCCATAAAACTAATAATACAAAATGCTGTCAAGGATGTAGTGCTATATGTACAATCATTCATTGCTAGTGGGAATGCAAAATTGTGTGTACTTTAGAAGACAGCTTGATAGTTCCTTACAAAGTTGAACATTGTTTATGCTATCCAGCAATCATGCTCCCAGGCATTTGACCAACTGAGTTGAAAATTTATGTCTACCCAAAATCCTGCACACAACTGTTCATGACAGTTTTTTATATAATCACCAAGAACTGAAAGCTACCAGGATGTCCTTCAATAGGTGAATGGATAAATAAACTGTGGTATAGTCACAAAGTTGAATATTATTCAGCATTAAAAAGAAAAGCGCTATAAAACCATGAAAAGACATGAATGAAACGTAAAGGATATTGCTAAGTGAAGGAAGGCAATATAAAAGGACTCTATGTAGTGCTGTATGATTTCAAATGTATGATATTCTGGAAAAAACAAAACTATGGAGGCGGGGAGGGGGGAGGAAGGAAAGG
>CM053405.1:99589244-99619456 GCA_028644305.1 Xerus rutilus
GAGGTTAAAGGCATTGATTCTATTCTATGTGCTACTGTAATGAAGGATTCATGTCATTGTGCCTTTTCAAAAAACAAAGGACTACATTGGTGCTCCTTGACTTTTGATGAAGTAATGGCCTAAAGTTAAAAATATCTTAAGTTAGTTAAAGATACATTTAATTCAACCTCCTGAGAATCATAGCTTAACAACACAGCATGTTACAGAGCATCTGTTGATCATGTGGCCAGCTGGGAGATGCAAATTTCTTATTCTGTCCAGCATTGCAAGAGCAGTAACCCAGAAAAAGATCAAAATTCAAAACTCAAAGTACAGTTTCTACTGAATGGCATATAATTCTTGCACTCTCATAAGATAAAAAATTTCAAGTGAAATTATAAATCAAAAAATTTCAGCACAACATTTCAGGTGAGAATCATCTTTACAATACTAAAAGTAAACCTTAATGAGAACTATAAACTAGAGTTAATAACAATGAAAACTATAAACTATAGTTAATAATAATGTATTATTTCATTAATTATAACAAATACATGACTAACACAGTAAGGTTTTATTAAGAGGGGAAACTGTGTGGGGGTAGGCAGCTTAGCATTAGATGTACAAAGCTCTGTCCTATCTATTCAATTATTCTGAAAATTAAAATTCTACTAAAACATGAAGTCCAACAATTATAAATAAACAGACAAAAGCACCAAGGCAAGGACTATTGATAAAAAATGGAAGAGATTCAAGTGTTTTCCTGGGGCAACATTTTCTGAAGTTCATAGAGATAAGAAGGAACCAGTAAATAAATCTCTGCAGGTGAGATCTATGACTTCCAGAAGGAACTGAGAAGAATGTGGAGTCCTTGAAGTCAAGAAAGAAAGAAAAATGTTCAAGGAGGAAGGAGGGATCAACCATGTCATACACTGATGATGGGCCAAATGTAACAAAGAGTGAAATATAGTGTATTTAGCAAATTGGAGATCATCATCGGTGACCTGGATCAGAGGGGTTTAGGGGAACTTCAGAGGGCAAAGTCCTGATCCTATGGTTTTCAGAGAAATGGAAGGACAGGGACTGGAAATAATGAGTATCAACAAAGCTTTTTAGAAATTTTACTGCATAAGGAAGCAAAGAAATGTATAAAACCTCAAGAGGATATAGGGTTAAGAGAGATTTTTAAGACGGCAAAATTTACAAAATATGTATGTGCTGATGGAAATAATGTAGTAGAAAGAGGAAGGGAATGGTGATCCAAGAGAAAGAATGGGAGAATCCTGAAATGATGAGTGAGCAGCAGGGGAACTGGTCCACAAATGGAAGAACTGAGGGAATATGGATAATTCATCCCTATGAATGGCAGGGAAGGAAGAGTACATAGGCAGAGGTGATGGTATGTGCCATAATGTGGTTGTTGGAACTCAGAAATTCTCTGCTCTGTTTTCTCAAATAGAAAACATCCTTGACAGCTGAAAGTGATAATGGGGAAGTCATCATTGGAGCTTTGAAGAAAAAAAGGGGGCAGGCATCAACCACCACCCAGGAAGTAGAAGATTGGAATATAGGAAGATTTCCAAGTGGCATTCAGAGTCACTATAGGTAGATGGCATCAAGGTAAAGTGACAATCATGAACACAGTTTTAGTTTTTGTTTTACTCTTCTTTTTTCTTTTTTCTCATGTTCAGCTGAATAGGTACCAGCTGGAATTTATCAGGATAGGGCTTTACTAGTAAGTGTGCAAAGTAAGAAAGTGGAAGAAAAGAGTTGAGTGTGTACACCAAGGCATGACTAGAAGAGTGGACTAGAAAATCTGGACTGAGTGAAGATGAGAATTCAGATGTGATGGCTGTGAAGGATAGCCAAGACAATAGATAACAGGGCTTGGAGCCTGTTGGAAAATATTTTTAGGAGTCATGGGATTAGATAGAATCAGGCTGAACAATAGTAGGTAACAATTGGGGAAATACTTCAAATTGAGAAATCAAAACATTGCAGACACTGATAATGACAAGTTCTCAGGTATTCCCATTGGAGTTATGGTCATGTCTTAATCCATTTGTGCTGCTTTAACAAAATACCAGAGACTTGGTAATTTATAAAGAACAGAAATCTATTTCTTATGGTTCAGAGAGTGGAATTCCAAGATTCCGGGACTGGCAAATTTGGTGGCTGATGAAAGGCCAGTCTCTTTAATTCCAAGATGGCACCTCATCAGTGCATCACCAGGAGGGGACAAACACTATCTTCACAGAAGGCAGAGAGGCCAAAAGGGGTGAACACTGTGTGAAGCCTTTTCTAAGGCATTAATCCTATTCACAAAGGCATAGACTTCAGGACCTAATCACTTCCCAAAGGCCCCACCTGCTAAAACTGTTGCATTGGTGATTCAATTTTAACACGTGACTTTGAGAGGGATAAATAAATTTAAACCATAGCAAGTGGTCAAGGAAATTAGAGGAGAGAAAGTTAAGGAACTGAGGGATTGAGGTATTTGAAAAGGTCATTAATTATCTGCATGGATATGGATATAGAAATCACCAAGACCTGTTTTTACTCCGGGGCTGATGCTAACTGCAGACAGACTTGCCCATGTGAAAGTTATTAACATAGGCACATCCAGCTCCTCGCAGATGCCATTTACAGTCACAAAACTTGCAGAATTTCTGTGGCTCGGCCACTACCAAGCAGAAGATATATTTTGCTTCATGTGCTGTGCATTTCAGGAGCAAACAAAAATGATGACACATTTCACAGGGAAACAGGACCAGGATCAAGGTTATGGAATTCAACAAATATGAACTGTCAGATGCTAGGGGATTGGCTTAGTAGTACAGACCTTAGGGTCAAAATACTCACGTTTCCCTGGAACTAGAGATTCCAATCTCAAAAGCTTCAACTCAGTCCTTCACCCTTTGAAGGCAGATAAATTGGGTAGCAAGGAATTGATTGGCTAGGGTCTCTTAGATGACATCTTAAGACCAAAAGCTCCATCTGCTTTTCCAGGACATCAGGTAATTCGTGGCTTTTTTTAGGAACAAGGACTGACATCACAACACTTGGCCAATACTAAGGTGTACACTGAAATAATTGGAGACATTGATTTTACCTGGAATGTATTCACATATAAGACAGGGCCCACAAGTAAACAAAGAGAGCAATAATCTGATATCAAAGCAAAGAGTTCTATATTGCTGGTTAACCCAATAATTCAGTCTTCAGTATGCACAGCATATATGTCAACCCCAAACAAGTGGATGAATTTCATAAGAACAAACACATGACTTCAATAAATAGAATCATCTGAGATATTTTTAGAGTTGTTATTGGTTATTATTCTATCTTATTTCTAATTCTGTTTAATAGATCACCAAAAGGCAGCAGTCAAGTAGGATTGTTGTCCTAATTAGTTTTTAACATGGTCTCAAAGTAAAATTATCAAATGAAGCAAATCTGTAAAATATAACAAGTGTAATTTAGAGAATCAGGAATTCAAACTGCTTACATAGGCATCATATCTGATTAATATACAATTGATCACCTTCCAGTACTTATCACTCGAAACTCTTCAAGGTTCTAAAGTTCAATCATGCAAAAATAGAAACATATACCCTCCAGTTACTAAGTAAATTATGCACTTACAAAAAAACACTAGGTACTAAACAAATTAGAGTTGAAGGTCATTTGTAATTGTGTTTAGCATAAAGAAAATATTGCAGATTGCAAACAAAATCTTGTACATGGATTTGCTCATGTTTTGAAATGTGCTACAACACGTGAATGAACACACTGTATGAACAAACTCTTTCATGACTTTGTTAAAAGTAGAACCAGGTTTCTAAGCAGGAAATATGTTCATACCTGTAAAATACCTGATCAATTACTGAATACACTTGATGTTATCAAGCCTAGATATCTTCCTTCAAAATTCCTGGTCTTGAAAAGTTTATAAAGTAGCCATGCAAATTCTTCATTGAGAACATGTTTCCCCCAACAAATAGAGATTAAATGGTGGCCATGATTCAGCACTACTAACTGTCCAGTTAAAGATGTTCTGCCTTCCATCTGATTTATATTTGGCAATAATGACTGAATTCACACTCTATAGACTAAATGTCAGCTACTTAGAAAGTTTAGATCTGTCAAAAAGTGGTAATTATCACCATATTATATACCATTTATGAGACCAATAAATGCCATTTCTATGAAAAAGAAAGCATTTGGGGATGATTAAAAATGAAAATATAAAACCAGACCAAGAAAGATAAAGGTATCTTTATCCTTACAGTCATATACAACTATTGAAGATATTAATCATGACCTTTGCTCTAGAACTATCTCACACTCTCAAATGGGCTCTAAATTAGCACTAAGGAGAAATTTGGCAATGACTAGGAGACCCTGACCTTTAGAATAAAATAATGTTTGATTCCATCCAGTACAACTGGTGCTGTGTGTCACAGTCAATTACAATTAAATTTAATTCTCTATTTTTAAATGCTAACTCACTTTCTTCCATCACAATACATACTACACTGAAATTGACCCTTAACATGGTCCTATCTCATCTGATGATTGAAGAGGCCTGAACTAGAGAAAGATAAGGGACTTAATCAATGTATTGATTCAGTTCTGACAGTCAATGGAGTGATTTCCAGAAGCATATTTCCAAGTCAGTAGAAGAGAAATCATATTCTGTCGGCTACATTTTCAGAATCTAGATTGAATTGTCACTTCTGTTCTAGTGCATAGTTCCCTTTGATGGCAAACCAACACAAGAATAAAATATTTTATTGTCATTGATTATCTTTAATTTGAGGTTAAAATTATTGCTAAAGGCCAACTTATTTATCTTCTTACCATCTAGGAAGTTATAAAAAGGCAATATGAATCCAAATTTTACAAGTGGAAAACAGAATTATAGACCCAAGCCTGCTGAAAATACTCCCACAACACTTGCCTTTTGTTCAACCAGGCAAATAAGGTATCCTCTAGCTGTTATCCAAATCATCTAAAAATTTTCTTAGGGTAAACAGGTGAATTATTGAAACTGTTATTTTTTTCAAATATTCCCTTATAAAATATTCAGATCAATGCAATTCTATTTCCTAGAATATCTACTCGGGTTCAGGCTGCATTAATAGCACTCCTCAAGTCTTCCTGTCTTTGAGATGATTCTTAAGTCATCACACAGCAATTCTTTTTTCTCTCTCTTTCTTTCTTTTCTTTCTTTCTTTCTTTCTTTCTTTCTTTCTTTCTTCCTTCCTTCCTTCCTTTCTTTCTTTCTCTCTCTCTCTCTCTTTCTTTCTTTCTTTCTTTCTTTCTTTCTTTCTTTCTTTCTTTCTTTCTTTCTTTCTTTCTTTCTTTCTTTCTTTTGACATAAGCATGCCTGTATAGAATTTAATTTACTCCATTTCAGTCCCTAGTGCACCTCCTTTCCTTCCCTTCTTTCCTCTGCTATTTCATCTCCTATACTGGTCTACCTCACACTCACTTATATATTTTAATTGGTGCTTTATGTATATGTATATATAAAGGTGCAATTCACCATGGTATATTTATACATGCACATAGCATAACTTTGTCAAATTCATTCTACATTTCTTCCCCTTTCCCATTTTTTCTCCTTTCCCCTCCATCTCCTTATACTCCACTGATCTTCCCTCTGTCCTATATTTGACACCTCCCTTTTTTCTCTTTACTTTGCTCTTGCTTCTACATATGAGAACATTCAACCCTTCATTTTCTGAGTCTAGCTTATTTTACTTAGCATGATGTTCTCCAGTTCCATCCATTTACCAACAAATATCATGATTTCATTGTTCCTTATAACTGAGTAAAACTCCATTGTGTATATACACCACATTTTCTTAATTCATGCATCTGTTGACAGGCACCTGGGCTCATTCCATATCTTAGTTATTGTGAGTTTTGCTGCTATAAACATTGATGTGCCTGTATCACTGTAGTATGCTGATTTTAGGTTTTTGGATAAATACGAAGGAGTAGGATAGCTGAATCATATGTGAGTTCCATTCCTAGGTCTTTGAGGAATCTCATCCTGCTTTTCTAATGTGGAGTATTAATTTGAAGTCCCACCAGCAATGTATGAGTGTACCTTTTTCTCTACATTCTCTCCAGCATCTAATATTATTTGCATTCTTGACAATTGCCATTCTGACTGAATGAGATGAAATCTCTGTGGTTTTAATTTGAATTTGAACATATTTTCATGCATGGTCATTTGTGTTTCTTCTTTTGAGAAATGTCTGTTTAGTTCTTTTGCCCATTTATTGATTGGGTTATTTGTTTGTATTTTGGTTTTTGTGTTTTATTTTGAGGGAGCTGTTAAACTTTGTGAGTTCTTTGTATATTCTGGATATTAATACCCTGTCAAAGAATAGGGGTCTTGTTAAGGTGCCTGTGTCAATGTGTTGGAGTGTTGACTCTATGTTTTCTTCTATCAGTTGCAAAATTTCCAGCTCATTGCTAATCCTTTAATTCACATTGGTTTTTGTGCAGAGTGAGATAGGGATCTAGTTTCATTTTTCTACATACGGACATCCAGTTTTCCCAGAACAATTTATTAAAAAGGCAATTATTTCTCCAATGTATATTTTTGGCACCTTTGTCAAGTATCAGAAGACTGTAACTATGTAGGTTTGTCTCTGTGTCCTCTATTCTGTTCCATTGGTCTTCATGTCTATTTTGATGCCAATACCACACTGTTTTGTTACTATAGCTCTGCAGTATAATTTGAGATCAAATATTGGGATACCTCTAGCATCTCTCTTCTTGTTTAAGATTCCTTTGGCTGTCCTGAGCTTTTTATTCCTCCAAATAAATGTTAGGACTGCTTTTTCTAGTCCTTACAGAAATTCTTATTAGTTACATACATCTGTCATTGCCCAGTCAGTACCTTCCAAGTTACAAAATTAACTAAACTTTGGCATTTGTAAGATCAACAATATCATAAGGAAATTAACAAAATTTGACTCATTTTGAGGACTGCAAAATTGTTTAAAAAATATTCATTGTAGTTTCTTCAATTTAATCTAGAAATTCTATATGAATAGGATATTTATTCAATAATTGTATAAACATTATAAATTTTATAAATATACATATACATATCACATATACATATATAATCTCCTGATTTTTCTAAGCACTGTATTAAGTCTGGGGATACAGTAGTAAGAATAAACAACTACTACTGTTGCTTCCAAAGAGCTTAACTCTAGTGGTAAAGGAAAAAGAATTCAGTCCAATAAACATGGATGGGGGTGGGGGTGGGGTGGGGGTGGAGTGGGGTGAAGCAACAAGAGTGGTATGATCTCTGAGGGAAATGATGAACCACTGGCTTCCCCAGGTCTGTGAAGCTCGAGATGTCTTCTTGAGTAAGACAGCTTTGAGCTGAGTTTATCAGACTGAGGCTAAGGAGAGAAAAGTGAAATGAAAAGGACCAAAGCCATTTTGAAAGCAGTCGAAGAAGAGTTAGAGATGAGGATAGAAGAAGAGTTAGAGTTAGAGGATAGTGAAGCCTTGATTTGCTCAAAAACAAACCCATGAATATGCTTCCTCAAATACTATGTCTTTGTTTAGTAGATTGCAGATTTGTATTAATTATTATCACTATAATATAAAAGAATCTTATTTAATATTATAAGTAATCATTACTTAAAAGAATTCATTCAGATTGCAGAAGTAACAGGAAATATGTTGATTTGGGCACCAGAGGAAAAGGAACTGAAGTACAAGTTAATAGAATGTCCTTCTACCAATTGTGCCTCAATTTACCCCATAAAATGGTGTGAATAACTGCATTATCCAGGATTCTTCTGGTTACCAGTGCTAGAAAATAAGCACTTCTAAGAAAGAAGGGAAAATATTGGCTCAGTTTTATACCTCATTTCAGTTTTCTCTGCATTGAGTTCTTTCTTAAACAAGCTCTTTCCACATGAGGTCAAAAGTAGCCCATGGCAGCTCAGAACCTTATAGCTAACAGTCCCCAGGACATGAAGTCTTCTTTGAGAAGCTCCAGCAGAACTCTCAGGAGAGGTTCTAATGGCCTGTTGAGTCGTGTGCCTGATCCCATCACTGTGGCCAGAGCATTGGAGTACTCTATGCGCCAGCCCAGGGGCACTGGGGCAGGGATAAGGACCTCTGTACCCTTTAGTCTCCCTGGGCAAGGGAGGGACACTTACTAAAAGGAAAAGATGCTATTGAACAGACAAAATCTTTGAGTGACCACTACAGTAAATTATTTTACATTTTTAAAAAATTCATATTCTATGACCCCAAGCGGACTGACAGAACAGAGGTGATATGTAATATTCTGAGACTACCACAAGGCGTATGTTTTGATTTCCTGAGAAAGCTCTAGTGGCCCTTGCCAACACACTGAGTGGCAGTTTGCATTGCCTGTTCATTCTGTCATAAACAATGTGCTCCACATCTCTCCTCAGTTTATACATCTTCATTTTTAATTGGCCACTAATGTTTTCTGAATACCTTCACTTTTTCTCATCGCACCCCAAGAAGGTAGATGTTACCCATATCCACTCAAAGATTTAAGAGTCTCAGAATGCTTACTAGATCATACTGCTAAAAGACATTAGGGGTTCAAATGGTCACAACAAAGAGAAAGAGGAAGAGGAAGAAGTGTATTCTCTGGCTGTATGCCAACTTGGGCCAAACATAAGCAAATGAGTAAAATTTGCCTTGGATGTTTGCCTGGCTCTTGGTTTCCACCTCTGAGGCCACATAGAGCCCCAGCTTTTCACTAGGACCCACCTCTCCAAACATACTTCCTAGGCTGCTACTAAAACCAAAGTTTCCCAAGAAGAGAATGAGAACACAAAGAAAGCATTCAGTCGTTTATTTTACATTATAAAGAAACCTCATATCAATAACAATAAGAGATAATTAATTAAAACCCTGAAAAATTGTCCTTATTCTCTGATGTTCCACTGAATAATTTATCACCACATTATCAACCAACCCAAACAGGGCCACAATACAGAAGAAGCAGTGTCTCTCCCTCCAATTTTAATTTGGCTTTCCTGGCCCACCTCCAACTCCCAACAATACCCAGCTCCTCATCCTCTGAATCCCATGGCTTCCTGAACATTTTAGTGCTGATCACCATCATTTTTAGGAGTTCCTTCTAGGAAACCTAATCTTCCTCTAACTGAAGCAAAATTTGATACTTTCCAAATTTAAGCAACTGCTTCACAAACAAGGAGACCATGAGAGTTTGTTTCTTGTTTGAAGGGTAGATCGACCCAACATTACCCCAGGGAATCCACAGAGAAGCTATTCCTGACCTGCAGGGCATTAAGTCTTCCTCCATGGCTTTGTTATTTTTGGACACTGAAATTGCAGCGTTGTATGCCAAGCTCATTTTAACAGCAGGTTAATTTAGCGATATTGGCTGCTGAGTTCCTGTTGTACCCAGCTCACCACAGAGTTGCTTAAGAACAAGTCTGGGTCTTTAGCTCTGTCCAGGATGACCTCTTAAGTCTTGCCTGTTGCAATGACACAATGCCAATCATATAATAGAGACATAGCTTAAATATTTGAGGAAAACAACAATGTTGTCATCAACCAACTGCCAAATACAGGCCACTTTTGATAAGTTTTTTTTCTTTTAATCACACAGTTTTCATTTTTTACACACAGATGAAAACATTTAACATAACCAGAGATGGGATGGGGGACACACATTATGCAAATGTAGTAACAAATGTAAAATGATAAATTAGCAAGCAACTATTTAATTATTACTCTGACTAATTCCTGTAGATTGTGCCACAGCTAATGAACCTGAACTTGTCCTGGTTGACTGCAGTGTTCTGTTGAAACATTTCCATTTGGTTTGTTTGCTGCTTCTGCAGCTCAGTGAGTAGATGGCATCTGCTTAATGAGCTCCCACTTCATTACAGAGCTGTACTACTTACCCAGTCATTCTCCTTCAGCATGCAGGCTGTGTACTCTGCTGTTGTTTTAAAGCAAATACTAATTTATGATTACCTGTCACATTAGGCCATTGAAAATTGTACTCACACTGGCTCACATGAGCAGAATGCTAATGAGCTGATTATGGACTGTGGCAGTGTCCCTTGCTTATAATCCATAGACATAAATTCAGATCCCAGTACAATATGGGCTCTGGAACAATAGATAGAGGAGGGTGAGGGAAGAGAAGGGGGGTGAAATCATCACATGTAAATGCACAGACTCTCAAAGGCCGACAAACTCAGCAATGACCTAATTCAATGTGCACCGAGCATCAGAAACACCCGTTACACTGTGTCATGTACAGAGGAAGATGAATGACTCTCTGGCTATTCACTCCTTGCCATGGTCATTATCTAATTGAAGCCTGATGCCCAAGCAAGGCGGATCCTGACACGGTGACTGCAAGCCTCTATTGTATGGAATAAATCCTATAGATGTGTCCTAAAATGGTACTCGCAGAGAAAATTCCAATCAATAACACTTTTCCAAAATGCAGCTTTTCATCTTCAAGCCTAATATTTACCTGCAGGCCTTAGCACAGTGCTCTTTTATCAGTATTTTTCCCCTCTTCTCCATTACAAGCATACCATTTGCACTTCCAAATACAATATTAAACAAAATGCCTCATTAAATCTGCTTTTCCTTTGGTTTATCCCCTATAATTTGCCTCCATAAATTAAAACTATGAGATGTGATTTTGCCTTTTTATTGGCTGTCTGCTCAGTTTGTTTTTATAGTCCTGACTTCATTCTGCCTGGGGACACTGTGGTTTGCTTCAGAGCCGCCTGCGCTTGCTGGTTCAGGGAGTGCTACAAAGACCACATACTTAGAAATGCATGCGCCAATCATAATCTTTGGTTACACATACTGCTCAAGACATCAAACATAAGGATCAGCAAGATAGAGGTGGCCACAAAACACTCATAATCTTATTTACGTCCAGAATACATATATACAGCAACATGATTAGCGATTGCATTAATGGAGATTAGAAAACTTAACCAAGTTAGCTATATGGGGTAAACCAAAATTCAAAAATTGATCTTTTACTCATTTGTCCCTGAAACTCAATCTCTTTTTTCCTTCTTTTTCTCCTCCTTATCCTTCTCTCTCTTCTTATTCCTATTTTTATTTATTCTTATTTCTTCTCCTCCTCCTTTTTGAAGACCGCTTGTTTAGAGTCCAAAATTCTTCTCCCAATAAAATTTATTTTTTTCCTTCTCATTTTCCTGTACTTTGCTATTTAGGACTTGCAGCTAGACTTATGGAATACAAAACTTAAAATTAAAAATGCCCAACTTTGACGTTGTTGAGAGAGAAACTAGATGAGAGTAAGTATTATCATACTTATATATGCTCATTAGATGTTTTAATCAACTTTCTAAACACAATCCCAAGCAGTTCTGTAAAACCTCTCTAAATGAGCAGCTATTTTATGGCTCATCTCTTTCTCTCTGCAGTGAGTGGAACAGGCCCTATTCTGAGATGAAGAGAACCTGGGTTCTTGCTCTAACCCCTACACAGCTCTGTAAACTCTAATTGTGAGTTTGGATGCTTCATGTTTAGAGCAAGAGAACAGGGAAAAAGAACTGCTAAAATTCCTTTTAACTCTTTGATTTTGTAATTCTATATTCTTAGCAATGATTAAAGGAATCCTAATCAGCATGAATGTCCAAGACTGTCAGATTGCTAACATTAATTTTAACCACATTTCTGGTTTACTCTCATGAGATGAAACAGTTCTTTAAAATTACCAATTTTCTTTAATGTACAAATGAAGTAATGAAACTTATCTCACATAATGTCTAATTTACACCATGACAACCTTGACCCACTGTTTCCCCAAAGAAACAATGTTTAATTTGTCCTTGTGATACGTCAGTCTGGTTTCCACTAAGTACAAATTACAAGTTACTGGGCAAATTGCATATGGTTTTCTTGTTAATGGGGCTTGAAAAATTAAAAACTCAATTGTTCGTACTAACATGAATACAACACATAATATTTCTATTTACTTAACAATATTTTTCATAATACCTGTGTTTAAACTACAGAAAGATGGAAGCAAATTAGTTAATTACTGTCTCCAGCCATATAGATGCTAACAAATTTCTTTTCCTCACCTAGAATGAACTCCCAATGCCAGCCAAGATGGGGAGCTGTGAGCAGTGATGCAGGGTTGTTGTTTTTTTTTTTTTTTTTTTTCCACACAAGCAAATTGCTTTTCCTGATTTACATGGGAAAAAAAGACAGAGTGCCTATTTACACACTGGATAATCCAATTTGCTTATTTCGCAAAACAGTCCCTTTTCCCTTCTTGGCAGCACTAAACATTGTGCAGGCTCTTGACTAGAAGGAGAAAGGATATGTGTCAGAGACAATGCCACACAATGACTGGGCTCAATACAGTAAATAAAGCACAGTTTACTTTAAAAGAAGGTGGAGAGGCAATGAGAAGCATTTGGTTTTATGTGCATAAAATGTAGATGCTCTGAAAGTCCATGATGAGGAAGAAATCTCACCTAGACTGAAAAAAAAAATGAGAGATTTTATTATAAACTTTCATTTGGGGTCTCTAAAAGAGGTTCATCAAATGGGATTTGGGATCTTTGCCTGATTCTCAAAAGTGCATTTTTCTAAGGCCAGAACAGAGCTAATAGCTCTTGAATATTCTTTCATAAGATGAGTAAGATAAAATATATAGAGATTTGTAGGTACAGGTTATGACATATAGACATGTCCATAAATCAATAACCAACAGTAATTAAAATAACTGAGTAATGCCAGCTGGAAAAGGGTTAAGGAGGGAAAGAGCAAGACTCCACAGGGTTTTCTGGGGGTCTGGGAGCTTTAACTGGATTTTGTTTTCCATAGCTAATCAGAGATGTCACCTACAAAATCCGTCTGTAAGTGTTAACCCATGGTCTCATTCTACAGCACTCTGCGAAAAGGACTGTACCTACTTACAATGTATTTTTCATGAGCAAGGCAAATGTGAAATCGCAAAGTCAGGTTCACAGAGGCCATGGGCTTGCTGTCAGAGCCATCTTCATACCAGCCAAATCAGCCTCCAAGACAAGAAGAGAAAATGGGATGTGAAAAAACAAAAGTGACCAGCATCTCAGCTCCCAGAGGGACCCTGCAAACAGCAGAGCAATGGCAGCACTGTAACCTTCCTTGGTTGTCACAGGATCCTGTGGATAAAGAAAGTGACAAGCAAATCTAATTTAAGGCGGCAGTTGATGAACATTTGCCCGTTTAAAAGCCACCACCAAGGGTTTTCTTTCCCAAGGATCGTAAAAGCAAACTAGGGTCCAAAATAGGTTATGTTTATCAGGGGAACTCATATTATAGAATATATATGTATGTACTTTCACACACACGTTATGAAATAGAACATTATGTTAGCTCTGACCTTTGATGCTACTTCTGTAGATATATGTGATATATAACGTACTCACACACAAGCAAAATTAAAATGCCACATTTGAAAGAGTCAGCTCAATCATGCTTCATGATGTGATACTTTCCAGGAATAAAGCTTTCAGAATGTGATAGTGAGACACATGATTAAAAATTTATGCTACAGCAGGTGTAGAAGTATTTAGGCATGTGTGCATTGGAAGGTTGGAGAAGAGGACCTATGTCCTGAAAAAGAGTCCAACTCTCTTCACTTCCTGCCCATCCTCACCCTTTGCTTTGAAAACATTTCCTTTGGGTCAGCAGCATCTCTATGTCTTTGCTGAAATTGGGGGCAAAAGGTAAACATCTACAGACACAACCCTGCTCCCTCTGTGAAGCCCACAGTTCCTCCAGCACTTCCTTCCCCCGCTTAACATCTGGGGGAATCCACCAGAGATTTAGCCTGACAACAGCTTGCCTCCATGCAACCCTGTTCCAAGTAGAGCCATGCCCAGGTCAAAGGAGGTTCTTTGATCAGGAGGACGACCCTTTAGCCAGTCAGCCTTTCTCCAGACTTTTCTAGGACTCTGGAGCAGTGGCAACGCAGGCAGATAGAGCGAAAGAGACTTCAAATGAGAAAAGAAATTACCAGACTTGTCAGGGAGAGAGAGAGGAAAAGCGGTGGGGGAAAACTGCTTTTATTTGAAGTGTTCAGACATGCTGAAGTAATGATCCTGGCAACATGTTCGCAAAACATTAGAAACACTTTAGTAAGCAAATAATTTAATTACAGCCTTCTCTGAGGCAGTTTATATTGCTTGACCCCTGACCTTTTATATTGCTGTACCTAAACTCAGCCTGGGATTCACACTTCCTATTCTTGTCACAGAATCTCTCCATCTTGTACCATTTAATATAGTGTGCTCCAGGTGTTCTGTGGTGAATGAATAGTTATATTACTACCTGTCAGACACAATCACACTCTATTCATCATTCTCGGCTGGCTGCATGAAGCCCAGCTTCCAGCAGGCTCCCTCTCTATTTCCTTGTTCAAACGTCTGCGGTGCTTTTGGCCCATCTGTCAAGGCTGTCATTTAGAGGGAAAACAGTATCAGCGCTTTAAATATATGGAGTTCTCTATTGAAACAGTGCTGTGATTGAACTGTCAGCATTCTCAGTATCACAGACAGTAATTCATGACTGGTCAGGGCTCCTTTGAGGTTGCTATTACTACGGTGACCCTGAAGGGTCACGCTGAGGGTTTTTGCTTTACAGTTTGGTCTATAAATAGTGCAATTAACCTTTCAGGAATTACAAAATGCTCTTGAATTCTCTTTACATTTGCTTCATGCTTGCATGGTTTAAAGCAATGGAAAGAAGGAGGAAAAAAAGAACCTCTATGAAATTGCTGAAATATGTGCCATATGAAGTAGAAATATATATATATATATATATATATATATATATATATATATATATATATATTGTTTTGAGAGCAAGCACTTGAAATGCATGAATATATTTTAAGCCTCCGTTTGCTGTTTTGGAGCAAGATAACATATGTTGAGATTTCTGCTGAAATTAAAAGGTTTCTGAATCTGAAATAAAATATGATGGATGTGAATGAAAGGACTTCTGTTCATCCTTATGGAAAGGAAGTTCAGGTTTTCAGTACTCTAAATTGTACCTTTCAAAAACAGAGGGTTTCACACTGCTTCCAGCCCCAGCTTCCCAAGCAAAATACCTACACTCCCAACTAAATCCAGGGAAATCACTCTCAGGAGCCAGATGCTATCTCTAATCTAAGAACACAAGCCCCAGGGAAATAGAATTTTGGATGCTGATCAGGCCTCCAATGACTCCCTTGCATTTGAAAGCCTCTCAGCACTGAAGATTTTTCTGGTTCATTTTTTTCAGGGAATCAAGGTATTGTCTAAAGGAAGCACTGAACTTTAGTAGCAGAGACGAAAATATAAACCTAACCTTCAAACCTCAGCTTTCTGCAAAACCAAGTCTGTCAGTCCCCCAGCCCCACTTCCTCCTGCCTGATACCGTAATAGTGCAAGATGCTTTTTTGTTATCACTCGATAGACAATTACATTTTAAGGGATTCTGGGTATTCTTTAGGACTTATTCCTGAATTAGAGTTGGATTTTGCTCCTTAGGTTTCTGCTTCCTTGGGTGTCTCACATCACAGAGTACAGATTCATGCTGCTGCTTGGTTGCCTCGTGGATGAAGATTTGATATGTTTTTCTCTGCAGGGCCATTTAATGCCCACATTATGCCTGTTATTCCTACAGCTCATACAGCACAGAGATTTTTTTTTCCTCTCACCAAATTTTTGAGTGGACAAAGCCAATGAGCGTGCCTAATTCGTCAAACCAAGATTATGTGGCTAAAAACTGTTGATCTCTATCACTATTTCCTTGCTTCAGGGGTAATTTCACCATTTCTTTCTTTAAGGAAAGGAAAGACATGCTATTTTTATGTTTGCGCCTCAGCACTGGAAAGCCACAGACCTAGCAAATGGTCCTTTATGACAAATACTTACATTGACCATCCTCTAAAAGCAAAATAACACATCATTTTCTTAAACATCCTTCCCATCAGGCAAGTGGGATTAAGGCAGTATTTCTGCCAGCTTAAAGGTTTGCAGGAGGGAGAAAGAAGAGTAAAGAGTTATGAACCTTCCCATTAGAGCTATTTTCTGGGAATGCGTCTCACACCAATCCGTGGGTATGCAGAAGTAAAAGCCTCTGCTTATTACAGCCACTGAACAAGGGTAATTAAGAGGTAATCTCTTCCAGTTAGGGTGCATTTTCCTTTTTGGAGACAATCATAAAAGGTGGAGCGAGGTGCCCAACAACCCCATGTTGTCACTGTTATCTTTTGTGACTGCTTCCTTCCTTCCTGTCCTCAGTTGGAAAGCAAAAAGCCTTTGCTTATTATAGAGGCAGAATAAGTGCTAGTCTCATCCCATTAACTGTCATATTACCAGGCTCCGTGCCATCCCATTTGAGTTTCACTGAGCATTCAGAACTGCTTAATTATGTACAGTAAAGACAATCTGCTGAGACTTTCCTTCTTGATTAATTTGGGAGGGGGAGGGGAGGTCAAGGGTCACCTACAAGGCCCACTCCTGCCTCACATAGAACTAACTCAGTGTTAAAAAAGGCTTTTGTGAGTTAAAACAATAAATTAAAGAGCATTTGGAAAGAAAGATGCTTGCATCCAGGGATAAGGCGACTTTTGATTTCTGCAGGCGAACAACAGATATTCCCCCTCTGTGTTGGCGTTAAACTGTATAGTGCATTCCTTATAAATTATACCACCCCGTGTTAATTATAGTGTGCTGACAGTGCTTGTCATTACTAAGCCTGCTACAGGCTTTGTGTGCTTGGATTTTAATAGCTGTTTGTTCTGAGGAATGTGGCAGAGCTGTGTAAGTGGCTGATCCCGGTCACTGCTAACATGCCTTCCTTCAGTCTCTCACACTGGTTCTATTTTTACAACGTGAACACCTCCTCTTTGGCTGCCTTTCTGGTCCCCTCCCAGCAGTAAAGCAGATGTATAGGTTACTGTCTCGAAATGCCAACGCATTCATTCAGACACAATGAACTGAGGCTTATATTGTGCTCCACTCATTGTCTGCCCTTCAAAGCCTCTAGCTTTTCTCCTTTATCCAACCTCTGTATAAAAACATGACTGCTCTAATCTAATGGGATGTTTGGAGGTTCCTTCCCCAAATTCTAATTTGGCATTTTTCTCTCAGGCGGAATCTCAATCACCCATCTTATTCACATTCATGGCAATATCCCATGAAGGATTTTATATTTCTAAAGGTTATTTTTCTAATCATCAACAAATACAAACACAAAAGTCACTCATCTTTAAAAAAAAGAAAACCACTTCATGAGCACCTACTGTGTATCAGCGGCAAAGACTAGATTCTGGAAAAAACAAAGATGAATAAAATACGGTCTCCTCCATAGCAGGGGCGCAGATGTGTAAACAAATAATTACTATTCCAGGCACTGTGTAATAATAGAGGTAAAAACAGAATTTCTCTTGGCCTCACCAGACTATGAGTACAGATGTGGTCCCATTAGTAGTAATAACTCAGATTTCTCTGCTTTGTGAACTCACCAATTTCTGGGAATCCCCAGACAGGGGCTCACATGTGCTCATAAATAATTCTGATCTTGCTGGCACCTCGGCTGTATGTCAGGCATGGTGGCTCCAAATGGTCACAGTTTCTGTGTAGCCCTCTATTTGAGGGTTACCAACACAGCGCCATTTGGGTCGTATTGTCTTCAGAGTTTTCAGTAGAAGAGCTCCCTCTGGTCACCAGGGGGTTCAAAACAGACTCCATCAAGAGTTGGCATAGAGCCCGGCGCGGTGGCTCAAGCCTGTAATCCCAGCACTTAGGGAGGCTGAGACAGGAGAATCGCGAGTTCAAAGCCAGCCTCAGCAATGGCGAGGCGCTAAGCAACTCAGTGAGACCCTGTATCTACATAAAACACAAAATAGGACTGAGGATGTAGCTCAGTGGTCGAGTGCCCCTGAGTTCAATCCCCAGTACCAAAAAAAAAAAAGAGTTGGCGTAGGAGATAACCACAGACCCCAAGCAGAATGCAAAATATCATGCTGTTCTCAGATCTGTCCTCTCCTCCAACACAACTAAGCCCTTCTTATTAGGCCAAGTTCCCGTGCCAAGCCCCTTCTTCCCTCAGGTTGAATTTCACACACGGTTCCTCGATCCTGTGGGGAGGCTTCTGCCAGACCGACTCCCACAGGGTATAGGCAAGCCCACTCATGCCCTTATGCCTGTCATCTTCAAGCTGCAATAGACTCTTGATGCACTTAGACATTCACCCCCTACACACATTGACGCACTCCACTCACACAAAAACAAATTATAGGAAGAGAGACTGATGGGGGTTTAGTGCTCTACAAAGCTTAGTTTCATAAATATATATGTATATATATATACATATATATATGATGAAACCATATCATATATATATATGATAAAACCACCAAGTCAATATAATTGGCTTAAGAAAATAAAACTCGTCTTTATTCCCTTTACCAATGGTGACGATGTTGATGAAGTATATGCAACGTCTCAGTCCATTTTGTGCTGCCATAACATAGGACCTGAGGCTGAATAACCTACAATGAACAGAAATCTATTGGCTCACAGTTCCGGAAGTTGGGAAGTTCTAAATCAAGAGACTAGGTGAGGGCCTTCTTGCTGTGTCATCCCATGGCAGAGGGTGTCACGTGGCCAAGGGTTTTGCAAACAGAAGAAAAACCAGAGGAGTAGAAGAGAGCCGAACCTCTGCCTCTATTATGAACCCACTCCTGTGATAGCTGCATTAGCCCACGCCCTCTGCCCTCATGACCTAACAGCCCCTCACTAGTCCCTGCCTCCCAATGCTGTGGCAATGGGGATTGAGTTTCCAACACATGCTTTTGACAAGGGCACATTCAAACCATAAGTAGACACAATGGAGAGAAAATGATTCCAAAAGTGAACCCCACTCAACTGAAATTTCTTTTTTAAATGACACGGAATTACATCACATACTCCTTTACCTTTGCACAGGCTTTAGAATCCCACTTCCTGGGGTTGAGATACCACTATCTCTTAATCCATCATAACAAAAGAAAATCTGACGATGTTTATAGTATCGAGAGTATAGAACCCTGACACTAAAACACTATGGAGTAAACCCTTAAAATCACCCACCCACCCATCATCCTTCTAGGGACTTGAGAGCCAATTTTGATGGCGGCTATCTATTTCAAGTGGAATGGTGTGAACACCCGAACGTCAGTGTGAAGATTTTATACTGGTACTTCTTTCCGTGTATTCCATGCTGTACGCATTTCAACTTGGGCATGCATAAGTGTTGCTACAAAAACAAAATCATACAAACCATCTTTAGGAGTGAGTTAAAAGCTTCCCAGGAATTAGTTTATAATTCATGATGTCTGCTTTACTTTTGACTTTAGAAAGTAATCCCAACAGAAGCCACCACTTGACTTGACAGTAAACTGCTGTGTGTGTGTGTGTGTGTGTGTGTGTGTGTGTATACAATCCTCTATAGATTCGAGGACACACTTTAATGACTCTACATTATAGAACTTCATTAAAAGGAAGAAGACATGTTAAAGAATGCTGTATGAAACTATAAATTACGTAGTCTTTCTTGGCTTCTTGTGGTAAACTGACATACTGACTCCTCATCAAATCATTTTCTTGTAAGACTTAGTTTTTGCATCGGCAACACAGATTGCTTCTCTACATATTTACCCTTTATGGCATATTTGAAATAAAGAAATAGAAATCTATCTCAGAAGATAAAAAATTTTCAGTTTCACTTTATACTCATCTCCCCCCAAATTGCCAGATTTCAGATTTTTGGAGCCATTTTCCTAGTGAATAGATATTTAGGTGAAACCTCTTCCCTGTAATTTTCCCTCAAATCTAAATAAATTTTAACAAAGCATAAAACATTGTTTTTACCAACTTTAAACAACTAAAGCAAATTGGACCCAAATGTCTTTCCATGCTGTGATTTTTTTCAAAGATCAAGGTCAGTTTTCAAAGAAGCATCCTTGGTCAGATCCCCCACACCTCCACACGCCAACACACCTACACCTGTGCAGTTTTCTGGCTTAGCTCCACATCCCTCTACCATCATCATGACCCCCAGCACCAATGACAGATATTCCTTAGCCATTTAGGAGTGTTTGTTTGTATCATGTTCTGGCATAAAGACCACTAAACTAGACAACATTTTTATTCCTACAGTTTTTGCAAAACTGCTCTTGGAACTTCAGAGCCCATATTTCACAGAAATCCCCCCACATCTCTTCCAGCAAGCTTACTGTTCAACTTCATGTATAGCGTGAGAAGTGCCTGGAGGCCCCTCAGCCAGATCTGCATGCAAGGACTCGTCCTTGGACTGAGCTGCTGTTTATGTCAGGGATTCTATAACACACCTGGAGGGGAAGTTCTGACCTCCAGGTATCACCACCTGGCTGCTGCAGCAAGCAGCTGCAGACAGACATACAATTACCTTCGCCCTCCTGACCGGTTCTCCGGCGTAGGGGAGAGATTTCTCTGCCACCATGAGCTAGGTTCATAGCCAAGGTACCTTATGACAAAAGACAGATTATCAAGAGAAAAGCATACAAATTTATTTAAGGCTTACTTGATACAGGAAATAAAGATGATGAGGGGGAGAACCTTGGAGAACTAGGATTGGACAAAGGGAAAATGATGTAATGGCGATAATCTAGGAGAGACCTCACCAAGGCCTGGTTTACTCAAATTCTTCTCTGCATTCCTGTGTCTTCAGAGAAAGGGCTGTTTCTTTCCTCTGGGCTTTGGAAGGGCACCTTTCATTTTGTCTTGCTTCAGGACAAAGGAGTGAGGGGAAGGTAAGCACCGCCTTCCTGCTTCTGCCATTTTCTCAAATGCCATCTTTGAAAACTGACCTTGATCTTTGCAAAGAAATACAGCATGGAAAGCCACTTGACTCCAATTTGTTTTAGTTGTTTAAGGTTGATAAGGACAATATTTTATGCTTTGTTAAAATTTATTTACATTTGAGGAGAAATGACAGGTGTGGTATTTTGAGGTGGCATGTCCTAGACCCCATCAGTGGGAAGGATAGCTAAGACAGGAGTTTCCCTCCTAGAGAACATTCACTGAGGATGTTTTATACTTTTCAGCGAAACCTAGAAACTGAACTTACAACTGTGACCCCAATCATGCTACAGTGAAGCTGCATTTGTTGGTATGGGGCCAGCCTCACCACAAGGCATAGGCTGACTTTCTGAGGAGGCCAAGTCCAACATGCTGGGGCGTGTGCTGAGCTGCTCTGCTAAGATCTCCTGTGTAGAAGGATCTGCTCCTCAGGGAACCTTTGCAAACTGCTTCTCAAGAATTCAGGGTAAGTTTATCTGCATTCTAATGAATGATGACAGCAACTTCAATCATTGTTTTGCTCCTCCCAGGAGAAAACTCTGCATCCAAACTAAGTGTTTTTGCATAATCAACTCACTTGTCTGACGAGTGCAGCAGAATGACATTCTTTTGAGCTTCTAACTGTTTTTAGCTCAACTAAGAGAAAATGAGTTTTTACATGTGATGAAGACAGGAGCAGTTACATACAATAACCACTAGTAAATAAAACACAGCATCCCATGTAATACAGGCCTTGAAATGTTAACTTGTTTTTAAAAGGTTTTACCTTTTCAATTTACAAATAATATCTACTGTTAAAAAGGTAAAAAAAAATCCATAATGGGGGAGGAGTGCATGGGAAGAATGGAGGAACTTTAATTGGGCAAAGGGGAGGGTGGGGAGAGAAGGGGACATGGAGACAGGAAAGATGGTGGAATGAGATGGACATCATTGCCCTAGGTTCATGTATGACTGCACATATGGTGCAACTCTATGTCATGTACAACCAGACAAATGAAAAGTTGTGCCCCATTTGTGTACAATGAATCAAATACTTCCTACTGTCATGTATGACTAATTAGAACAAATTTTAAAAACAGGGAAAAAAGGGGTAAAAAAGAAGCTGTGACTCATTACAAGTAATTTGAAATATATTTTTTCATTTCAAATCTGTGCCCAAAGCTAAACTCACAGGTTTGATCTACTTTTTATTTGGTGGCCTTGAGTTTGAGCTGGTTAATGGGCATTGCAGGTACCTTAAAACTGTTTCTTCTCCATGCATGCTTGGAGGTGACCACCACCACCAGCATCTAGCAAGCCCACACACATGGCATGCACTCAGTCTTAAGGTGACTGTTGTGGAGCTTTGAATGCAGGTAAGAGTAAGAACAGGGGGCGAAAAGAAGGCAGACATAACCTCTCAGTTATCAGAGCTAAGAAATGACAGAGAACTACCTATAGTCAGTAGGATTATTGTGTCTTCTTCCTAGAAACAATTTCCAAAAAGGCAAAGCACATATAGATTAACTTGTCTCTCTGTAAAGTCTGGAGAGGAACAACCTGGTGTTCCCATACCCACTGGCATAGGGACAGCAGAAAAAGAGAGCACACATATCTACCCAGAAAAATATCCCCAGGTCCTTCCATAACTGACAGATCATAAGAAGGAAACAATTTGAGAACCTTAAAGAGAATGAGGTTTAAAAGATGAATCATGGAATCTAGGCTGAAAAGGAAAGGAGAGAAAATGAAATCATAAAGGGTTATAAACTTAGAGATCAGGGGAAATTTGGGAAGGTCTTGATCAATGTAGAGGAAAAACAATGGAAAATCAGGAAGACATTCTTGCTGAGCTCTGTTCGTTGTATATGTCCTATCTCTCCTATGCTTTATTTTTCTAAACTTACAGTAATAAAGCAGAGTAGTATATTTTGCTGTTATAACTTTACAGGAAGCCATCTGTGCAATGCATGAAGGACTTCTCTTTGGCATTGTAGCCAGGGGAGAGATGGGCTGGCATTTTGAACCTTCTGTGGCATTCCACAGTTAGGTCTGCTTAATGCAAGTGCCCGCCTTTTCCACTCTGCTAAGGAAGTTCTTATTGTATCACTGGGAATGGGCGTACACCCATAGGCACTAACTGAGTTAGCTTACCTGTATCTGCCTTCTTCATACCTTGGTAAAGAGTGTTCAATGGAAAGCCTTTGAAGTTCCCTGGTATAAATAAAGGACATGCGGAGTCCATTTTGCCAGATGCCATTTTGCCAGAAGCCAGAACAATCTGGTTGTGGGCCCATCCTACCCCCACGTTTTGAAACTATTTTCTATGTTCTGTGGTTATTCCCCATTTTATTTCTTTTAGCCAGCCCTTTACCTGTCAGAGAACCTTGTCCCTACAGCCCACGCAGGACATGGACGACAGGAACTTATTGGGAAAATAAAAGTCTGGGAGATGGTCAAATCTAATGTTTCTAAGACAGTAGTTTTGAAATCACCAGTTACCAGTGAGGAGTCCTGCTTCCTCACATGTTAAAGTATAACATTAGAGAAACATGCCAGGCCAAGCATATAAAACAAGGTTTATTTAAAAAGGGGTAACATAGACTTCTCCCGGGAGGGAAAAGGGGATCATAGCTGGTATCCTGGAATCCCAAGAAGTGAGAGCATTCTGCCTTTTTTAAACATCCTGGATTTTTTTTTATTCTCCTGCTCTCTTCACCCTTCTCTCTCTCCTTCCTGGGTAAGTGACTAGGCCCAGGTCGGATGGCCCGCTGAAAGGTGAGAAGCAGATGGACAGGGGGAAGGGCCAGATGGAGCAGCCCAGGACACAGTAATTAACAACTTTCACAACTCCCTGTAGGGAGGGACAATTTCTGGGATAGGTTACCTTAGCAACAGGTTGGAGCAGGGGCAGGTTATCTTGATAAGGGTGGAGAAAAGGCTCTGAAGGCATTAACATTTCAGTCCCTCTCCAACTTCCCAGACTCAAATTGGCCTCCAATCTCTCCATCCAACCCTTGTACTGACTACTTGTCTTTAATTCTCCTTCAGTTTCAAGAGAGTCCTTTCTTGTTACTTCACTCTGCCAAAATTCCCTTGAAGGATGGAGTAAGATTTAAATTTGCCAAATAAAACACAGGATGCCCAGTTAAATGTAAATATCAGATAAAAGGAAAAATTATTTTGGAGAAAGCATGTCTTATTCAATATTTGGGAAATAATTATATTAAAAAGTATTTGTTATAAGTTTATGTTTAATTAGGCTTCCTGTACTTGTATTTTCTAAACCTGGGAATCTGAGGAACAGAAATCCGGAATTTAGCAGGTAGCACTAACCAGTAATTGGTGAGATTTCTCTTATACTTCTTGCAATTCTAAATGGGAATCTGTTTCACCAGGTAATATATGTGCTTCTATGTGGTTAGTCAAGTTTATGAGTGACTAATCAAACATTTTCTTAAAAGGAACCTAAATGTCAAAAGTCATTTCTACTTTGATCTAGGTTGGGCCATACCCTCCATCAAAAAGCTCTCTTCAAATTCAACAACAGGACGATAGCCAACATGGCATTCACATGATCTGTGGCTCTCTGGTAGTGAATTTGCTGCCAGCAAGTTTCTGAGAATTTCCATCATTTTTGTCATGTTGCTGGAACATGCTCTGTCTAGTTTTCCGATCACCATGACGGGTCATTTTAAAATTTGTCCCTAATCTGCATATATAATGAAACTCATTAGAAAGAAAAATATGATTTCCATACCAGCTGGCAATAAATGGAACACAGCATTATTTCATAACATTGTTTACCAAAGTTGTGGAAATTCTGATTCATTAAGACATATGTAAAATGAAAACCCCTCATACAGACATTCATTACTATGGTTTCATGGGAAAAACAATTCGTACAATCTTGGATCCTGAAATATAGGTCACCTCTAACCCAATGACCA
Organism: Xerus rutilus; assembly: GCA_028644305.1. Taxonomy (NCBI): domain Eukaryota; kingdom Metazoa; phylum Chordata; class Mammalia; order Rodentia; family Sciuridae; genus Xerus; species Xerus rutilus. Next base: position 99,614,086 of record CM053405.1, read on the forward strand.
TGTCAGTTATTTGCAACATTTGATACACATTAGAACTGCCTGGAAAGTTTTCAAAAGACCATCAATGCTGGATCCATCACTAACTCACTAAGTCTAGATTCCACTAGGAGCTTCCAGTGGTCAGCCAGAGCTGAGAACACAGTCCCACATAATAAATAAGGGCATACCTTCATGTTTAATAGAGTGAGTTTAGACATCCAAGGCTGATTATTGTAGCTACCAATCACATTATTAGAGTTTGTTTCTAAACTAATGTATTAAAAACATGCATCAAAGAAGGAAAAATATACTGGATAAGTTTTAAAGTCTGTTTGGGTTTTTTTCTTCATAAAGTAATCTATGTTATCCTTCCTTTATTTAAAGAAGTTTTGAATTTGAAAGCTTTAAAATTTTGAACCATATTGCATCTCATTTACCATAACTGTCCAAATCTTACCTTCTTTAACAAAATACAACCATATGACATAGATTTTTTATGATTCATCAAATCTTTGGATATTACTTTACATAAAATACCAGGGTTTTTTGTTTGTTTTAAAAACTCGTCACTTCTTTTTATGGATATGGAAAGTTTACTTCCTCTAGAGCATAGGTGTGTTCCCTGGACCAACAATTTCAGCATCACCTGAATAAAAACTTGTAAATGGAAATTCTAAGCCCTCTTTAGACCCACCAATACAAACATCTATCATTTCTTGCAATCAGTCATAGCCAAGAAATCTGTGTTTTCTAAAGCACTTCTAGTGCTTGAGAATGTCCATTCTAGTGTCTGCCCCATTTGATTTTTGTTTTTCCTTTGACGGTTCTTCTTTCTATCTTCCTAACCACTATGTGCGCCTTATTAAGTGCTAGGTCCTTGAGGTTGGGGGGAAAGCATCTACCTTCCTGGCTTCTGCATTCCTGAGTTAAGCATCATAGGAAAGCAGACTCAGAAGAGGACCATAACAGACTTGGGGGTGGACAAGGGAAGAAGGTACTGGAGAGGATAGAGAGCATAGTCAGCTCATGGCTGGGGACTTAACGCCCATCCTTATAAATCAAGAGTGCAGGCCCAGTGGAGGAGGCAGGGTTTTCGTAAAGGACCGTGTGAGACCCTTAAATTGCCATTTCCTAGTTTTCTTTACAAAGACTGAAATGACCTCTCCCAAAGCACCATTGCTTTCTTCTTTGTACATGTCTTCCTCGTTTCTGTTTAGTGGCCTTCTCTTCACCTTTAAGACCCTTTAACACTCCGTCCACTGCAAAGACCTAAGAGGTCCTTTCCTAAATGTGCACTTAACTTCAGTATGATGAGGCATTCCTGCTCCTACACACACTTGTTGTCCTTTTTGGAAATTAAAAATGTGCCTCCATCACTGGATCTCAAATGTCTCAAAAGCAAGTACATTATCATGATACAGATCCTGTACATGTTTTCTGAATGAATGCATTACAAATAGGTAGTACAAGATACATTCCAGGGATGACCAATGATATTAACATTATCTATAGTCATTTACTACTTTTCTCTTAGACTTTACACAGGAATGTATTAGACACCAGAAGGTAGTGTTTATATGATATTCAACAAACTTAAAATTTATCATTCTTTTCTTCTTTGCAAGTCTTCTAAATATGGTACTGTCACCTTAGTGATGTTTATATTCAAAAGTAGGCACGAAAAATAATAAATGTAGAATTGCAAAAATGAAAGATGGCCCTTTTTTGAAAAGTAAAGACTTCCAAATGCTAACATTTACTTCAGAAATGTTAAAGATGATTTTTAAAGAAAATATCTCTCTACCATATGTTATATCAAATTATGTGGAATTTTTAATTTTCTTTCCATAAAAGAATAAGGTTTCACAAGTCTGATATACTTTGTGCTCAACTGTGACTATCTTGAAATATATTGAAGAATATTTATTTTCTTTTTCATAGGGAATGACAGAGATAACCATTCTGAAAAAAGAAACAGAAAATAGGTTAAAAGGAACAAAAGAGATTTCCACTAAAGACAGGAGAGGATTGATTCAGATCTCAAACTCTAAGAGAGATTATAGATTGTTCCTTTCTTGAAGACATTTTTACTGTTAGAATTTCCATTTTATTTCTTTTGTTACTAGAGTCCTATTCTCTGATGAAATTCTCTGTATTGTCATAGAGTTTTGAACATATTAAACATAGTTATGATATCATGTGTGCCTGATAATTCCAATATCCAGGTCATCTATGCATCTACTTTTACCATTTGTTTTCCAGGTCATTTTTTGATGTATATGATATTTTTTATTATGGGATTAACATTACATATAAAGCATACACAAAATACAAAAAAAAAAATAATGGAAGCTCTGGAAAATATCTTCCTCAGACAGTTTTTCTGCCCTAGACCCTGGTGAGCAGGTGAAACAGCACATTTTATTTTAATATAATCAGACTGAGCCAACTTAAACCATGTTACAGTTTTTATAAGGTTTTCGTGTCTGCTTTTCCATCATTTGAAGGATAAGACTTTGGTGGGGGGGGAGGGTGGTCTCAATGATCTGGAGTGTTTATTAGGGCCCTGTTTACCTATCAAGTCATGATTCACAATTTTGTTCTTTTACCAAAAAATTTCATTTATTTTAGCCTCAAACCCTTTGCAGATTAAGAATTTAGCAAATGCCTCAACAGGAAAATTTTCAAGGGCTAGTCTCCCTTTTCTGCACCTTATTCTCTCTACGATATTGGCCCTTCAATTCCTGGCTGACTGGGCTTACTCTCTGGTGTCTAAGCAGCTATCTGATGCCTCTAAATGAATTTTGTGCATATGTGTTTTATCCACTAAACCCAGAAAGAAATCAAAACAAAGAAACTGGAAATTATATAAGGGCTAATAGTGAGAATCAATAGCATACTCAATATAGGTGAGCATCAATACAGAATTCAATGAACATTCAATATAGAACTGAGACTAAATAATTGTGGAATTTGTGATTATAGAAGAGAAAGTGACCTGAACAGTGTAATAACAAAAATAAAACAAAATTTGAAAGTATGGACAGGCCACCTATAGTAAAGTAGGAGTATTTGATTTCTGTATTAGTTAGGGCTCTCTAGAGGAATAGAACCAACAGACTGCATATGTAATTAGAAGAGGAGATTTATTCAGTTGGCCCATATGAACAGAGGCTGGAGAGTCCCACAGTGGCCATTTGCAGGCTGGAGAGCTGGCGAGACCAGTAGCTGCTCAAACCAATAAGGTGAAGCCTCAGAAGCAGAGGACCAATGATGCTGTCCTGGCCCATGGTAGAAGGCCTGGAAGCCCACTGGAGAGACACTGGTGGGTGTCTAAGTTCAAAACGTAAAGAATCTGGAGTCAGATGTCCACAGCAGACGGGAGCAGCAAGAAAATATCCTCTCAAGAAGAACTGAGCTTGCACATGAATGAGAGCTTTCACCTTCTTCTGCTTTCTTTTCCATCTGGGCCCTCAGCCAATTGGACAGTGACATCCACACTCAGGGTGGATCTTCTCCCCTTAGTTCAAAGACCCACATGCCAACAGTCTCTGATAACACCCTCAGAGACACACTCAAAAGTTTGCATTACCAATTTTCTAGGTGTCTCTCAATCCAGTCAAGTTGATAGCCATCACAATTTCCTCAACTTCTAAAACAAAAATTATTATTAACAATTAACTTTGAAATATAAGGTTTAAAGAAATAACTCTAGTTCTTGAACTTACATTGTCTTGCATCTTAACTCTAGAAGATCTTTTAGAATTCTACATAATTTGCCATAGGGGAAAAAAAATTGAAATTCATCAATTCCTTTGCTGTCATTTAAAGTTTACTTTTTAAAATTATAATCAACTAAAATTAAATTCAGTAATTTTATATGTAAACATACGTGAGATTCTATTTTCACATGATCGCTGGGCCTACTCTTTACATTGGCTTTTCTACCATCGGTATTCACAGAGAGATTCATGGAGCTATCTCCTTGTGTTAGAAACAGTTGTTTCAGACTGGGAGATTTTTAGTTATTTCCCCCTTTTTTCTTTGTACTTATTTTTAGTGCCCTTACTTCCAAAAAAAAGATGCATGATTTTCATATTTGCTGAAATAGAAAACTGTTGTTTTCTATAATGAAATATTAATAAATCATGAACCCTCAAAGAACTATGGGGTTGGACACAGGGATTCTTGTCTCATTTATTGTTCAATTACCAACTGCTAACACAAGGGTCCCTCATTTGCTTGTCTTTCTTCAGTACTTGGTCTCAGTGTCTCTTAATATCTTAAAAAATAAATATTAGCAGAAAATACAAATGCAACTGAAGTAGTTAAGCCAGCAAAAGGCATCATATTTATCCTTACAGGTGGAAATATAGAGACTTTTTAAAAAAATAAATTACAGAGCTAAAAATAAGCAAGTGAATTCAGAAGTCCCAAATCTGGCTTAATCGCAAAGTTCACTTGAATGTGAGTTTCTAAACAAAAGCAGCTTCTGTCACCAGTTGGAAGGGCATCAAGTACATGTACAAAATCCTAAAACCATTATAATGAAGCCAAAGAATCTGACTTTTCCATCTGAATCAACTCAGAACATTTATCACCTCTTTTTCTATCAGGATTTAAGTACCATTCAAAAGTACCACTCCCTCTCTGTGACATGACACAGGGGTTCTTCCTCTTGAATTAATGTGCTTGATTTTTTTTTAAGTCCTCTAGTAAAGAACCTTTGTTCTGAAAAAGACCTTGTCTCTAAATTCATTGCATTTAACAGAAAATGTACTGGTGCCTATCTATTTTTCTAATACTTGTGCAGAGGATTGTTGGTTTTACATTTGCTCCATTGCTACGGACTAGATCAGCACACTCTCACATCCATCTCCAGCTCTCAGAGTGCCAGAATAGAAAAAAACTTGGGGACTCTTTTTTTTTTTTTAATTTATTTTTTTTTATTTAGGCTTACATGTTAACAGTGTAAATGATTCATTGTGCATAGATAGAGGATAACATGTCAATTCTCTAGTTGTGAGTTATATAGAATCACAAAATATATGCAGTCATACATAAAGTTAGGGCTATGATGTCCATCATATTCCACCACCCTTGCTGTCCCCATGCCCCCTCCTCCCTTACACCCCTGTGAACAGCGATCCACCATTGTTCCCATGTCCTTCCCCACATTATGGATCAGCATCCACTTATCAATGAGTACATTCGGCATTTGGTTTTCTGAGATTGGCTTACTTCACTTAGCATGATATTCTCCAACTCCATTTACCTGCAAATGCCATAATTTTATTCTCTCTTATTGCTGAGTAATATTCCATTGTGTATATATACCACAGTTTCTTTATCCAGTCATCAGTCGAAGGGCATCTAGGTTGGTTCCACAGTT
>CM053405.1:99619956-99681831 GCA_028644305.1 Xerus rutilus
TGTCACTAAAGTTGGTGGCGAAAGTAGTGGATGTACCTCTAGAGTGCAGTGGGAGTGGCCTTGGCTGGGCTCCTGAGGCGGCCCCTGAGGGCTGTTTTGGCCCTCTCTTGCACTCCTGCTGGTAAACAGGAACTCTGGAGCGGAAGTAGAGGCTGGTTCAGGTCTCACTTAGGCAGAGTCACAAGCTGGAGAGTTTGTGTGCGACCCTTGCCATGAGTATGAGCTCCCCTGGGGTTAGAAGCTAGCAGGCTCTGGTCTGCCTTCAACTGGGCACCCCTGGCATTCCCACTGGAACTCTGGAGCGGAACTGAGGCAGGCCCAGAGCCCACCAGGACGGGGCCTCTTCACGCTGGGGTCTCTGGAGGCCACTCTTTCCCTGCGTGTGCTTTCTTCTGTGGCTGTTAGCAAGCAGACTCTGGTCAACCATTAGTTGGACACCCGTGGAGTTTCCTGAGGGTGGATCTGGGCCCTCTGCAGCTCCTGCCGGACCCCGGGAACTCTGGAGTGGAACTGAGGCAGACCCAGGCTGCCCTTGGATGGGGCTGCCTCGCGCTGGTGTCTCTGGAGCGATTCTTGCCCTGAATTTGGGCACCCCAGTGGCTAGAGGTAGCTGACCCTGGTCCTTTTTTGGCTGTACAACCATGGAGGCTCCTGAGGGCGGATCAGGGCCCTCTGCAGCTCCCGCTGGTCCCCGGGAACTCTGGAGCAGAACTGGGGCGGGCCCAGGCTGCCTCGCACTAGGGTGTCTGAGGGGACTCTTACTCTGAGTTTGGGATCCTCAGTGGCTCGAAGTGGCAGTTCCTGGTCTCTCTCTTGCTGGATACCCGAGCAGGTTCCTGCGGGAGGATCTGGCTTGGGGTCTCTTTCAACCAACTCATCACCCTTTTCCTAGAAGCCACACATAATATGTAGATTAGTAGCACAGGTTTAAAGAATAAAAGTCAGAAGGAAGTATTCCTAAAAACATAACAGATTAGTTCTGGATTATAGATGGTTAGTGCTTACCTGTGTATGCATACTCTCTATGTTCTGACTTATAAAGACAAAGAGACAAAGATAGTTTTAAAATAAAATGATGTAAAGGATGTCCCATGCAACCAGTAAGCAGAAGAAAGCTAGCACGGCTATATTAATATTGACAAAGTAGACCTCAGGGCGAAAAGCATTACTAGATATAAAGGGGAAATATTTCATAGGGATAATATCTTGTGGCTGTATTAATGTCAATGCATCAAGAAAATATAATAAATGTATATTTTCCTAATAACAGATTTAAACACCATGAAGTCAATAATGAAAAAACTAAAGTGAAACACGGAAAAGTCTACAATTACAGTTGGAGATTTGAGACTACTTTACAGAATAATAGATAAAGAAAAAAATATCAGTAAAGGTACAGAAGATACAAAATATTTGAACAATAAAAATACTCTCAACTAATTTAATTGACATTTCTATAACACTATACCCAACAACATTCTTTTCAAGTACATGTGGAACACTAAGTTAAAGCACATATGGGGCATAAAAAGTCCAATAAGCATCAAATTTGAAATCTTGCCTCTGATCTCCAACAATTATGGAAATAGATTAGAAACTAATAATATGAAAGTCCAAAATATTTGGAAATTGAGCTGCACATTTCTAAACAGTCCAAGGATCATTGAAAAAATCACAGGGGAATTAGAATATATTTTGAACTGAATAATAATGAAAATATTATGCAGTTATTGGTGGGATGCACATGAAATAGTACTTGGAGGGAAAGTTTTTAAACTATAAATTTTTTTAAGAAAAATTTAAATGATGAACTAGAAAAACAGATAATTGGGGGGAAATCATTGCATTTTTTTGTTTTGTTTTTGCAGTACCAGGGAAAAAACCCAGGACCTTGTGCATGTTAGTAATATAGCTCTACCACTGAGCTATACCCCCAGCCCCAAATTTTGGTTTCTTGAAATGATTAATAAAGTGAGTAGCCCTCTCATAAGACTGATGAATTAAAAGGAGGAAAACACAAAATAAAATAAAAAGAGACAATTTTAGGTCCAAATTATAACAGAAAAATGAAAGACTATCATAAGTGAATGCTATCTTATGAATTAGACATAGAAGAAATTGAAAATCTGAGCAACTCTTTAACCATTAAGGAAAACTTTCCCATAATGAAAACTCACTAAGATGATTTCATTAGTAATTTCAGTGAAACATTTAAGGAAGAAATAATGCCAATTATACACATAATCTTTCAGAAAATAAGGGCAAAAATATATTTACCAATAATAATACCAACATTAACTTGAAACCAAAAGCAGTCAAATACATCCCAAGAAATTGAACTAAAGACTGAAATACCTTATGAACATAGATACAAAAGTCCTTATTATCAGCTTGAATTATTCTGCATCCAAGGATAATACAACATGAGCTTACCAAATGCAAATGGATGCCAGGAATGCAAGGTTGGCTTACACATTTAAAAAATAAATCAATTTAATTCATTACATTAAGAGACTAAAAGAGAAAAACTATATTATTTTCTGAACAGATGCAGAATCTGATATCTGACAAGATTCAACATCCATTTGTGATGAAATTCTCATAAACAGAAACCAAATGAATAATAAAGATCACCTACAAAAAGCCTCCAGCTCACACCACATTTCATGGTCAATAACTGCTTTCCTCAATTCCGTGTTAGTGATGAAAATTTTACTTAGCTATTTTTTTAGTTTCTTTAATTTTTGTTATAAGAATTGATTACAAATTAAAAATTGTTTTAAATAAAAATAAAGCCATTAAAAATATTGAAATAAATTGTGAGTGACTTATTATTAAGTGTGAAACAGTCCTTTCTAAAGATGAAATGGATAGCAGAACCTCTACAAAACAGCCAGGTCACTCACATAAAAATGTCAAACCCCTGAATGGCATACATAAATAAGTGAACGAAAGGGAAAAAACAGATTCACAAGAGAAAATGAGAAAAAGCACTTGCAATGGGTAAGTTTCTAAATCAATAAGAACCCTTCAAATTTAAAAAAGCAAATAACAAGAATGTTCTATCTTTATAAAAAGGTTCAAGAAAATGCTATTTTTTAAAAATCGTCAACATCCTGTCTAAAAAGGGCTAGGGATGTGGCTCAATGGTTAAGCACTCTGGGTTCTATCCCTTGTACCAAAAAAAAAGATAACACAATTTTTAAAAGCTATTCAAGCTCATTAATAATAAAATAAATTAAAATAAAGGAATTTGTCCTGATTTTAGTAGAAGAGAGGAATAGAGATTAGCACTTTTTATGGAAATATAAATTGGCTAGGGACATAGCCAGTTGCTACAATGCTTGCCTCGCATGCACAAGGCCCTGGGTTCAATCCCTAGCACCACAAAAAATAAATAAATTGGTAAAGCTTTTCTCGAAAATAGTTCTGCAAAATAAATCCAATAATAAAAATAAATATAGATAATCATTATAATCATCAGACATGGGGTATATACAAAAAATGTTCTGTATTCATCATTTCACTTCATCCTCACAATAAACCAAGGATATTGGTTTTTATAATCTGTTTTTATCATGATAAAATGCATATAAATTAACACAGATGAAGTAAATGAACTGAAATTCAAACTCAGGCCAACTGATTCCAGAGCCTGTGCTCTTCTCTACTTACAGATGTGTACCCTACCTCAACATTTCAATGCTTTTAGTCTTTAACCCAACAGCACCAATTTTTAAAAAAAATATCACTGCATAACTAAAAAGGGGGGAAGGAACATGCACAAAGACATTGATTAAGGCATCATTCATACTAGTAAAACCTGTAAATAACTTGTAAGTCCATCCATATGGAATGGGTTCAATAGATTTGGTTGGTTCATGCATTACAATGTTATATAGCTTTAAAAAAGGATGTATAGATATTTATTGAAAAAATATATCAATCATATGCTATTTCTTGAAAAACCAAGTTATATGACAGTTTATACTGATCTTGTTTATATCAAATCACAGACCTGTAGTATAGGAATATGTATCTGAAAACATGCTTTTCAAAATATTTAGTGTAATTACAGGATATTAAGTTTTCTTTGAGATTCTTGGATCACTTGAAATTTTTACAACATATTTTTAAGTAAAAACTACAACAGCATGGATTTTGGAATAAGATTTCAGTTCATATAACAGCTTGTATTGGCAAGGCTTTTAATCTCTCTAATCTTGAAATTTTTCATTTATAAAATAGGAAAAATGATACCTAACTCATAGACTAGCTTTATGAAATAAATTAAACAATATCTATAAAGTGCTTATACAGTGTTCAATAAATGAGTCCAACAAGTGGTAAATCAATTTGCCTAGAAAAGCTGTTCTCACTTTCTAGTCAAATTTCCAAATGAAAACTTGTGCATCTAGTTTTTAAAAACTTGCAACTTCCTGCTATCCTACATACACAGGTCAAGTTAAGGAAACACTCCCTCAGCTGTTCCTCACCCATGGGTTTAACATCTTTGCATTCAGACAAAATGTGAAAAGAAGGGTTCATTATGCCTAATTTGAAGAGTACTGAGGGCTGGTGGCACTCAGGAACATTCTGGGCCTCTCCGGCTCACCTGTTTCAGTATGTTGTTTATTAGAGCTGAGCAATCTGTGTTCCTGTTTGCTATAAGTCATCTAAAATACCCAAACCACAAGTGTGCCAAATAATAAAATTTCCCAAGTATGCAAATTTAGCAGCTTTAACAAACACTAGCAGAACTTATTCTTTAGTAATCTGATGCAGTGTTAGAAGACAACATAACCATAAAAGAGAAATTCAGACAGTGCATAAATGGATTAAGAGCAGTTGCAAAGCTAAGCTGGTCTCTTTCCTTAGTCAAAAACTCTCATTAAAATAAATGAGCCTGCTCATTTGAGCTAAAAAAAAAAGAAAAAGAAAAAGAAAGGTTTGGGGCATCAAGTTGCAAGAGCAGTTCAATTTCTGCTCATCAAAATGGAACAGAAATCCTCATTCTGTGACACCCACAGCTGAAGATAGACTTAACCCATCTTTTTTTTATTAATGTTCTTATTAAATGTCCTCTGTCCATCTGTATGCGAACTCATCTCCATTCTGAAACATGATTTTACTTTTCATATATGAAGTAATTAAATTTGTTTATCTCTGGCGAATGCCAAACTGAGCTGAAAGCAGAGGATAAAGATTTTGGTCATTGCTTTGTGTTCAACTAGTAAATTTAAAATTCTCCTCATACCCTCAGCATTCTAGCTGTCTGTTGCTATTCCTTCATTTCCAATTCCAAAGCTTCCGGTACTGTTCACATTATTTGGTGCACTGCTGAGCACCACGTAAGATCTGCCTGCAATGTAAGAACATGTGGAAAAATTATGTGTTTTTGTCACACCCTATTAAACGGTATTCAAAACACAATGCCCCAGAAACTAAATTGATTGTAGGTTTTATAACTCTTCACAGGCTAATGGAAACAATTTGGGACCATGAAAGAAGGCATAGCCAGTACAGCTGTGGGAATCTTAGACCCCTCAGCTACACAGTCTTGTCCTGGCTTAGGCAGTTATAGTTCAGTTGGATTCCATTCTTCTAGATCTTGGACAGATCATTCCAGATTAATGGCCACAAGGTTTTCTACGGTTCTTGTAAAATATGGGTTTCTTTTGACTGATTCTGAATTGTGTTTGAGGCTGGAACATGTCAACAGATATCAAGACTGTTTCAAGCCACTCTGGTGTTATTACATGTATAATTTTTCTTACGCTTTTTATGTACCCAGATCCAGCACTATGATCAGAGCTTCACAATGAGGAAGCACAGAGTCAAGGGAGACAGTGCTTTTAATTCCCACTCCATATCCTACCAGTACAACTCTTCCAGTGTGGATATAAGGAACTACTTAAGCTGCCAGCCCCTGACTCAATTGAAATGGAATCACGGGGCTTTTTTAATGTTTGAAACATAAAAAGGAGTTTGTCCTCTCTGGGGCTGACCAGCAACTCCAACCTCTGAGCTGCCTGGAGAGGCAGTGCCTTGATCCAGTCACCTATCACAAGTGATCACTCACTCAGTCATTACCTGCACTGCGTGCTGCTCCATCAGAAAAACATCTGTGAACATTATTTGACAAATTGATCGCTAAATGAGCCATTAGCTGAAGGGGCTTTTGGATTGCCTCTAGGAAGCCAGAGTGGCTGCAGAAGGAAACCGCTTACAGATGCAAAGCAGCGATTAGAAAGGGAGAAAGAACTTGATGTCGGTAGCCTGGGATGCTGAAGGGGCCAGTGTGGGAAAGGGGGTGGTGCGGGGGCAATAAACCCCGTCCTGCAAGAAAATCTACCTTCTCTAAAGGAAGCCGTTTATTAGAAGCAGTAGTAAAACTGCTTAATTCCTTTGGTGCCTCTAGGGAGAAACCTAAGCTTTTGTGAACTGAAGGAGAAAGAAACGTAGCCAGTGGTGTGCTTGTCAAAAGAGAAAGCGAGGAAAACAATGTTAGTCATTTTACCATCCTGCTTGCCAAGACTCGACAGGTGTGCCGTTTACTATTGTTCTGACAGGCAGCCAGATACTGCGGTTTAGTATTCATCCCCTCCTCTCCTCCAATGTGTGGCAAAAAACAGCTGTCTCCCTGGCTCTGGATACAAGGAGTGAGGAGAGAGGGAGAGGGGGAGAGAGAGAGAACAGATTCTCTTCTCCATTAGCATGGGTTGCACGGCTTTGTTTGATTCAGCACTGAAAACACATGGTCTTCCTGAGAAATGCATCACACATGGGCAATTTCCCCACAGTGGCTCCAAAAATAGCCTATAAACAATATATTGAAACTTAAAGATAAATAAATACAGAAAGATGCCTAAGTTAAATTGTGTCAGATCAATGAGAAGTGGGGATGTACAACAATCCTTAAGGAAATGCTTTTTATAAATCCTGCCGGTTTCATGTTGCTGACAGATGTTAGTGATCTTTTTTTTTTTAATCCTTGAAAAAGAAAGCAGGTTGTTTTGATTCCAAATGATGTGTTTGCCTGTCTTGCATGGCATGGAAACTATTTTCAGGGCCAAATTCCCTTGAGACGAGAAGGAAAAGCTCACAGGACTCAAAGAATGCCAGATGCAGTAGCTGTAAGACTTGCAGACTGTAGTACCAAGTTTTCCTGTGGATGCAGGAATTAGAAGCTCATGGTTCCTGGCTGATGCAGTCACTAGGTATACCCACATGACAACTGAAAAGCACCAGAACCAGACATCTGTACAGAATCTAGGGCTCTCTAGATTGAAAAATTGGTGAATACTAATAAAATCTATGCTGCATATATTTACAAAGGAGAAAAAGCATCCATTACTCACAATACATGAAACTTGAGAAATGCTGGCCCTTTCCCAAAAGTCCAGATATTTTTCTAATAAAATAAGCAGTGAACTTCAAACAACTCTAAAGTCATGACATAATGGTACAATCACATACATAACCCCTTAGGCTTACACTGTAACACACTAACCCAATCCTGTAATAATAACATAAGCCAGAGGAATTGAATTACCCACCAAAACAAGCCACTTTCAAGTTAAGAGGAGAAGGTTTTCCTTCTGAGGGCTTTTTTAAGGGGTAACAAAGTTTAATCCACTTACTTTCTTTACTGAACCGAGACATTACAATTCACATGGCTGATAAATATGTAAGAATATATTCCACATACTTTTTCTCCATGCTCTATAACAGCTACGGACATGGCTCAATTGGTGCTTTACGTCCTTGTTTTTCAAGGCAACAAATCACCAGGAGAGACTACAAAAAGGAGACAGCTGAGGGATAGGGATGGAGGTAAGCAAAATTCTCCTTCTGTGAAATGTTTACTTATCTTGTCTATGTTTCCCTTGAATCCTGGAGAATTCTTTGGTTTCCTGATGAAACTGGAAAGAAAAAGTATTCCATATAATGTCGTCTCAATGAAATTATCAGTAAATTGATAAGAAAGCATCAATTATGAAGAAAGTATAAATTGGGATAAACCCTAAATAAACCATTGAATTGTACAAAATAACCTGTTAAATGGAAGCATTTATTTTTAAAACATGAACTGAAACTTCTTTTGGCCAAAGAAAGCAAAGAACCAGATTTATTCTTCTACCTGAAACAATTTAAAAAATACATGAAACATCACACTCTGGAATTCAAATAATGGAGTAAAAATGTGGCAGGGAGAGGGCTGGGATGGTAGCTTAGTGGTAGAGCACTTGCCTTGCATGCGGGAGGCACTGGGTTTGATCCTCAGCACCTAAAATAAAAATAAATAAATAAAGATATCTGTGTCCATCTACAACTAAAAAAAATTTTTTTTAAAGTGGCAGGAAGAGAGAAATAAAGATGAAAGTAATTAATTGTGTTAAAAAGTCAAGATCCATTATGATGAACATAAATGTAATCCATTGCCTTACACAGTGTCTGGCACATAGAAAGTTCTCAACAAATGTCTATTAGCTGAATCAATTACATCAAATAGCTAAGAAAAAGTTAATGATGAAATTAAGTTCTCTTGATAACCATCAGAGTAATGCAATTTGATATGGGCCAGAGGAATCAAGGTATTTAGAGAAAGTGATTACATTAGTAACAAGTTCAACAGGAAGGTCAGAGGTGAGAGCCTGGGTAAGCAATTTCCTAAGGAGCAATAGGAATTTCCTGGAGATTGTGATGGTGGGCTATTCAAGAAAGGAACAGGAAATCAGGAGAACACAACAGTCGAAGAAGAAGATACATAGCCAAGGAAACAGCTTAAATCAGCCAAGAAAAGAGGGGGCAAGTATAATTAGGAGCACTTAATTCAAATTTCCTATTTATAAAAGAGAAAGCAATCTCTGGATAATTCTGGGATAGGAATTCATAAAGCTGTTCGATTGCATTTGAGAAGAATAGTTTGGATCTAGATCCAAAGGATTAACATAGGCAGCACATATGTAATTTTTTTACAAGTATGAAGAAGGAAGAAAAAATGTAGAGTATTTGACTTTAAAAAAGTAGGGTATTTGACTTAAATGAGGTCAGGTTCCTCTCTTTCCTCCTTCACTGTTAATCCCTCACTCCCAACACAGGGGTGTCATCCCATCCATTAACCCACAAACATGCTCTCATGTTTTCCTCTTTCACAAATTATCCCTTGAGTCCAACTGACGCTCTGACAACTAACGCATACATTTATCTAGTTTTAAAAAGCTTTTCTAAGCTGACTTTGAACCTGCTTGCCTCCTGTTCACTCATCCAAAACTCCTTTAACTCCACCCTGACATGGCACAGAACTGCTGTTGTTGCTAAACCCAGTAAATGCTCCTGTATCTCCTTCATACCCAGCCTTCCCTGGCTATGTTCCTCCAGGAAGTCTCATTTCATCCAATCTCTTAAACATCATCAATATGTTAGTAATGCCCATAACTCATCTTCCTTCCAAACCTTTCTTTTCCAGATTTATATATGGACAACTGCAAACTTGACATTTATATTTGGATATCAAGAAGATGCCTTAATTTTAACACATCAGAAAATTGTGATTCCTTTGCCCTAAACTCTATCTTTCCCTAGTCAGCTGCATTGCCGCATATGGTACCACAACCCCCAGCACTTCTTAACCATCCTTAATTCTTCCTTTTTGAGAGACAACTTACCTGTGACATCTTTCACTTCTATCATTTCTATTTCCAGAATCTGTCTGGAATCCATTCTTCTCCTTCTATCTCCACTGCTCCCATCATGGTCCAGATCACCCTGATTCTCATTCACACCATTAAAAGGCTCTTTAACTTAACTTGCTATTCATTCTTGCCCCCATCTACTATCCATATTGCAGATAGAAAGTCTTTCTAAAAGTCAGGTCATCTTTTACAAACCCTAAACGTCTCAATGCTTCTCATTAACATTAGAGTGAACTCTGAATGACTTAAAATGGCTTCCAGAGCCATGATCTAGTTCCTGATTTCCTTTCCTACTTCAGTTGTACTTACCCCTGTCACCACACTTCAAACACAATGTCTTCCTTTTTCTTCATCTCACATTAATTTCTCCCACCTGACATTCCTTCTGCTTGGTGTATCCTTCTAGGTCTGCTGGCTTCTTTTTATCTTACATAGTTCAAATGAAATGTCACCTGGACAGATACCAGGTATAGCCAATATACATGTATCAGTTCCCTGAGATCCCTAAAGATTGTAACCTATTTTCTGTAATTTAATTGGATGATACTGTATTCAAGTGGGTGGGATAGAGACTACAGGAAAATGAACTGATTCTCAACACTGACTGCTCACTAGAATTAATAATGCCCGAGATTTATCCAAACCCACTGGACAATCATCTCTGAGAGCATGGGAATTAGTTTTGTATAGACCCATCCCCTTCCCCAGGTGAGACTAACATCCAACCAGAGTTAAGAAACACTGGCTTAGTCAGCATTTCCCTAATTCTATCCTCTCTTGATCAGTTGCATAGTCTCCAGCCTCTGTACATTAAAAATCACCTGAAAAACTTTCAAATCAGTTCTCAAGTTATTTCCTAGACAGTTGAACCAGCATCTCTGAAGCTATTTACCAGGCATTGGTTCTAGAAGCCCTTTAGATAAGTATAGCATAAAGCCAGGACGGGAAACCACTGGCCTTAAGGTAGCAAAATTATTGAAGCAGTTTTTGTTAACAGCTATTTGGGGATGTTGCATCATAGGTCTGTCTTCTCTGTAGAATATGGAGTCAGTCAATACTTGTCCTCACCTTAGAATAGAATCCTTTCTCTCTGCTCTAACATCAAGGAAGATCTAACATGAGGGATCATTCATCTGCAATATTTGAAAAAACATAACTATAGCCTTATATACTTTCTATCATCTCTTATGATTCCAGTGCATGGAGACACGGGGAAGCCCGTGCCTGGTTCCTCCAGGACTTCTCCCATGTGCTTTTTCCCTTAGCTGATTTTGGTAGGCAACCTTTCTCTGCAATGGCTATAACTAAATTTTGACAGCCTGACCCTATGAGTCCTAGGAAATCATGGAGCCTGCAGGTGGTTCTGACACTCATAACATGGAGACATAAAGTCCCATTTTAACCAGGTGGACTTCCAAAAATTTACCATTTAACTGACTATTCATTGCTTAGAAAATATGTAGAGAAACAATAATATATAGAGTGGGTAGTTGAGAGAAAGAGAAAGGTAGAAGGAAAATAGGGAGAGAAGGAAGAAGGGAAGAAACTCCGTTTACATCATCATGAAGTAGAAATAAATTTAATACTTCTTTTTGAACTGACCCACCTGCCTATTAATACTTCTTACTCCTCCTTCGGTTTTGCACTTCTCACACTTCATTCCCTAAAATAAATATTTTGGCTATATTACGGATTAATAGAGCTTTGTTGGCAAACTGATGTGGGATCCTAAACTTTTTAAAATAATCTTATTTACAACATCGCTTCATAGGAAACATATATTCTGTAACAGCCCAGGATAAAGGAATACAACAGGCCAAGCAACTCATCTCCACCACATCTCCCATCACAATTCCAGTAACTCCAGACACCCAGCCCTATCAGGGAAAGAACTGTCTTGCTTTTGCAGGAGCACTGCAATGCCAGCCAGCCAGGGAAGATGCTGACCATCACATTCTAGCCAGCCCTGCAGCAAAAATGATTCCTAAGCAGGAAACAGAATAGATTCTCTCCACCTTTCTTCTTCATTCCTCTAAAACATACTCCTTTCTCCCTAGTTCTCAGTAGGCATAGATCAGTCATTTTAATGTGTAGGTCAAATATCTGAAACTCAGATTTACATTGAGATGGATCTCAAGCTAAATTTAATTTCAAAATACATACTACTTTTAACTACACCCTGCGGGCTTTTCTTGTGACAGATTTGCAGTATTGAAGAAACTGATGGTCTATGTTCTGGTTTGAGACTCAAATAAAGCTCTTTAAAGCCACCAAAATGCCAGTTTCTGAAATCTCCCTTTCATCCTACCTGAGCATCACCACTTGGGACCACCTAAGAGTTTAGATCCTAGACAATTAAAAATATTTTTCAGTTAAAATATTTTTCACATACCCGCTTAAGAAATATGCATTACTCCATCACTCCATTACCCCCTGACAGAGACAGCATTGAAAATGGTGCAATCTAAAGATGGAGGAAGGGACCTCACGCCAAGGAATAAAGGTGGCCACAAGAAACTCAGAGACAAACATCCTCCCTTCAGACCTCCAGAAAGAACCAGCCCTACTGGTTCCTTGACCTCAGCCAGCTGAAGCTGATTCCAGGCTGCTAACCTTCAGAACATAAGAGAATGAACTTGAGGTGTTTTGAGGCACTAATGATGTAGAAATTTGTTACAGCAAAAATCAAAAACCAGTGTACCATGTTTATGGACCACAGGTTCTTTCCTACGGAAAGAAGCAAGAAATCATCTTGGGAGCTCTTTTCAAAATATACAGATTAACTTCATTGAGAGGCTATTTTTCCCAAGCCTTCCTTTCTGAGGGCTTAACTTAAATTAGTGGTAAAATATCACAGAGAAGAAAAAATAGCATTTGGTAATTTTTTTAAAATTACAACTTACCCAAAAGGTATTTGCCATGGCTAAAGACAGTCTTTGTGGGGGCAATTGGTCTTTAAATAGAGAAAATAATGACCTAAGTTTCGGATTCCTGCATTAGGGTTTATTATATACGATGTCTGGGTTATATTAAACTCCTGGAAATCAGGGTTTGTAATAGAATGGCTGACAGACCCTTAACTTTAATAGCCTTTCCAAGCACTGCAATAGTGAGCATTACTTTTTAATGTTATAAAATGATGGTTAAAACACTACAGAATTTTCTCAAGACAGATAAGCAGGTGTTCAAGAGAGCAGAACTATTTAAACTTCATTGATTTATGGTCTATCTTATATCAAAGGCCAAAAGTTTTATTGAATTCCCATAGTAGATACTCTGAACTTAATTTTCCAAAAGAGTAGGACTATTTCAGGGTCCCCCATATATATTAATTCCTTAATTTTAACACTTGTGCTTCTATATTTTTAAAGTTAGTCAGTATAATGAAATAGGAATCATAGCCAAAAGCATAACTTATTCTGTTTTCTTTTTACTGGTTGACTTTTCAAAGTACACATTGTGTATAATAAAATCCAATGCATAGTTACTAAATCATATAATCTAGGAACACAGATCCCCAACTAGTCGTTTGAGCTGTAGTATATTTCTGTCACTCTTCAGAATTCTGAATATGACATAACTACTTATTTTAGTGCAAAAGAATGTAAAACATTTATCATAACCCTCTCTAGTTGCTCTTTCAACTCACTCCCAACCCAGTATTTCTGATCATTATGCTGCCTGGCTGAAAGTAAAGTGGCCATCAGAAAAACCCCAATAAACTATCAAATCTTTTATATGATCTGTTAGCATTTTCTGCTGGTTTACATAAAAATCAATGCTCTAGTAACTGTAGGACACAACCCTAGTGATTTAGTGAAACTGATATTTACTGTGGAATAAAATAGAAATACCATTAGCTCTCAAACCCAAAGAACAGAGAAAACTAGAAGCAAAATGATCGCTATTTCTTATACTTCAGAAGGAGGTCATTTAATTAAGAAAGCAAAGGGAGGAAAATTCCAGTTTGGTAACAGAGGTAATTTGCACAGAACTGGGCTGTTCCATCTATACGCTATACTTGTTTTATACCAAATGAGCAATATGGTGTATATGCATTTTGAAAAGCTTACCAAGTCAGAGGCAGGAATTAACAGGATCAGATAAAAGCTCTCTATAATGCTGTAATTGTAGCTGCCATTCTAGGTTAACACAGCAGGGTTGTCTCAAAGGCAGAGTCACTCTAGGTCATTTTTTTTAATCAACCAAAGAAAAATATCCCCAAAAGAACAGATTGGCTCTGATACCCACATCAGTGGACCAATGCTTTTAGTTTTGAAAATATTTTTAATTGATACATTTAAAATGTACATATTTATGGGGTACTGTGTGATGTTTATAACTATTATTTACACTGAAGGGTACTAAATTATTTATCACATTTTAGTACTGAGTGTCTAATGGCAAGAAACTCCTCTTGTGAGAACAATCAAGGGTGAGCCAGGTGAGTTGTGAGCAGACACACAACACAGCTCACAGGGCATCAACTCAGGGCTTTCCTCTCTACATTCCCAGTCTGTGAAACAGAGTGATTTGAACCCAGAAAATAGGAGCATTAGAACCAGACCAAGAATAAAAAACCAATAAAATGATTACAAATTAAAATGCTCAGCCAAAGTAGCAATTCAAGGAACCTTAGAACTCACTCAGTTCAACGAACATATCTCTATAACTTATACCCATGTGAACAATTACCTTTGTGAAAGTCCAAAAACATTGCCAAAGGCACTTCTCTTTAAAAATAGTTAACAACAAAGTGCTTTGGAAATGATGGACTTGAGCAATTTCCAATGCCAGGATGTACTCTGACACTCTTTCAACAAAATTGTTTATTTTATTTAGTTAAATTCTGTCTGCTTCATTGAAATATTTCATAGTGCGTTCCATCAATTCCAAATGCAAGCAATTGGATTGAAAAAGAAATCTTAATTTTTGAATAAATAAGATAAGCTGCACAATACTATATAGGTTACTTCTTAGATCTACAGAACCTAAAATTGTTATACACAGAATTATTTTTGTTGTTTATGATGTTGTATTTTCAGTGCGTTTAAAAACCTCATTCATTCACAAGTACTTCAAATTCAACTTTTCTCCCATAAATATTGCCAGTTATTGGACCAAATTCACTTAAGTTCATTTCCCATCTGCTTTGCCAAGTAAACCCTGCACTTAAGAAGCAAACTAAGAAGATTAGAGATAAGAGAAGCTGTAAATCTGACCCTCCAATTTCTCATCTTCTGTAACTGGAAAATTCTGCAGGAGGGAAAATACCATTTTTACCACATAACAATACTCTCACTGTGACTTGAGTTATAACAACTTTTCCCCACTAACTCCCCTCTCTTCTCCGGGCAATTTCTATATGAAACTTGCCTGAAATAATCCTACATGTTCAAAATTGTGTTTGGGTACTTATTGACAATAGAGGGTTTTCTAACCCAAAGAACTTTACAACATGCCTTTCCTTTGAAGTAAAACTAGCTAACCTTGACCATATTGTTCTGTGTTTTCTTAAATATAGAGACATAAGGGATGGGAAAAGGGCTGGCTTGCCCTCTTATTTTGAAAATATATCAGAGAAATAGTGTGTATCAACATTTAGGATTTTCCTCATTCAAAGAAGTACATAATTATGTAATAATTCTAGGATTAAATAGTACAACATAATATGTTTTTATAGCCTCTAAATATAATGGTATCCCAAACTGTCTGAATCAACAAAAGCACACTTTACTAGTGAGTATGTGGTACTCCTACATAATATTTTGAAGAAAAAGGAGAATATGGATATGGATATAGATGTTATAAACGGTGGCTGTCATTTGAATCAGTTGGGTGAAAAAGACTACTGCATTCCTAAGAAAGACAGTTAATTTTTGCTTAGGAAAAAACCTCAACAACCTATTAGTATCTGAAACATGGGGTCCACTATCCCGACAAAAGGCATCTTTTAGAAGAACACATATATTACTCGGTGCAATGAAGTAATAAGAGTATTTTGAATTATCTGCCAGTGCTTTGAGAAAGGAATTAGAACCCTGAAAGAAGAAATCGGAAGAAACATCAAGAAGGGAGAATCCCACAACATGGCAAGTGGCCAAGTTACACAGAGGGGCTGGATCATGCAGGATTTGTAGATAAATTCTCCAGAATGATTCTATGATTTAAAGATGTTAACTATCTACACAGTATGGCCTCACTCCACTAAACTCTCCTAGGGAGAGACACTGGCAAAGAAAACTGAGACTCAAGGGAGAGCAGAAGTTATTAAACCAGGAGAGTGGAAAAAAGCTCCCTGGCTAGCTATGGCTTCAGCCAGTTCTTAAAGTCCTATGTGACTCGCCTAGCCTCTTCCTGGTGCATCTCCCGGATCACGGCTTCTGGAGCCCATGGCTGCTGCTGCTAGGCACCTCACCCTCTGCCACAACATGTGAATGCCCACTGACTTTCAGGTCTACCAGCTTTCCTATCTGGTCTGTGGTCTCAGGATTACTCAGAAAACAGAA
Organism: Xerus rutilus; assembly: GCA_028644305.1. Classification (NCBI taxonomy): domain Eukaryota; kingdom Metazoa; phylum Chordata; class Mammalia; order Rodentia; family Sciuridae; genus Xerus; species Xerus rutilus. The sequence goes on from CM053405.1 coordinate 99,636,164, forward strand.
CTCCAGCTACTTCTTCCTACCATGGATGGCACCTGACTTTGCCCAAACTGGTTCTGAAGCCTACGGGCACCCTTTTCTGCTGCCACAAGCAAAAAACAAGTAATCTCCTTCAGCTTATTTCACATCATCCCCTCAATCCATTGAAAAACTTGGAGTGAACAGATCAAGTCACATCTCCTGGCCACTGGCATTTCCCACTTAGGCCTCTCTACTAGGCAACCAACTCACAACAACCAGAGAACCAGGTCTGGAGAATTCACTTTCTCTACTTGGGTCTTCCTTTCCCCTTCTTTAGGCATACAATTCTCTATCACTGTATAGAGATAGATACAATGGGATAGATACAAAGGGCAGATAGGGCCTGCCTTTTGATGTATTACATAAGTAGGTAAAAGGATTTGGGAAGTTTCTGTCTTTGTCAGAGATTCATAGATTTCAAGTCTGTCACTCTGCTTTGACCTCAAATATCCCTTTGTAGGTATCAGCAGCTTAATACAGTATCTTTTTCTCCTCTTTGCATATCTACTATAAAATTTATAACCCTACCCGCAACAAGGAAAATGGATGCCTCAAGCCAGAGAGTGCTGTGTATATGGAATTGCAAGAGTGGAGAATATTAATATATTTCAAAATATAACCCCCCTTACTTTAGCATACTCTCTTGAGAACCTAACACCCTTTTTTGATCTTTAATGCCTACCCCTGGGGTTATGGATATGGAGTGGGAAGTTATGAAAGACTGTATAGTTGGAATTTTTCTTGTGCTTCACAAAAGGCATTGCTTTAATCTTTTAATTAAATCTCTTATACTATAGAGAATTAGCAAGTTACCTGGGTCCAACACCTACGTGTTACTTCTTCCAGACACCAAGAACAGATGATAGCAGTGGGCACTGGCAAACCACCTTTGTGCCCGGGGCATAGGGATTTCCCAAGAGATGCCAATTACAGAGGTATAATATGGTTAGCATGATGATTAGATCAGAGTCAAAACAAAGGACCCCTTCTTGAGTATATATGGAGCAATATCCTGGCCTCAGAAATAGCTAGGGAAGGCACACTTCAGTATCCAAGTTGATCGGGGTGGTGCTGCTGTAGATGGGGTTTATCCTGTTCTTGCTCTTTCTCCTACAAAGCTCCCAAAGCCCTCCATTCCAGCCGCCCCTGTCCTTATCATTGTTCAAGTCTTCATCCTTTCACACTTTATCAATGGGCCATTTACTGTTTTATAACTTCTCCTCAGCTCTATGCATACTGCCCTCAATAAATGTTTATTAAAGTGAATAAATAAATGAATAACTACTGATCTAGATTCACTAAAATCAGTTCATAATTCTCCATGTTCATGATGCTCCTAGGTATTCAATAAAGAAAAATAATTTTCATTATGAATCTGTTCTTTACTACTTGAAACTTCTGTTTCTTGTTACAGATGAAAGTTTCTACTTAATAATATACATATCTTAAATTATGATTGTATATTTTCTAGCCATGACATTAAAATATTTACTTACATAGATATTTATGTACTCTTTTATTGATAATTCCCTCAAATTATTCATTTGACCAAATAATATACAGTTCTAACAAGGTAAAAAAAAATCCATCTAATTTTTAAAATGTTAAAATAATAAAGCAGCTGCTCCTCAAAAATTATAATATACTACCTCACAGGCTGTCATTTTGTTTTGAAATAAAATTATTCTGAAGAGCTTTGCAAGGTAATAATGTTTCATAAGAACAGAAAGGAAATATTTTGTAAGAGAACTAGAAATAATTTGGCATAATTTTAAATAATATACACTTTGAAGCTGAGGATGTATTTCAGTGGCAGAGCCCTTGCCTACCATGTGTGAGGTCCTGAGTTCCATCTCCAATACCATAGAAACAACAACATGCACATATATATATACATATATAATTATACCTGTGTATATATATACATAAATATTTATACTATATGTTTGTATATACATATATGTACACACATATACAAAATTTAAAGGTGCCTTAGAAGTTACTATTCAACTATAATCCACCAAACCCTACAGGTATGTAATCTTTCTCCCTCTCCCCCTCTCTCTCTCTCTTTCTCTCTCTCTCTCTCACACACACACACACACATTTTAAAAATATTTTTTAGTTGTTGATGGTTTTTTATTTTAATTATTTATTTTTATGTGATGCCAAAGATTGAACCCAGTGCCTCACACATGCTAGGCAAGTGCTCTACCACTAAGCCACAACCCTAGTATGGGCACACATTTTTGAGGTTCATAATTTGAAATTTGAAATTTTTGTGTGACTTTAAAGAATTCTTGCATGCTTAATGAGCAAGGTGGGCTTGGGGAAGGGGGATCATTAGTAATATTCATGGGATGAAACAGATATTTTCAAACTTAATCAGGACCCAAAATTAGTCACAAAACTTTCTGGCAGGCTATCAAGTCTGATTCCAGGACAGAGTTCTAATTCTAGGACAGAAAGATAATCTTATTCAAATTATTACTCAAGGAAAAAAATAATCAGTTGTTTTAACCTACTCTGGCAAAAGTTTTCTATGCTCTAGCTTCAAAACAATACACGATGGCCAGGTGACTTTTTTTAATATGCTAGTATGATATTTCTTATTTATACATATCATGCTAATCATCTTTCTTTTAAAATTTTTTGGCCAGCTTGGAGATTAATGATTGTGTGTGATATTTAATAGCTATCCCACACAATCAGGATAGCTGGCGATATCTTTAAAGAAATTTAGATGCCTTGAAATTTCTGACATATAAAAACCATCAGTTCATCCAACTCTGACATCATTAAATGAGACAATTCTTTTTATCAGTGAAATCACTTGGTTCCTTCCAACCTCTGCCCTCCTAACTTCTGCATAAAGTGTTCTTTAAAATGTGAAAATTATTACCAAGAGATAGTATGAAAAAATAATTAGAAGAGTAACAAGCAGGCTCTTGTGCTCTGCTGTGCCCATGAACCTATCCATTAGTGAATTAAGTAGGGTGTCTTTTTCACCTCTCTTGAATAGCTATAAACAAAGCTGCCTCTTCTTCAGTGAGAAAACTCCAGCCCAGAACAATGACATTTGCTGATCAATATTTGGATCAGTAAAAAAGAAAAAAGAAGAAGGAAGCTAGGGCTTAAAATATAAGAAATAAATAAGCTAAAGCCTAAAATGGAATCGTCTAGAAGTGAGAATGCAAATTCTTATTAAAATCCATCATGTTTAAAATTTGAGCTGAATTAGTTACATTGTTATAATTTCCTGATCATTTGTCCTGAAAATTAATTAGAAAATCTGGAGATAGTACTTGGTATTCCTAACATGTCTTGAAACCCTTTGTGTCATTGCTCCAATTCCAACCTCCCATTTGGAAGCAACCCAGAATCTAACAATCAAACAAGTTTGACTAACCAAGATTCACATTCTCAACATATGTCACTCAGTGAGAATATGAGAACAATAACTTGGTGTACTGGGTGAAAGACAAAAAGTAAGAGAAGCTATTCTCTGACAATGACTATAAAACAGCATTCCATCAATAGTACATTCAGCTCTTTATAAAGCCAATGTGTTGTTTCTTTGCTTTTGTAAACAGATATGTCTTTAAACATGCAAGAGAAACCACACAGGGTAACTGGAAATCAATCATGTCAACATTATGCTCTGCTTATTTCTAAACCATAGGCTGGAATTCAGCTAACCTAAACCTTACTGAATGTTAATATAACAGCTGGCAACATGAATAAAAAAAAAGGATTCCGAGAGTAATGAAAATGAAAATATAGCACATGACATTGATCTAAGTTTTGACAGACGCTTTTGGTCAGCATAACATATGAGCTCAGAAATGAAGTTCCAGCCATGTACCTTTCAGAAAAGACTTCCTCTATAAATAAAGTTGTTATAGAAAATGACTAGCAGCCTCATACCCTAAGCATCTTGGCCAATAATAAATTGAACATTAATGGAAACTGACTATTTCTTACATGTCCCCATGAACTAATAGACTAAACATCCAAAGCATCTGGAATTACTTGCTCAGCTATGGGCTGTCATACAGTTAGTTTATCATCCCAGGACCTATTTGATGTGGCTGGTGCTCTTAAAAGCCCCAGTAATTCTGCTGCTGAACTAAAATTCCATTTTGAACAGCAGTAACATTTGTTGATCATCCAGACAGGTGGGAAGAGAAGGGGCTTTGAAGAGAACAACTTATCTTGCTCAAATAATATGCACAGAAGAGAATAGGACCAATGCATTATTTTTAAATTGTGTCTGGCCAGCATGTCAGTATTGATTGAAGAATCCAGCAGCACAGAAAAGAGTCATGTCTGCATTCAGAGCTGAAGAGGCAGTTATCCACTCTATTTCTTGTCAACTGGTTAGATCAGCCTCTCATTTTTAGGACAAATAATACTAAAAGTCATGAGCTTCTTGGGGGACTCTAAAGAAAATGTTGCTCCCCCCGACCCCCAGCCAAACTTAAAAAAAATAAATAAATAGGCTTCCTACCCTTCAAGTAGAAAGGCAATTTGATGTGAAAATGTTTTCTCCTAAGTGATGGAATGTGCAGTCATGCACCAGCAACTCGGTGCTGAATATCAACTTGCCTGTTCTGGATGAAACCGCTCTGGGGTTGGACAGAGCACACAGCTAGAAAAGGAGGCACTTCAGTACATGAGGGGAGGCTGTGCACTCCATTTCAGAAGATGGAGGTTTATCTTCCAATGGAGGGCTTTGATGTTATTCATATGCTAACAATATCACCATTTCCTCGCAGCACTCAATACTCAGGGAATAAAAGACATCATTTGCTGACATGGGGCTCCACACTTTCTGTTCAGCATACTGATCAACAATCTGCATTCAGCTTCACAGCTAAGCCACCGCATAACCTTTAAATTGTTCTTTTAACACTTTAAAATTCCAGGCAAAATAATTTACCATTTTATAGAATAAAATGATGAAACAAAGAACTCGAACTGTATTTTCCCACTGCTCCTAAAATGTAGCTTCAGTGCCCCGAGGGCTCCTTTCATCTCGTCTGAGAGCTGGCATGTGATGTGATTGTTACCATAGCTGGACACCAGATGAAGTGAATTATCTAAACTGCCAAGGTTCCCACTTTCTTTCCAATTTAAACATCAATTTAACACAGAAACTGAAGGGTATTATAAAAGCTTTAATACAAGCCATCTCAGACATGAGAAAAAAAATACTGGAAGGATTTTTCCAAATAGCCAAACAAATATGTAATTTTTTTTAACCTAAAGATGAGTCAGGAAAATGAACACACCACCAGAGCACACGCAACACACACTTTCAGCAGCAGCAGCAGTAGCGAAGAGCCTGTGTCTCTTTGTCTCAAATAAACATGCATTTCTGAGCAAGGGAAGATTTTGCTAAAGAAAATAACCTGGGTGAACTTGTCAAGTCATTAACGAAGTACAAATGATCATCAGCCAAGAGAAGACTTCTGATTTAAAGCATTTCAAAGTGCATATCATCAATGTGGATGATCTGGAACGTTTTTAATAGTCTTCCCTGGATTATTAAGGTCCTTTTCATTATATGACTTGCTTTTCTCATAGAAATGTTTCCTCCATTTGGATCACTCCCTGTTAACAGAATGTGTAAGCATATGTCCTACATATCTCTTTGAAAATGAGACACTTCATAGCTAAATCATAACAATAAAAAGTGATGCTTTCTTACACAAAATAGAGCATTTACTAGTATATTCCACTCCAATTAAAGCATATAAATTTGAATCAAAAGGATGTGAATTATTAGCAGGCATAATTCTTAATCTTTTTTTAAGCCTTCATGATATAAATTGCATTAATATGCAAAATAGATAAAGAATTGTATTCAGGATTATTAAAATGTACCCTATCAAAACATGACATTTGAAAATTTGAAATAATATTTAAAGTTATATTAAACTGAGATTTAATATATACATGTTAAATATACATAATTTTGCTATCAAAAATCATTCCTAAAAATGAACACTATGTCAGATTTTCCACTAGAAAATCATCTACCTTAGAGTTAATCAATTATTGATAGAAAGATGAAAAAATAGAGAAGGAAAGAAGGAAGGAAGGAAAAGAAATAAAGCTTTTGCTACATGAAACTCCAATTACTATTTTCTTCTTTTTTTTTTAATATTTTTTAGTTGTAGATGGACACAATGTCTTTATTTTATTGCTTTGTATGTGGTGCTGAGGATCGAACCCAGGGCCTCACGCATGTGAGGCAAGCGCTCTACCGCTGAGCTACAATCCCAGCCCCTACTATTTTCTTCTTAAGGGTATAATTTAGAAAAGTACAAGACTATGAAATCCATATGCATTAATTGCACAAATTATAAATGGCGCTACAGGAAGTAAAAGGAATACTACCATATAAGGGTTACATAGCTGTTTCCATATGGAATACACAGGGAATATTATTGACAATTCCAGAGCAGCCATATGCAATGCTCAATGGCGCTTCCAAATATAAAATAAATACAATATGTAATATACTTACAGCATGCTGCATACCAAATGATCAAGCAATTTACTGAAGATTAGCATTTAAGAAACAAATACTACTACAAATACCATATGCACCTATTAATGATTTCTTTTTTTATTGCTAGTATTCATCAGGTTGATCTTATGTTAGAAATAAGGTTTCAGAGAATTTTCTGGTCCAGGGCTCTTTGTGGTAAATTGAAGGAAAATTATAGAACCATCTTGCCAAAAGCAACAGTAGAGATCATATAGTCTTATTTTTAAATGGGAAAATTGAAGCCCAGAAATGTTAAGTTGCTCAAGCAAGATTACCAAGCCCATTAATGGCAGAGTTCCAGACCTACTGGCTCTCAGACCAGACCCCAAATGAAAACGATCCTCATTAGCACCTTTATATTCAACACACACACACACACACATATTTTGATCTTCATTGGCTCTTCTGTTGTCCAGCACAACAATCATCTTAGGAACATCCAACTCTGGGTCTGACAACACCATTCCATTCCCAGTGTGATTTCACAGACTATGACTCACGCTTCCCTTGGATTCGCTGGGGAACAGAAGGAGATGTTGACCTCGAAAGAAAAACAGACGTGGCTCCATGAAAGTCATAACAGAGCCTAAAAGTGTTTAATTCTGAAATAGGCTCCACAGAGAACGCCTTTGAAGAGGATGCTTTGTTTTTCCTCCAGAGCACTTTAGGAAACACATCAAATGTGTTCCAAGGCCTCTCCCCTCTCCCCTCAGCCAACAAGCCACAACTGGAAGACAAAGAAAAGAGCCTGAAAACTACAGAAGAATGTGTAGCTTTCAAATGCACACTTAAAAATTATATAACTTTCCATCCCTCCCCAGCCACGACAGAGAAGAGCCTCTCCCACCCTGGAAAAGTGTTAAATTATTCAAGAGAACTTCCAGATATATGCTTAAAAATAAAATATCTGCATTAAGGAAATCTGGCCAATCATTCAACATGCACTCCCCACCCACCCCCCAACAGAACCTTGAGAACTTTCAGAATACTGAAATGTCAAACATCTAGACAGGTTCTTAGTAAATTAAAATAATGTAATAACTGTTTCTCCCTGAATATCATCTTTTGAAAGACAGACACAGATCCCACTGAAAGCATTCCCTCAAAACCAGGATTATAATAGGAATTCAGTGTGTTCCAACATGAACAATCAGGACAGAAATCCTCCAGTTTGGATTGGAGGTAGGAAGAGTTAACTTTTTAAAATATTACCAAAACAAACAACTTTCATGTCTATCACACAAGGGCATGGTCTTCTATGGATTGCTGAAATTGGGGCTCCTTTTTAAGCCTTACAAGGACTTGTTATTAAGTTTTAAAATCATTCCCCAACCATCAAATTTAATAATTCAATTTTCAGCATTGTTCATAAGGTTCTGAGTACTGTCATTGACCAGACATATGAAAGGGTTTTGATACCAAATTAAACCCTGTAATTCCTTTCCTGGCTCAGTAAACCTCCACTCTCCTATCAATCTAATTATAGTGGAAATGTTATTTTAACTTTCAATATAAAGTATTTAAATAGATTAAACATAGTATTAAAAATATCTTTATGAACCAAGCTATTTAGTAGCCATGTGTTTTACTGTCAGTTTCCCCCAAAAAATCAATAACCTGCAAGTATAGCAATTATTTACTAAAATATGTACCCACCTTATCAGTAGTACAATGTAATAGTTAAACCCACCAAATTTAATATTACTCATCTGTAATGAGACACTGATGAGCTTATTTAATAATAGCACTGTGAAAAGTACTGCAGCCAGACCCAGAGTTGTCACTGAATGGCGGCACCTCTTCCATCTCCTGCTGACATGGCATATGGTCAGTCACACTTTGCATTCTTTAAATTCAAAGTCCACAAGGAAATAGCAGATGATGGGTCTGGATTTAGCCATTCCTAATACAGTAAGTAATGACAGATGACATCACTCTGATGGAGTTATACTTGAATTCACACTTCTAGGCAAGTTCAGATGCAGCTATCCTCAGAGTGCATTCTCCAAGTCAGTTTTGGTATACCTGCAGCTGAATTATACTGAGAATGTCCTTGAAGAAACATTGACCAATAATCATTACATTGACATGGAAGTTTAGAAAAATTCCTCTGAAATGAGATTCCAAAAAGAGAGAGAGTGGTTACAGATAAACATTAATTCTCATCCTCTATCATGTTTATTTTCTATCTGTACTAGAGTTTGATTTGCATAACATTGCATCAAAATAAAATATTTTATTTTATTACAAGATAAAATATTGTTATAATAATCAACTTTTTTATTTCTGTGGACTATATTGGAATACAGTAGAGAATTTTAAAAACCCACCCAATTATGGAGTAAAAGAAAAATAGTAGTTAAGCTAAAGTAATATGTATATAATATCTATCACACTGCTATTTGAATTGAGGTCTAGGATTCAGCACTATGGCAATCACCTGGGAACATGTTAGAAATGCAGAATCTCAGATGCTACTGGATCTCAAAAAGTATAATCCTTAGTTGTGCAAGATCTCCAGATGCACATTAAATTTTGAGTTGCACTGATATAGTTGTCTTTATGATGTTAAAGCCAAAGAGAAGATTCAAACCCAATATATTACCTTTACTTTTGTCCTATAGACCATATAAAATGTCAATTTGCTTTTGATACACATATTTATAAAGTCTCAGGGCAAAATACATAAAGGTCAGTAGATCTCCTTTCAACTACTTGGGAAATTTGTTTTCTTAAATCCCCAAATATTTTGAAAGAGAAAAATATATGGCTGAGACACAAGAGATCCAAATACTCATGCTCTCTTGCCAAAATGTGTATGTCTTTGGGTAAATCAACATATCTTTCTGTATCATTCAGAGTTTGGCCCTGTTATAGGTTCTTGGGATTCAACACCAGACAAAACAGTCACAGTCTCTTTGCTTCAGTTTCCTATCTGTAAATGAAAGAACATTCTAGGCAAAAGAAACTAACACCTATATATAAAATTTCACGTCACTTTTGAAGAAGCATAAGTAAGCAACATGTGCAGGGCAATGCAGGAAAGATGGTGGCGTCTGGGAAGATATCCAGGGATTAAACAGAGAAGATCTGTCTACTGTGTGTAGAAGTCTGATCTCAGGCAAAGGGGACCCATTTCCAGTATTTGGGAATGTGAACATGAGAGGTGAATTTTAGAACTATTTCTCTGGCATTGATGGAAGGACAGAATTATGAGAGAAGAGGCTAAAAACACAGGGTATCCAGTTAGGGACGATAGTGAAGTTGATCAGTGAAGAGATGAGAAGAATTTAAAGCGGCAGAGATAGAACGGATGGAACTAAAGCTAATTGAAGGGAGGCGGCGGGGTGGGGGGGAGAGGTGGGTAAAGAGGAGAAGAAACAATTAGCTGTGAATAACTCCAAAGTTTCTAGTAGAGCAACTGAAGAAAACAGTAAGGCTGGTAACTGACTGAAAACATGGTGGCAGCGAGTAGGTTTGGAGCAAGGAGAGGAAAGAAATAAGAGTAAGTTTTGCTTTCAGCACACTGGATTTGAGAGGCTTGAGGATACTTAAGTGGTGACACCAATAGACAGGAAGGAATGAGGATCTAATCCTCAGACCAAATGACAGATGAAGGACGCCCTAGTATCAAAATGGAATGTGCTAACATTTTGAGAACATATATATATATAAAAGGAAAGACAGCTGAAGATAGTATATATGTATAGACACTTTAGAAAGAACATCAGAAGTGCAATCAGCCAAGATTATTTTAACTCTAAGAATAAAGTATCAGTTTTTAGCAGCTAGGAACTCCTCAACAAGCTGTAACGGAACAAAAATGTGTTCCATAGATACAAAGAGAGGTGTATGGAAAGGTTGTCTTCCATTTGACAATGACCTCCATGCTTCTCATTTCTAGACCTGAGGGGTATATAATCACAATACGTCTCACTTCTCATCTGTGTGAGGTCACAGGTGTTAAATGTTTTCTTCTCTTTATAAGTGGTGAAACATGCTGAGAATGCCCAATACTCCCATTTCCCAATAAAGTGCCGTGTCCATTAGCTCCAACTATATTGATGTGTACACATTCCTATGAATATTAAACACATATGGATCTCACCAAATATCAATAACTAAAAGAAAAGCAATGCAAAACACTGCAGTGAAATAAGCATCTGTTCCCATTTCTGTTACAGAAACGAACTTCTCCTTCACCATGTAGCTGGGACAGGACAATAGAATATAAGACCTATTGGATTTAGAAATTCAAAAATAAATCCTGTTTAGATAAGCTGATGTTCTTTCAGCTGTTAATTGCTTCCTTGTTCACAACAGTTAAAGAGAATTACAGAACAATTTTCTTTAAAATCATATAAATGCAGAATTTTCTTTAAAATTAGCACTACAGTAAATAATCAAGAGTATGTGTTTGCTTTTGTGAATCAGCTACCTAAATGGAGCAGCATGGGAGTGCCTGTTGCTCAAAATGTAAGGCCCTCCCCTGGACATCAAAATCTGGCTTCAAAGATGTGGTGGAAATAAAAGGTTTCACTGGACTCAGAGAAATATGCCAATATTTGCCTCTTGCTTACCCACATTCAGGGCCTGCTTGGACTCACAGGTAAGAAATGGATACTTTGACACCTAATACAACCTCACCAGAAGCACCGAGGAGTGTTCAGGTGAGTGATCTAAAGAAAGGATAGTCTCTCACTCTCCCTCTCTCTGAAACACAGACATAGACACACACACACACACACACACACACACACTGAAGAGAAATTGGAACCATGGAAAGAAACCCCAAGAGCACAACCTGAGTCAAAGGCTGCTTGGGCTAGGGATACAGCTCAGTGGTAGAACTCTTGCTTAGCATGTGCAGGCTCATGGGTTCAATCCCCAGTCTGTCTGTCTGTCTGTCTGTCTGTCTCTCTCTCTCTCTCTCTCTCTCTCTCACTCTCTCTCTCTCACACACACACACACACACTCAAGGTAGCTGCTTTCTCCCTTTACTCCTGGGAAGGAGAAGAGACCACAAGGAGAAGGCACAGAGAAGGGAAACTGGTTGAAAAGGTAACAGTAAAGGCCACCAGGAAAAAAGAGGAATGCAGTAATACAAACTAACTGAACTAGTAATTAATTCAGAAGCCAGTGGTCATTATGGATTAGTGTGGAGGAGAAAAGTAACCTGAACTCCTTGAGAAAAACACTGACTCAATGTGAAAGTGCCAGAGTCAGTGACAAAACTGGTACAAATCAATTCAACAGAAAGTGTTTTTCAGAGTTCAACATCAGGGTAAGCAGAGATGTCAGAAGAGTCTTTCTCCTCCTTTCTGCAAACCCTGAGGAGAGATCTGGTTCCGACAGACCCCTGCAGGGAGAACTGGGGCAAAAATCAATGTTGAAGCCTAGGTAGGCATACAGAGCTGGACTTGGATTCCTGTTTAGTGACTGGCTAGCTGTCAGATCTTGGGTAACAAACTTAGCACTAAGCCTCATTTTCCTCATTTGTAAAATGGAGATAATTAGAGTGTATCTATCAATGGCTTATTGGGATATTTTTGCAAGATAAAAATCATATTTAGCCCTTTTGTGGTAATAATATGTTAACTACTCAATAAATAATAAAAATGACTATAGCTATGGAAGTCAGAGTCAAAATAATAATTGCTTACTTACAGAACTTCCCTGGGATAAGTGAATACTTTATACTTATCAATTATTTAATCCTTATTATCACCTTTTCACAGATGTGGACTCCAAAACTCAAAAAGGTTAAGTAATTTTCCAAGAATTTAAACCTCAAGCTGTTTAGTTCAAGATTCGTGCTCTAACACCTATACAATATTACCACAAGAGACCTTGGAACAAATCTGTACCACATTTACATTTTACAGATGAGAAAACTGAGGCTTACAGTGATGATGTCATTTCTCTTCCATCACACATCTAGGACAATCATTCCACTGCAGGAAATGGAAAGTCTGTTTTAATTGGAAACACTCTCAACTGAATAACTGTGTGTCCTGTGTGTGTTAAAATAATTGTCACATTTTATCCAGTTACTTCCCTCTTTAGAAAATGCAATGAAACATGTTATTTATTCATGTCAGATTCATAGTGGGAAAGACATCTTTGTAGCAAAACTTGATGAATCTGCAACTGGTGGTGTTTGTTTTTATGATAAATATTAGGGAGTAGGAAGAGAGGAAGGAACCAACTTTTATTAAGTAATCACTATGCTATGAATTCCATGCGCTACAAAAACTGACAAGCAACATCTGATTCACACAGATATGGGACAGGTCCTCTGGCTGGGAAGACAGGGGTGTGGAGGCTGTAAAAAAATACAAGTAATCGTTTATTGTTCATGAACATTTAATTGGGGGAGGAGGGCTAAGATGTTCATTTATACTGGAGTAGAAATCTGATCATCTCAGCTTTTGGAATTCACCCAGCTGGTTGAATATTCATTGATTTGGTAGGTGATGAATTACAAGCTTTCTTGGTACAGAGGCAAGTTTCTGCAGACTAAGCATGCTGCCTCAAGCTATAGACACTCTACCTCAAAACTGGCACCTCTTGCCAAGAAGGTGTTGACCATCAGTGCTAAAATTTGCCTCAGGTTGCAATGTAGGGAAAGGGAGAAAGGAAGGAACAGCTCCACCTAAAAAGCTGTTTGTCCTAAAATTACCTTTGGACAAACAATTCCAAATAAAGAATTGTTTTTTTCTTCAAGCCTCTTCTTCTCCCACCTTGATTTGGATTAAGACCACCATAACAGCACTAGTGAATTCTCTAAATGAAAATAGTGATTCCCCAAGACAGAGGCACCAAAATTTATCTGCAGAACCTCAAGCAGTACTTCCAGGCTTCAAACCAAATTCTGTATGACATCTCACACTCATTAAATCATACTATGTTTTTAAATTTTTATTTGTTCTTTTTAGATATGCATGCCAGTAGAGTGTCTTTTGACATACTATACATACAAGGAGTATAACTTATTGTAACTGGGATCCCATTCTTGCGGTTATATATGACGTGGAGATTCACTGTAGTATATTCATATGTGAACATAGGAAAGTTATGTCCAATTCACTTCACTAACTCGTATTATTTAATCCAGGTCTTACAAGTGTTAAAACTGCACGGTCCTATTTACTGATGTTGTTCTGTCTTCTCCACTCACCTCAAGCAGGCACTTTCCCTCCACTGAGCCATCCACTAGAGCTTCTGCATTCCAACCTACAAGTAACAGAAAGGGTGTATTTGAAACAAGACCATAGGAATATGATCCAACAATGCCCTAGGCCTTCACCAGGACAGAGGTAACCAGTACGGGCCTTGGCAAGGAAGCCTTGCTGGGGTGAGAAGAACAGGAGGACAACCTGATCTTTGTGCACTCTTGCACCTTGTGTCTCTGTCCAAGACTGCAGTGATTCCAAGTGCTGACTCTGCTGAAGCTGAGGAACGCAGTGGGACAAGTGTTATGGAGAGTGATTGATTGAAATTCAGAGCACTTTGCAGAATGATTTGTTTGACATTCCCAGTAGGAAACTCTTGTTTGTTGAACTTATTATTCATTCATGTATTCATGAAAAAAATAAAATAAATGCATAATCTCTGCATAGTGCCTCAATGATCACATTGAAATGAACCCAGAGCTTTGCAGTGCTAAGCAAGGTCTTTAGTTTGCAACAGAACACTTTTACATTGCAATATCATTAACTGTGTCTAGAGTTTACATTATGCTTATAAATCAGCAAGGGAAATTTAACCTGCATTGTAATTTAAGGTTATACAGAGAATCAGACATTAAAAATGCATATGCATAATAATAACTTCTTGTGATTCTTTTTTTTTTTAAGTTTTTCTCCTACTGAGTGATTTAACAATTACCATGTTGAGATGTAACTGAGTCTGTTCAGCTAGTGTTTGTGTTTTGACTTTTTGACAACTGGAATACAAGCCAGGGGAAATGCAGAAATTATTTCCAACATCCATGGGTAACTTGGGAAAATGACTCTTTAAGTAAGCTATTAGAGTAGGGGAAAACATGCTACATTATTTGGAAAACAACTGCTGTTAAATGCTGAGTTTTAAAACAACAGCTATTACTAAGCCTAAAATAGTCAGGTCAAAGAGTTATAATAAGCACATTCTCAGTCTGGAATTTAAATGTTTACATGTACAGCTGCTATAGTGATAATATCAGACCTTCCTATGGAAAACAAGTGCAGAGATTATAAGAAAGGACCATCACAGCATCATACTCTTTTCAAAAGTAAGCATTCCTTTTAGTCATCAGAAGACAAAAAGGAATTCAAGAACCACATCATCTTTCCTTTTGCCCCTTAATTTTTCTAATAACAATCTTTTTAATTCTCAAATAACTCTCTATAATCTCCCTAATCTTCATCCTTCTCACATGGTTAAAGTCAATTACAAACACCAGGCCTCACTCCAATTTCAGCATTGAAAGAAACCATTAAGAGAAAACTAACATCTGCAAGTGCTTTCTGTAGCCTGGGGAAGCCAGACACCTGAGGCCTTTGGTCACACTGATCATAGTCTTGTATGTTGATTATGTCTCTAGAGTATCTGTAGAACTTCTACAGTAAATACCTCACATTGCTGTGCATCCTGAGCAAATACCAGCTAGCCCCTTGCACCTTTGATTAGGTACCTCTATCCAATTTTTCATTGATATTAATTATCCTCCCTGCTATAGTTGGGATACAATTGGCGGGGGGGGGGGGGGACAAAGTCTGTTCCAATTACATATCCCCCAAAGTTTCATGTGCTAGAAACTTGGTCCCCTGTGTGAAGATGTTGGGAGGTTATGGAACCTTTAATAGGTGGTGCCTAGTGGAAGGTGATTATGTCATTGGGGGTACCATCTTCAGAAGGGATTAATATAGTTCTCAAAGGACCCCAGTTAGTACCCATGAGAAATAATTGTTATTAAAAGAGCAAACCTGGCCTGTGAATCCCTCCGGCTCCGTGTCTTACCATGTGATCTCTCCTCCTCATATGGCCTCTCACTATGGTATCATCTCCCACACTGTGATATAGCCAGAAGGCCCTCACCAAACCTAAGTAGATGCTGTACATGCTTGGATCTCCAGAATTGTGAGCTCGATAAACCTCTTTATGAAATATTAGCCTCAGGTAGTTATCTATAGCAACAGAAAGTGGACTAATAGACCTCAACTTTTTGGTTCTCAAAATCTTACCACTTTGTAACATGCTCCTTTTAAAAATTTTCCCTCCCACACACATATTTCCAGAATCAACATATACCGTATGTTCTTCAATAACATATTTCAGATCTGCACTTTGTTCTTCCATTTCCTAAACAACTTACCTAAATTGTCCATGTGTTCTCACCTTCCCCTCTGCCGACACTCCCCAAGAATACCATTCTGCCTTCAATATCTGTGCACAGCAATATGCCAAAGCTGCTGAAATCATTTTTCTCAAAGTCTGTCTCTGTTATGTGCCTCTGAAACTCATGAACATTGCATTTTCTTCTCATTATCAACTGTTTCAACTCAGAAAACCCTTGCCTAGTCTTTAGGATAGTCCTCAAAACTCTGCAGCCCACCTTGCTTCTGTCATGTCATCATCCTACAAAACCTTCCATTCTTGTCTGCAGGTTTTTGCACACGTTGCCCTTCTCGTCGTATAATGCTATTATCTCTTTAGCCTTCTCTTTTAGTAAACTTCACTCACTTCAAAAATATCAAAATGCATTACTTGAAACGACAAATAGAATGAGGAAAAGTTTAGCAAATGCAACCAAAAAAATTAAACAAAATTTAAAATGTTAGGAATGAGAAGAAACACACATGGAAAAATGGCAAAGATTTTCTGAATTATGAGTATGAATACATATAAATAAACTTGAAAATGGACAAGCTGAAAAACATTTTAGAAAAACAAAAATATAAAACCCTCCTTCTATGTCCTAAAAAGCTTCTGATGCAGATATTTTCATGAAAAACTTAAGATACCATGAATAAATTTCATTTTTAAAACGAACTCAAAGCATGTAAAAGTTTAAATTACCATAACTTTGATGCTAAAGTCAGGGGAAAATACAATTCAAAAGCATTACCAATCAATCTCACTTAATATAAATACAAAAGTCTGAATTAAAATATTAGTGAAGTTCTTAAAAATATATTGAGTTCTATGCCATAGGGGCTGTGGCTGTGGCTCAGTGGTTGAGCGCTTGCCTTGCATGCGTGAGTCACTGGGTTCGATCCTCAGCACCACATACAAAACAAATAAATAAAAATAAAGATATTGTGTCCATCTACAACTAAAAAAAAATTTTTTTTAAATATATATATTGAGTTCTATGCCATGAAAGATAAGATTTCAAATATCAGTGTAATTAGTAATAAAATTTTAGTATATTAACAGGATTAAAACTAGGGAAAGAGTTGGGCAGAGTGGTGTACACCTGTGGTTCCAGCTATTCAGGAGGGTGAAGGAGGAAGATATCTTGAGGCTAGCATTTGAGACCAGCCCCAACAACATACTGATACCCTACCTTAAAACAAAACAAAACAAAAACCTAGGAAAAAAATTTCTACTTCTAAATGAAGGAATAACTGGCACCAAAACCTTTTCCTGTCACAAACAAGCATAAAACTGAACAAACTATAAAAAGCAAATATGTTCAGACACTGGGTAACAGGCAACACATGACTGCGATCCCTGAAGAGAGGGAAACAAAGTCAGCCCTACATATGATCACTCTATCTTCCTGGCTAAAGTCACCTTTTGGACCGTGGTTTAGACAGAGGAAATCCAAGTACATCATACTTTATGTATTGTGAACCTCTATGAACAGGAAAATGCAATCAGAACAGTTTCCAAGTTCACACAAAGTAAACAGATGTTCAAGTTCTGATAAGTCATAGTGAAGAAACCTCATTGAGAATTCAACAGATAAAAGAAAGCTCTTGAAAGGGTTATGCTTAAATAGCAGAGATTAACTAGCTAAATAAATGCTACCATGGCTCATTATAACAAAGATTCAAATAAGCCTAGAAAAGATCAAGATGAAAACAAAATTCCATGCTTTTTAAAGGAAAACAAGCAAACCAAAATATTCAAAAAAATGTCTAACACCTGATAAAAAATTACTGTACATGAGAAGAAGTAAAAAACAAATTTTTCAGGAAAAAATCACTCACTATAAATAGAACCGAATGTGGCAGACATGATAAAATTAGCATTCAAGGACTTAAAAACAGGTAGTATGTTGAAGGATTTAAATGAATGCATATATATAATGAGAATAAAAATGGAAACTAAAATAATATATGAAGCTGAACAGGTGAAAAAAGATGCTATCCTAAATGAAAAATCCAATAGAGAGGATTAGCAGTGGACTATACACTATAAAAAAAAAAAAAAAAAAAAAAAAAACTTGAAAACATGGCATTGCTAATTATAAAAACTGAAATAGAAAAGTCAGAACGAGTTACACCGGCCTCTAAGAAACAACTTTAAATAAAAATATAGATAGCTTGAAAATTAAAGAATGGTAGCAAATATACTCAACTTATGCTATTAAAAAACCAGCAAGAGTAGCTGTAAATATTAGATAAAAATTTCAAGGCAAAGGATATTAATAATCAGAGATAATAATATAATAATAGCACCATTCCAAAATAATTAAGTAGACAAAAATCAAGAGGACATAACAATCTTTTTTTAAATATATTTTTTAGTTGTAGATGAACATAATATCTTTATTTTATTTATTTTTATGTGGTGCTGAGGATCGAACCCAGTGCCTCACGCATGCAAGGCAAGCGCTCTACCACTGAGCCACAATCCCAGCCCAGGACATAACAATCTTAAATGCGTATCCCTGATAAAAGATTCAAAATATATGAAGAAAAGTTATAGAACTAAAAAAGAAAAAGAAAAAAATGCATTACAATGGTCAAAGATATTAACACCTTTCTCTCTGTAGTTTATAGAATAAGTAGACAGAAGATCAGTAAGTATATAGAAGACTTGAATTCAATGATAAACAAATTTCAACAATTGATATTGAAGGAACATTCTGCCCAACCCACTCCCCCCAAACACACACACACACACACACACACACACACACACACAGACATTCTTTTCAAGTACACAGAATATTTACTAAGATAGACCATAATCTGGGCCACAAAATAAACCTCAAAATATTCAAAAAGATTCAAGTCCTACAATATGTTTTCTGCAACCTGGCATTATATTAGAAATTAATAACAGGAAATCTCAAAATATTCGAAAATGTAATACACATTGCTAAATAATCCATTAACCTAAGAATAAATCTAAGGGAAATTAGAAAGTATCTTTAATTGAATGAAAATAAAGTGAAAACATAACATATCAAAATTTGTGAAATTAAGGGCAGGTGGATAAATGACTATCCCACAAGGCCATGTGGTAGGGCCTCACCTTTCTCTTTCCAACATCTTGGAGCCTGTGGAGGCCTGCTGGGAACAGGACTGCGAAAAGCAGATATGTCTGGAAGGCTGTGGTGGAAAGCCATTTTTGCTGTCTATAAGCATGGAGTTCCCAGAACCAAAGGAAGCACACAGCTCTTCTTAAAATTGAAAGCACTTATGCCAGAAATGAAAATGAGTTCTACTTGGACAAGAGGTGTGCTTATGTGTACAAAGCAAGAAACAACACAGTGACTCCTGATGACACCAAACAAAACCAGAGTAATCTGGGGATAGGTAACTTGTGTCTGTGGGAACAATGGCATGGTTGGGGACAAAGTCCAAAGCAACATTCCTGCTAAGGCCATTGAACACAGAATCTGTGATGTGTACCCCTCAAGGTTTAAACTGGTGGAAAATAAATAAAAAAGGATTTGTAAAAAAAAGGAAAGAATTGTATGCTACACTGCTAAAAGACTAATTTATAAACTTAAATGCTTTTATGAAGAAATGAAGAAACTGACTTAAGTGCCCATCTTAAAATAAAAAAAGAGGAATAAACCACAAAGTACATAAAAGAAAGAAAATTATAAAAATAAAAGCAAAAATTAATAAAACAAAAAATAGACAAACATCAATAGAACATAATAGTTTCTGTGAGAAGTTCGATAAATTTAATAAACCCTCAGCCAGACTGATAAGAAAAAACAGAAAGCAAAAATTACCAACAGCAGGAAGAGGGGATGACATGACTCTAGATTCTGCAGACATTAAAAAGATAATAAAGAAATATTGTGAAGAATTTTATGCCAATAAAGTTGAGAGCCTAGATGAAATAAAAAAAAATTCATTGAAACATGGAAGCTTACTCAAAAAATAAATAACTCAAATATCCCTATGTCTATTTTTTAAATTGTGGTTAAGAACCTCTCAAAAAGAAGAGACCTACAGGTCTAGGTGGCTTCATTGATGTATAGAACTAAACCAAGCAAAAAATATTACCAATTTTTTTTTGCAAATTCTTTCTTACAGTAAACCTAAAAGGAAATAAAGCATTTCAACTCCTTCCACAAATCTCCCATTGGTAATACACTATTACTAACACAAGAAAACAATATTAAAAGAAAAAGCAGCTACAGATCAACATACCTCAAGAACATAAAGACACACATTCTTAACCAAAAAATTACTAAATTGACTCTAACAATACACAAAAAGAATATAAAAATCATGACCAAATGAGGTTTACTACAGATACAGAAGTATCTTAATCTAACAAAATAAAAGCAACCAATGTAACACATGACACATACAATTAAAACAAAAAATACATGATCATCTTACATGAAAAGCACTTAACAAAATCCAAAGTATCAAGTCATAATAAAAATTCAAAATAAATTAGGAACAGAAGGGAAACTCTTCAATTTGATTTAAAAAAATCTATGGAAAATCTAAAGTTAGTATCCCATTCAATGGTGAAACATTAAACTTTTTTATTCCATTAAAAAAACAAGCATCTGTCTTTTACTATAATTCCCAGCAAAAACAATAAGGCAAGAAAAAGAAATAATATGGATTGCCAGGCATGGTGTCACATGCCTGTAATCCCAGTGGCTAGGGAGGCTGAGGTAGAAGGATTGTGAGTTCAAAGCCAGCCTCAGCAACTTAGCAAGGCTCTAAGGAACTTAGCAAGACTCTGTCTCTAAATAAAATATAAACAGGCTGGGGATGTTGTTCAGTGGTTAAGCACCCCTGGGTTCAATCACCAGTACAGAAAGAGAGGGAGAGGGAGAGAGCTGTGCCTAATAGAAGAAAACATAGGCCCAAATCTTCATCATGGTGGCCTAGGACTTGACTTCCTTAACAAGACTCCTAATGCATAAGAAGTAAAATTAAAAATCAATAAATGGAATGGATTTAAACTAAAAAGCTTTTTCTCAGCAAAGGAAACCATCAATAATGTGATGAGAGAGCCTACAGAATGGGAAAAAAATTTTACCACATGCACCTCAAAGAAAGCACTAATCTCCAAGATATGTAAAGAACTCAAAAACAATTTACAACCAAAAAAACAAATAACCCAATCAATAAATGGGCTAAGGAACTGAACAGCCACTTCATAGGAAAAGAAATACAATCAATCAACAAATATATGAAAAAATGTTCATCATCTCTAGTAATTAGAGAAATTCAAATCAAAACTAATCTAAGATTTCATCTCACTCCAATCAGAATGGCTACTAACAAGAATACAAACAATAATAAATGTTGGTGAGGATGTAGGGGAAAAGGTACACTCATACATTGCTGGTGGCACTGTAAATTGGTGTAACCACTATGGAAAAAAGTATGGAGATTCTTTAGAAAACTTGAAATGGAACCACCATTTGACCCAGCTATCCCACTCCTCGGTCTATACCCAAAGGACTTAAAAACAGCATACTACAGTGACGCAGCCACTTCAATGTTTATAGCAGCTCAGTTCACAATAGCAAAACTGTGGAACCGACATAGATGCTCTTCAATAGATGAATGGATAAAGAAACTGTGGTTTTATTCCATACACTTATGGAATATTACTCAGTATTAAAAAAGAATAAAATTATGGCATTTGCAGGTAAATGGTTGGAGTTGGAGAATATCATGCTAAGCAAAGTAAGCCAATCCCAAAAAACCAAATGTCGAATGTTCTCTTTGATAAGCAGAGGCTGATCCATAATGGGGGAGGAGTCATGGGAAGAATGGAGGAACTTTGGTCAAAGGGGAAGGGAGGAGGGAAATGGGAGCAGGAAAGATAGTGGGATGAGATAAACATCACTACTCTGTGTACATGTATGACTGCACATGTGGTGCAACTCTACATTGTGTACAACCAGAAAAATGAAATGTTGTGCTCCTTTGAGTACAATGAATTGAAATGCATTCTGCTATCAAGTATAACTAATTAGAACAAATAAAAAAATTAAAACAGAAAGAAAGAAAATGTGGTACATATATACAAATGGAATATTACTCAGCCTCAAAGAAGAATGAAATTATGGCATTTAAAGGTAAATGGATGGAGCTAGAGAATATCATGCAAAGTGAAATAAGCCAATTCCAAAAAACCAAAAGCCAAATGTTTTCTGATAAGCAGATGCTGATCCATAGTGGGGTGAGGGGTAGGGAAGAATGAAGGAACTTTGGTTTGTGTAGATGGGAGTGAGGAGAGGGATGGGGCTGTGGGTTGGGAAGGATTGTATAATGAAACAGATATTATTATCCTATATACGTGTGTAATTACTACTGGAGTGATTCTGCACAATGTATAGACAGAGGAATGAGAAATTGTGCTCTGTGTACAATATGTCAAAATGCATTCCACTGTAAATAAATAAATAATTTTTAAAAAAATAAATAAAATAAAATACTATTTATCTCAATGCCTGAAATTTTTGGTACCTCCTTAAATTGTGTGCCTTAGACAAGTGTCTCATTCACCTCATCCTGGTCCCAATAGTACCAGAACTGGGAACTTTTGACTTTGTACATAGAACAAAAGCAAGTCAAGAGAGCATGAACACACACAGACACTGCTTTTATCAGGGCTCTGCTCCAGCCAGAAGGGAGATGTCTCTTTAAGAGTGCATCAGGAGGGCTGGGATTGTAGCTCAGCGGTAGAGCACTTGCCTCTGAGACCCTGGGTTCGATCCTCAGCACCACATACAAAGCAATAAAATAAAGACATTGTGTCCATCTACAACTAAAAAAATATTTTAAAAAAAAAAAAAAAGAGTGCATCGGGAGGTCTGGGGATGTAGCTCCATGGTAGAGCACTTGCCTCGCAGGTGTGAAGCACTGGGTTCGATACTCAGCACCACATAAAAATACATAAATAAAGCTATTGTGTCCATCTACAACTAAAATATCTTTAAAAAAAAGAGTGCATCAGGAGAACTGCAAGTTCAAAGCCAGCCTCAGCAATGGCGAGGCACTAAGCAACTCAGTGAGACCCTGTCTCTAAATAAAAACACAAAAAGGGCTGGGGATGTGGCTCAGTGGTCGAACCCCTGAGTTCAATCTGTGGTACCAAAAAAAAAAAAAAGAGTGCATCAGATCAGGATGGTTCTCCCAAAAGACAGAGGTGTTCCACTTTTGCGTACTCTCCAGGGTGGGTAGGTCCCAGCCTCCTGAAGTCACCACGTGTGGAGGTGGGGTTTCACTTGTGCTGCTTCTACACCACACCTTTTCATATCTCATTACCAACCAAAGCCTCCACCTGGAGTGTGATTGATAGTGTGCTAATAAAGAAAAGGTAGCCTCTGCTATTTTAGTGACTACTCCACACATGCATTTGCCCCCACCACTTGGAATCTGCCATTTATCATCTTGGAAAGTTCCTAATATTATTTTCAGAACAGGAAAGCCCACTGTCCTGTCTTAGTAGGTTTGATTTTAGGAAGCTTGTCTTTTTGGCTCTGGCTTCTTGGTATCTCTCAGTTAGTCTCAGAAGGCTGAGCTAACTTCTCAACCTCCCACCTCTAGGTGTACTAAATTATTTGCATACCCTTAAAGGTTGCTCCACTTTTTAACCCCTGATTTTCTGGCATGTGAACCCTATATGACTGAGGGCTCGCTTGACTGTCTCATTCCCCCCTGAGAGATTTCACTCCTTAATCCTATTTCTCATACGGATCCCTGAGTCTCTCACCAACTCTGGCAAGAACCACTGTTTTTGTTATTGTTTTATGTTTTGTGCTCATTTTGCCACATCAAAGGCAATACCTGAGATATAGTATCCATTCAATAAATATCACAATTAATTAACTGCAAAGATTTTCATCCCTGTGCCATTTGTACTACAAAAGCATAAACATTAATCTGTGAATGAAAATTTAAATCATAATATATCCAGGCTATATAAAAATTTTCAAAACGCTGACATATCTATGACAGTATAAAATTTCTAACACATACTGACATGTTATAAACCAAGTCTGAAAAGTAATGTACACAGTATGATCTCACTCATAAATATCTGCATAGATATATAGTATAGTATGCTAAAAGCAGTTACCTTTAAGTAAATAAATGGAGGTCTGAGATATGTATATGTAACTCGGGATTGTTTAAATTTTCAGAGAGCTTACATGCATATAATGGTTTTTAAGATTCTTTTATTCATTTTTCAAAATGATTTACTATCTCCAGGAAGACATCTATCTGTACTTGAATACCACTAACTTCCACTTTACCGTACACATGCTTACCACGGTACACTGGGCCTCCGTTATGTGCTTGAGGTACTGTGAGGTTCAAGGAATTAACATCTGTCTATTCTGTTTCACCCACTAGAATGAAAAACTTCTTTGAGGCTGATTGTTCTATTTCTTATACTTTTCCAGTAATACAGTTTGATGCGCTCCTACCCAGAATTGTATCCGATCACCTTATAAACATGAGGCCATGTCAGTCTTTCTCATAATATCGTATACTGCATACAAATCTGTCACTGTGGGGTTTTGCTTATTTATACATTTCTTTATGTAAGTGCAAGAAATTGCACGAAGCGCTTAGCTGAACCAAAATTAGAAAAACAATTATGGGCCATACTTAGACATTCTGCAGGTTACCATTCCATAAAAGTTTCCATGTACCAATTTTATTTACACTAAAACTAATACAATTTCACAGAATGCCAACGTAAAATATAACATTAATAGAAATAGCTATGACATGACATTTAATCAACTATATTGTCAATCTCTATTTTTATTTGTAAAATTTCTGGGAAGTAGTGAGCCAAATTAAGAAGTAACATCAGTGACAGGTTTCTAGAGAGGTGTTTCGTACAATGGTTTTCTTTCTTCTTGACTCCATTGGTTCAACATGTTCTTTGGGATCCTGGAATTCCCAGGGGAATCAGTGGGGGGATGCTGTTGGGCATGGTTGTGAAGATTTCTCAAGCAAGAATGAACTCCAGGGAGATTTAGCCTTGAGTTTCTATTTCTAAATTTCCTACAGTTTCTCTCTATATTGGATGATATTACAACAGGTTTCTTGAAAGTTGACTTAGGATAGCACAGCCTGGAGTGAATACAGTAGATCTTAACATGAACTGAAATCTCAGAATGCAGAGACATTCAATGTAAGTGAAAGTCTTGCTCCAATATTGCCAGTAGGCACCATACTGAATTTGGGGGTCAATTGCACTTAAAATTTCAGTGTTCCTGTGCTTGCATTCAGATTTAGTCTAATGTTCTTATTTACTGACTACAAAACTATTTGAATTTGAGGATGGGGAAGAAGTGTAAATGTAGAAAAAGTAGGGGGACTCTTAAAAAATTTGCATCTAAAAGTTATAAATTTTAAAAGCTTGTTTTAACTTCCAGCTAAAACTAATCATCTTTATGTAAGGCTCCTATTACAATGAATGTGATGTAATATAAGTATTATAAGATTAACACAGGAAGAAAAAATAGTTATAATTCTCTGGTTCACAGAAGTAAACATGCTTCCAATTATTTTGCCTTTAAAAAGTATATTGCTGAATACTTACCATTTATTCATTTTCCACTTGTCATCACTTACTACTTCTTAAATAACCAAAAATTTTTTTGTGCATTTTATGTATCTTTTCCTAAAGTCATTGACAGTGCAGATGATAAATCAACACATCATAAAAGCATGAAGAGAACAGATAGCATCCTACATGTTGTCTAGAGCCACATGTCTCAATTTCACTTGGGATCTTTACATCCAATGCTAGCTTTCTCAGAGACATGCTGATTGACTCATTTAGAAGGAGTCAGTTCATAACCGGCAGGAAAGAGAAAAGAATACCAAAAGAAGTTTCTAGATTAGTTCACAGACTGTTAGAACTCATACTTTCATCATCAAATAACAAGGTTGAAAAGGCCATGTTTTGAATAATTCTTGTTTTACAGGAGAACACTCAAATCATTTATCAAGGCTAGGGTCCTAGTATAAGGCTAGTATAGGACTTGTATAGCTTTTTTCTGCTGTTTTTGTTTTTGTTTTGTGTGTGTGGTGCTAGGGATTGAACCCAGGGCCTTGTGCATGCAAGGCAAGCACTCAACCAAGTGAGCTATATCCCAAGCCTATGTAGTTGTTTTGAGTGCTTTTTTTTCTTTTCTAGAAAATTCAAAACAACAATTGAGATATTGAAGCTCTCCACTCACTAAGACGACAGTCAACTCAACAAATAAACTCAAAAATACAACTCAGAAAAAATTTCTAAAAATGCCTCACTCCCTCCTTCCCTACAGAATCCTCAACTAAACCTTGAGGAGTAAGGACCTGTGTCTGTCATGTCACCAGAAACTAATTCTAAACACAATATTACATACTTCTGGAGCAGCAGCTCTACTTCTCCACTTAGGTGACTGATCCCAAAAGCCTGGTAAGAATAAGGGCTCTGGCAGAAGAAAACAACGGTTTTCAATTTCCATCTTCTTGTTCTTCAGCCAAGTATTTCCCTTTTTGAACCTCATTCCCTCATATGTAAAATGGTAATAACTAGTGCCTCACTCACACCTTTGGAGGATCAAATGAGATGTCCACACCATAAAGCACAGAACACCGTGACGTTGTACATAAGGTTGCTTGGAAGGGCCACTTTTTTTCCTTTTGTTTTCCTTTTGTACAACTGTATATTTCCAGCATGGCCTATTTTCTATATAGCAAGGGCACCAGCAGCATCTGCCAGGTTGGGAAAGTTGAACAAGTACTAAGCAACATCCAGATTACTAAATGCATGAACTAAGATTCTGAATTACAAAAGAGAAGTGCAAAATCATTGACTCAGTGAGAATCAAGTCCTTGAAACCTAATTAACAATTATCTGTTCTAACTAAATAACAAATTGGGTCAATTGTTGGGGGATGCTAAAAGAAAAGTAATGGCTAGTAAACAAACATGATTTTGATCACTTGAGCTAAGCTTCTATGACTGTAATTTTATGTTTTATGCAGAAATACATTTCGATCATATCAGATTAGTGCTAGCCTTGTTAATGCTCTATTTTGAAGTTTATTTTCAAGTGTACCTTTCTACAAATTCTGATATAAGCTTACTGCTTAGAATAAAATATCAAAATGACAGTCTCAAAATATTGAAACTCCCCATCTATTTGGAAGATAACAAATACTACCAATAAATTCATAAATAATACAACCCAGAAAACATTTTTATAAATTTCTTCCTCTCTCCATCCTCACTGAACCGTCAACTTACTTCCCTGAGGCATTTGAAAGAGTGACCAGAGTATTAAAAATGAAAGTGTAGCAAGGTAAGCAGAAAAGAGACAGCTGATTCCTCTGGAAAAAGAAAGTGTCAGCACTTACCATGAGTGCACGGGAAACCAAACTTTTACAGAGCTCTTGACTTCATAAACACCAGAAGAAGGGGAAAGAGCACATACTAACCACTTGCACTCTCTCATTAAAAGCAGTTTGGCAGAGGAAAGATAAACTATTGCCTAAATAGCAAAAACGACCTTTCCAGTCCCATCACCGCAAATCTATCTGTCACAGGGGCCACAACATACTGCTAAAACTCACATGCTTCCTGCCTGCTCTGGTGCAGACAGCTGGGCATGACTGAGTGTAGCGACAATATGGTGGAGACTCTAAAGGCTGCTTTATTTGGTAATTGTTTGGGAATAGGTCTCTATACTAGCTACATAATTTCTCACAGGGATGCTATATCATCGGAGGGCTTCAAGTTCTATTCACCTGGAAAATGTAATCTACAATGAGGAAAAAAAAAAAAGCGTACAGCAGCATGACCACGATGTCTCTACAAGGCGAAAATGCCTGCAGTAAAGAGACACACTGATTTAAGTGCTGCTGTCAACATTTGCTTCCTGTGGGCTCCAAGGACCAATACACTCTTGCAGGGAAGCAAATTTGGGTCTTATAGACAGACAAAGCTCCTAGAACTGATCATTCAGTCAACTCCCCAGGAGCTCTTAACACATTTCATATTTTTCAATTTGAAAGAATGTACTACTTATCTAGAAACCTCCTTTCTCCCAGAAATACAATCCATCAATAAAAACATCACATCAGCAAAAAAAAAGAAAAAAGAAAAATAGTAAAATTAAATGTCTTCCTATTTACTGTTACCTTTTTGGTCCTGTACATTGATGTATGTCTAGTATCTAACTGCCCATCTAAAAAAGTAATCATTACTTGGAGACACAATTCTCACCGTCACGGTGAATGACTCAGTAAAAGGTTGCTGAGATAGGATCTCCAACTTGACCGGTTCTAAAAACCAGCATCACGACAAGGTTCATCCCTGGACAGTGAGTGTTTACAAAACTGATCCAAAACAGATGCGCCAAGACAAATGGACATAAAAATTCTAACTGTTTGGATGGGTTTTAGCTCTGGTTACAAGTTCTGATATGTTGGTAAATTTATAATTTTCACCTTTATTCAATATTAATACTTGGAACTTAACACTTGTTTTAGAGTTATAAATTGTCCTGACACTCTTAGCCAATGACTCAGACCAGACTAGGGCTAGAAGGAGCTTTAAATAAATTGTCATTCTTTAGAACTGACGTTTTTGCCTACACTACCAGTTTCTATAAGCATTTAAAATTTAGAGGCAAATAAAAACAAACAAAACAAAACAACTACAGGTACAAATCGAAGTGAAACGAAGCTGACTAATCATAGACCGCTAGTCCTGTGATGAGAAATTTGGTGCAGCCCAAATAAAAGATGCAGGAGACTGAGGTGAACTTCAGCCTTATTTTGTCTCACATATGCTCCCTTCTGCTTCTAGGCAACAGGTGCACAGGTACAAGAGTGAAGTACACTAAACCCTCACTCTCAAGGACCTCTCAGCTTATTAAGAGAGAGGACACAAAACACAAACTTTTACAAAACTCATAAGGCTACTTGGAGAGGAACAGCTGAGAAGTTAGGAAGGAAGGAGGGAAACCTGACTCTTCCTCCACGGATACTTATTGAAAGCCTATGAAGAATAAGCAAGATGCTGCTCATGTCGTGTGGTAAGTGAAGATTCCTGCCTCCGAAAACCGGTGAGGGAATCAAATGATGTTCATTGCTTCAATGGAGCAGCATCTCTCTCATTGCTGACTTAAGACCTTTGAACATTGTTAACATAACCTGATTGCCCTGTAATAGGGTAGGAGCCCAGGCCTGGTCACTCCCGATCCATCTTCTTCTTCTTGGGCAGTCCCTCTCACATGCATCATCAGGTTCAGCCACAGCAGTTTGGCCTGCACAGTGAGATGCCACCTTTTTTTGCCACAATGCCCATGAACGAATCTACATCAATGTGTACCTAGTAGAAATGGTGGGACCTCACTGGACAAACTGACGTGCCAGTTATACTATGATCCCACTGAGAGGGACTCCAGCTTCTCCCTGGGTACTGATTTCTCAGACCATCATGGGGTCTCCTTTTACACCCATTAAACTGACAAACTTTTTAAAAGCAAACACCATCAAAACGTTGATGAAGATGTGGAAAAATAGGAACTCTGATACACAGCCTAGGAGAAAGGTACAGATATGTAATAGAGAAATTGGGTAATACAGTATCTGGTAAATTTAAAGGTAGTGAGCTTACACTCTATTTCTCTAGAGAAATG
This sequence comes from Xerus rutilus, assembly GCA_028644305.1. NCBI lineage: Eukaryota > Metazoa > Chordata > Mammalia > Rodentia > Sciuridae > Xerus > Xerus rutilus. The sequence continues at coordinate 99,665,838 of CM053405.1, forward strand.
TGCATGTGTATACAAGAAAAAATGCATAAGAATATTTTTTAGAAGCATTATGTTTAAGAGCAAAATTTGGGAAACAACTGCTTATTAATCAAGGCCTAGATAGGACATATTCAACAATGGGAAAGTGTAGCTATATTAGATGAATTAATTGGGACCATATAACATAGAGTTTCAAAATCTGCAAAACCTTATCAGAGTATAGATTTGTACCAAAAGTAGTTTTGAAAAGCCATTAAAATGAAAGATATCAAATTCATGATAGTGATTATATATTGGGGGAAAGGTAAGGTTAGGAAGAACATATAAATATCAAAAAACAAAATCACAACAAATGTACTTCAAATACATAATTGACTTTTATTTTATGATTCTAGAACTGGACAATACCACGTTCTATAAAATAGGAGTGTTCCAATGAGCTGAGTGGAAGAATTTGGCTTTATAGGCAGAAAAGGGCTGAAGAAAGCAGAAACATGGACAAAAAGCAGATTGATAATTTTGAAGTTACTTTCCATACAGGGACTTCCTTACTACGTTGATTCATATTGACTGGAATCTCCTGCTTTTTGGAACTCTGGACTTTTTCAAACTTCAGTTTGATTATGTGGCACTTAGTACAAATAACACAATACTGGTTTGATCTGGTTTGCTGGAGCCTAGTGCAGGAAGCTAATACAAAACAATAAAACAATGGCCTTACATTGACTAAAACACCTATCCTCAACTCGTACTGTAATGTTTTGTTCCTTTTAAAATATCTAAATTGAAGAAAGTAAAATCTTCAGTTTTAATAAACCTGATTGGTAGGTACATAAATGTTTACAATGTTACCCTCTATACTTCCCAACAAACGTAAAATGTTTCATACCAGCATTATTGATTTTTAAATAAGAGGAGAGAAAACTAAAACAATACTAGAGGCAATTTGTCCCCTTGTACCTGATATAAGGAACAAGGAATTAGAGAACATGGGCTCATCCTCTCGAGTCTGACGAAAGAAATTAAAAGCATCAGGCCAAGTTCTTCCCACTTCTACCTGCCCCACTCCCAGAGCAGGGCATTCTCTTATTGTCCCTGCAGCATTGGCAGCTGGTGCTGACTACTTACAAAACCCCTGAACCATTGCCCCTTCAGTCATCGTCTATCAGCCACTGCTTGAACCTGTGGGAAACTCACCCTCAAGAAGAGTCTGGAAGCAGGAGGAAATTGTTCACTAAGACTGAGCCCTACAATCTCCAGTGACAACAGACCCTGGCCGTTCTCTGTCTTTCTGTGTTTGTAATTCCCATTTCATTGCATTTCTTTAAAATTAATCAAAATTTTATGATCCTGCCCAGAGAAAACAGACATCAATTAATTTTGTCAGGTCATAAATTAGAAACACAAAATAAAATTAAATTATAGCTTCCTCTTCTTCCTCTCAGATATTTTTCAATCTTAAAGGTGTTTAAGACAATAACTTAATTTATTCACTTTAATTTCCACAGCTAATAAGTTCAGAGGTCATCTTGTCTGGGATACGTTTTCTTTGTGAAATGATATCACCTTTAAAACTCAAGGAACAATGAGGAATGAAGGGAAGGGAGGGGGAATAGGAATAGGAAAGACAGAATGAATGGGACATTACTGTCCTACATGCATATGTGAATACACAATCAATGTAATTCCACATCATGTACAACCAGAAGAATGGGAAAGTATACTCCTTATATGTATAATATGCCAAAATACATTCTACTGTCATGTATGGCTAATAAGAACATATAAAAAAAAGGCAAGGAATTGTGCACAATCTTCCCACATTATACCTATTCTGGCCAATTCAATCAATAGGAATTTAAACACAAATTATTGTTTTTACTACATTTTTATGTTATAGATTATATATTTCAAGGATGGTTTTTTTAATACACAAAGGTTATTTAGACACCTCTACGTTTAATTCCTGTCAACATATATTACAGTCTTTTTATAGTCGAACTTCCCCAATTTTTGTTAAATTTTTCATGTTTTGCTTTTGATCAGCAAGAACTGTGCCTCTCAAACTCTAGCATGAACATGAATCACCTGGGGATCTTGTTAAAATGCAGGTTCTAATTTCAGCAGGTCTGAGACGAGACTTGAGATTCTGCATCACTAACAAGTTCCCAGCTGATGCTGATGGGTCACCTTCCAGCAGCAAGAAACCCAAGTGCATTTTTGAAGGATGGGTAAGTTGTTTATTTTCTGACTTCTTGCCTGTTTGAGAACGTCTTTTCTATTGTCAGTTTGTTTTAGTCAGCTTTTACACTGCTGTGACTTCAAGACCCAACTAGAGAAGGAAAGTTTTATTTAGGGGCTCACGGTCTCAGAGGTCTCAATCCATCAACAGCAGGTTCCATTCCTCGGGGTTCAAGGTGAGGCAGGACATCATGGCAGATGAGTGTGGCAGAAGGAAGCAGCTCACATAATGATCACAAGCAGAAAGAGAGACTCCTTGCTCCAGATACAAAATATATGCCCCATAGCCATGGCCCCAGTGCCCTAACCTCCTCCAGCCACACCCCACCTGCCTCCAGTTACCACTCAGTTAATCCCATCAGGGATTAATTCACTATGTTAAGGCTATAACCCAATCATTTCTCTTCCAAACCTTCCTGCATTGTCTCACACATGAGCTTTAGGGGAACACCACATCTAATCCATAACAGTTCATATGAATTACGTCTTTACAAAGAACAGAATATTTGAAGCACAGACTTTCTCTCAAATGTCTTTGGTTAAATGCTCCATTATCTTCCATCATTCTCTATTGTAGGGAATATCAAGGCTTACTTTGTTTGAGCTCATTGGGGATGTTGTGCAGTATTTTTACTGGTTGGAAGCTTGTCAGATGTTTTATATATTAGATAAATACAAAAGTTTGCAAAAATAAATCTAAATGTTTCTATTTTCATTTATGTGGTTAAGGACACAATAAGTACTTTTAACATGAAATTAAGAACTTTCAAGTCTATAAGAAACAACTAAAAAGAAATCATATACAAAGAATTATAGGATCACCATGGGGATATAGCTCAGTGGTAAAGTGCTTGCCTAGGATGCATAAGGTCCCAGGTTTGATCTCCAACACAGAAAAAAAAAATTAATGGACCAAGAGAATGAAAAGATAAGCTACAAACTGCAAGAAAATAATTTCAAAAGGCATATTTTGTAGGAAACTATAATTTTTCCAGTTTTTTTTTATTAGAACATTATAATTATATATAGTAATTGGGTTCATCTCAACAAAATCATACAGGCATGGAATTTGATTTCATTTCATGATTCCCCCTCCTTTTCTTTCCCTTTCTCAATCCCTACCATTCTCCTTCCTTTACTGATCTTCCTTTTACTCATCTAATTATTTGTTTTTGATTGGTTCTACTTATAAAGTAAAATTCCTTGTGCTATTTTTATATATGCACATTAAATGACTTTTTAAATTTCATTCAACATTTCCTCCCCATCCTTCTCTCTCTCTCTAGATCTCCTTCAACTGTATTAATCTTTCCTATATCTTTATGATATCTGATCCTCCCCTTCTTCTTTCCTTTATTTTTCTCTAGCTTCCACATATGAGAGAAAACATTTGACCCTTGATTTTCAGAGACTGACTTATTTTACTCAGCATGATGTTCTCCATTCTCATCCATTTACCAGCAAATGCCATAATTTCATTCTTCTTTATGACTGAGTAAAACTCCATTGTGCATATGTACAATTTATTAATCCTTTCATCTATTGACATAGGCATCTGGGTTAATTTCATAATTTGGCTATTGTGAATTGTGCTGATGTAAACATTGAGGAAGCTAAATCACTATAGTGTGCTGATTTTAGTTCTTGTGGATAAATGTCAAAGAGTGCGATACCTGGGTCATATGGTGGTATCATCCCTAGTTTTTTGAGGAATCTCCATACTGCTTTCCATTGTATTCTTGACAATTCCCATTCTGACTAGAGTCAGATGAAATCTTAACTTTGATTTCCATTTCCCTGATTGCTAGATATTTTGAACATTTTTTTCATATATTTATTGGATATTTGTGTTTTTTCTTTTAAGAAATGTGTTTAGTTCTTTTGACCATTCATTTTCTCTCATTCTGTGGGCTATTAATTGTTTCCTTTGCTGTGAAGCAGCTTTTTTTTTTCTTTTTTTTTTTGGTGGTAGTACCAGTGATTGAACCCAGGGGCATTTAACCACTGAGGCATATCCCCGCCCTTTTTTATATTTTAATTTATTTAGAGACAGGGTCTTGCTGAGTTGCCTTAGGGCCTCGCTAATTTGGTAAAACTGGCTTTGAACTCGCCATCCTCCAGCCTCAGCTTCCCAAACTGCTGGGATTACAGGCGTGTGCCACTGCCCCCAATTGAAGAAGCTTTCAAATTTGATGGCACCCCACTTATTGATTCTTGTTTTTTATATTTTTGTTAAGGAAGTGAGTACAGCACCAGTATAATGAAGTGTTGATGCTACTTTCTCTTCTGTCAGTTGCAAGGTTTCTAGTTCAATCCCTAAGTCTTTGATCCATTTCAATTTGTCTTTTGTGCAGGGTCTAGTTTCATGGAACTAAGAATTTTGTTTCATTCTTCTACATATGGATATCCAGTTTTCCCAGCACCATTTGTTAAAAAGGCTATCTTTTCTCCAACTTATATTTTTGACACCTTTGTCAAGTACCAGATGGATGTAAGTATGTGGGTTTATGTCTGTGTCTTCTATTCTGTTCCATTGCTCATGCTTATTTTGATGCTGATACCATGCTATTATTGCTACTGTACTTCTGTAGAATAATGTCAGATCAGGTATTGTGATGCCTCCTGCATCAATTTTGTTGCTGAGTATTACTTTGGCTATTCTGGGTCTCTTATTCTTTCAACTGAATTTAAGGATTGAGGAAACTATTATTCTAAATAGACCAAAAAAACTTTTAATTCAACCATAAGAAAATGAAAAACTCACTTGAAAAATAGGTCAGAAATCTGAACAGATACCTCACCAAATAAGCATATTCATGGATGCTAAACATAGTTAATAATAATAGGTTTAATAATAATAGATCTAGGAAATCAAAGCAACAATAAGATACAACTGCACACTTACTAGAATGGTGGAAATGCAAAACACTGACAGCACCAAATGCTAATGATGATATGGAGCAATAGGAAATCTCATCCAATACTGGTAGAAATGCATATGGTGCAGCTATTTTGGAAGACAGTTTTGTAGTTCTTAAAAACTAAGCATACTCTTACCATATAATTGAGCAATCACACTCCTTAATATTGATCCAAATGAGTTGAGAACTTGTATCCACACAAAAACCTGCACACAGATGCTTATCGCAGTTTTATAATGGCCAAAATTCAGAAACAACTAAGATATTTCTATTGAAGTGAATGTATAAATAAACTATGGTATATCCAGACATTGGAATATTACTTAGTGCTAAAAGAAATTAGTTTTTAAGCCAAGAAAAGACATGGAGAAACCTTTATTACAAAGTTTTACTAAGTGAAAGAAGCCAACCTAAAAAGACTACATAAAATACTACATAAAAGTCAAAAATCTTCTATAGTCTTTTAACTATGACATTCTGAGAACAACAAAACTATAAAGACAATAAAAAGATTAGTGGTTTCCAGGGATCCAGGGCATGGGAGGGATAAATCAGCAGAGCAGAGAGGATATTTAATGCAAGGAAACTAGTCTGTGTACTATAATTGTGAATACATGTTATGATACATTTGTCAAAATCCTACAATGTGCAACACCATAAACGAATCCTAATGTAAACTGTGAACTATAGATGATGATGATGATGATGTGTCAATGCTGGTTCATTGATTCTAACTAAATGGACCATCTGACATAAGATGTTGATAGTGAAGGAGGCTGTGGGGGGCTGGAAATCATATGGAAATACTCTGTTCAATCTTGCTAGGAACCTTAAAATTCTCTTTTAAAAAATTATATTAAAGAAAATACGGGGGCAGGGAGCACACCTTGGGCTGGGAATACAGCTCAATTGTAAAGTGTTTGCTTAGCATGCACAAGGCCCTCAGTTCAATACCCAGCACCACAAAGAAGAGAAGAAAGGGGGGTGGTTAGCAGAATGAAGGAACAAAAGAAGAATTCAAGGAAAGAATAACCACAGTTTCTCACAGAATAGCAAATATCATTAAAGAATCTGAAGTTATAATAAAATAGAAATTCTGGGATTGAAAAGTATGATAACTGGAAATAAAAAAAAATTACCAGGGAGGTTCAACAGCAGATATGCGCTGCCAAAAGAAAGAATGAGCAAACTTTAAGATATGTTAGTTGAGGAGCTGAGGTTGTAGCTCAGTGATAGAGCATTTGTCTTGAATTTGTTATATCCTGGGTTCAATCATCAGCACTGCAAAAAAATTAATAAAATCTAATATCAGTTGACATTATCTAGTCTGAGGAAGAGGAAAAAACAGAATGAAGAAAAATGAATGGGGACTCAGAGATCTTTGGGAAAGCCATCAAGCATTCCACTTACGCTAACTGGGATCTCTAAAAGGAAACACACAGAAAAAATATGGGAAAAAATAATGGTTGGAAGCTCCCAAAATTTAATGAAAACTATTAACTTATAACCCAAGAAGCTAAAAAAAAAAGATCCCAAGCAAAATAAATTTAAGGATATCATAAGTAAACCACTAAACATATCATAAATAAACTCTTACAGGCAAAGACAAAAAATTGAAAGCAGCAAAAAGAAAATAACTCATAATATACAAAAGATTTTCAGTAAGACTAACAGTTGATATTTCATTAGAAATCATGAAGGCCCTAAGACAGTGAGTTCACATAATCAATATGTTAAAAGACAAAGATTACCAACCAAGAATTCTATATCCAGAATAACTATGTTTCAAAAATTAACAATAAATTAAGATTTCCAAATAAACAAACACTAAGAGAATTTATTAGACCTGCCCTACAAGAAATAGTAAAGGAGTTTTTTTCAAGCTAAATAAAAGGACATGAGAAATACCTTGAATCTATACAAAGAAACAAAGAATACTGGCAAAATAATGACATAGATAAACATAAGGTAGTAAAAATGCATTCTTATAACATTTTAATTTTCCTATCTGATTCACAGGACAACTCCACAAGCAATAATTATAAAACTGTGTTTATGGGTTTACATTATGTAAGGATTTAATTTTAAATAACCATACATAAGAGTGGGGAAAGAGCACCCTTATACTAGAGTAGTTTTACATACCACTAAAATTATATTGGTGTTAATACATTATGTTTTTTTAAAGATGTTAATTCTAATCCTATGTCAGCTAAAAAGAAAATAACTCAAAAAAATATAGTAAAAGTCATAGCAAGTGAATTTTTTCACCTGATGGACATACCCATGGTCTCACCTGATATCTTTTTGCAAATGTTAGTTAAGGATCTTGAAGTGAGATCATCCTGATGAGTCTAATGATAAATGACCCTATAAAGGAGGAGGAGGAAGAAGGGGAAGAGGACAGTGATGACAAGAGAAGAAAGAAGCAGCCATATGCTCTCTATTAGCGGTCCAATTGGAGATCATAATGATATGGCTACTGGTCAAAGAATGATGATGGTCACCAGGTGGAAAAGGCAAAGAACGGGCTATTCACCTAAAGTCAATGAGAGGGCAGCATTTCAGACCTCTGGTCTCCAAAGCTATGATAGAATACATTGCTGCTGTTTTAAGCCACCAGTGTGTGGTAATTTGTTATAGCAGCTATAGAAAACTATTACATATTCTAGTCAAAAGTCAGAAACTGGCAGAGTGGATTTAGAAAAATACACGCGATCCAACTTTGTGAGACAAAGTTTAGACCCAGAGACAAAAAATTAAAAAGGTGAAAGGGTAGGAAATTATACGACACAAATGAGAATTTAAAGAGAACTAGTATGGCTTTACTAATACCAAAGAAAATACACTTTAAGACAAAAATTGTTAGTAGAACAAAGAAATATTTTATAATGATAAAATATTCAATTTGTCAATAAATCACCATAACTATAAACATATATCACCCTATAACATAAACCCAAAATACATGTAGCAAAACTGACAGGATTGAAGTAGAATACAGACAGTTCAAGGGTAATAGTTGGAGACTTTAGAACACACTTTCAGTAAGGATAGAACAACTAGATGAATCAGTAAGGCTATAGAACACTTGAACAACATTATAAACCAATTAGATGTAACAGACACCTACAGAACACATCACCCAGTAAAAGAAGATATATTTAGCTCAAGAGCACATGAAATATCATCCAGGATGGACTATATGCTTAATCATAAAAATATCCTAAATAAATTTAGAAGGTTTGAAATCATACAGAGTATATTATCTGACCAAATAAAAGTAAATAGAAATCAGTAACAAGAAAATTCAGCAGATTTACAAATATATGGAAATTAACATCTCCTAAACAACCAAAGAGTTACAGAATAACAAGAGGAATCAGAAAATATTTTAAGATGAATGAAAACAAAAACAATGCACTAAACAATGCACTACGAGATGCAACTGAGACACTGTTTAAAAAATAAATCATTAGCTTTCAATGCCTTTATTGAAAATAATAGCTACAGTAGAGCATTTATAAAGTATTAATTCATGAGTTGTTCCCAGCTTTTACTGTCTCTTCTTGAGTTTCCCACCACCTAATTCCTCAAAGTAGCTGGGGCAACTACATTCATTACTTTATGCTTTTTAAATCAATTAATCACAATAACCCTAATCCATTATACTATTTTCTCTATTTTTTTTTCAGTTAGAGAGTTGAAGCACTGAAAAGTTAAGTCGTTGCCCCAGATCATTTAGTGTATAACTGAGAGATAAGAAATTAAATTTAGGAAGTCTGGAGTCCAAAGTGTGGATGAACTCAGAGAAAGGACTCAGTTCTTGACACTTGATATACAATCAATGTTTAGAATTCATTTGTTCCTGCTGCTTTCTGTTGAGTTTTCTGTAGTTCATAGCCTATAGGTTTTGTATGACTGATGAGCTAAGAATGTTTTCTTTTTTAATTTTTAAATTGTTTTTAAAAAGGAAAATAATTTTGTAAATAATTTTGTAAATAATCATAAAAATTACAAAAAATCATTTTCACTTCAGTACATATTCTCAGAATAGAAGCTGAATATCCTCACTTGTCATATCATACAGAAATTCCATGGCTTAGCAGTAGTACAGCTTCACTATTCATTTATTGTTTTGTTTGGTTCTGGTTTTTTTGTTTTTTGGTTTTTGGTTTTCGAGGTTAAGACTAAAATTATCCTGAATTTGAACCAACCTTATCTATGATTATCAAATACTGAATGGCTTTTGAAATTAATTTTGTTGAAGACTCACTAATGTTTCTAGACTTAGAAACTTTCCTTTAGATTTCTGGCTCTGGTTATGACAATATAGAGGGTATTAAACTAACTCGCTTATACTCAATACACTTATGAAAGCTGAACAAAATGAAAAAAATTGTTTCAGGGCACCAGAGAGCAGTCAATGCAGAGGTATTCAAGGGGTTATGTGTTCCTTCAGAAAAGAAAAACACAATGAAAAAAAGAAAAGTAAAAAACAATGTCAACTGTCACCTTGGCTTTTTTAATAAGAATATTTCCCAAGTTACAGAGCTGAAGAGTAAATGGAGCCCAAGAAAATGAAGAGGTCCTGATGGTACAAACACTGGCAGCCAAAAAGCTAAAATCTTAGGGCAAGCCTCAAAGGTCAAGGAGCACAAAGAGTCCAAAATCTGAAAGAAAAAAAATAACTTTGCAGTCAGCTTACGCCTAAAATATATGTGCACAGGATTGTACTGCAGAAAATCAGCTGAAAATAGCAGCTGGAAAGCTAAAAAGCTAAGCATGGAGGTTGTCATGGTTTGGGTTTTTAATGTCTTCCACCAAAAAAGCTCATGTGTTGATGTGGAAAGGTGAAATGATTAGATTATAAAAGTTGTAAACTCATAAGTGGATTCATCCATTTGATGGATTAATCATCTGAATTAACTACTACTGGCTGGTAACTAAGCAGGTGGGACATGGGTGGAGCAGGTAGATGGCGGTATGGCCTGGATTATATCTGCCCAGGCTTCTTCCTCTCTCTCTGCTTTCCAGCTATCCTGAGCTGATAGCTTGCCCCTACCATGCCTTCTGTCATGATGTTCTGCCTCAGGTTTGGCCCAGAATAATGATGTCAGTCAACCATGGACTGAGACCTCTGAAACCATGAGCCCAGAATAAAATTTTCCTCCTCTAAGTTGCTCCTTTCACATATTTTGGTCACAGTGACAAAAGAGCTGACTAACACAAGGGTAAATGGCATCCTAGTGCTGGAGAAGAAAGGGTTAGGGCTCAAGACCCCAGCCCAAGTTAGAGGGGCTAACATTTCTACAAGCCCAGTCCCACTCAAGGTATGAAGACTAAAACCTAGGACCCAGAAAGAAATTTGAGCCTCAGCAGCTAACTACTTTCAGATCAAATTTAGTCATACTGATCCCCCTGCCAAAAAGCTAACCTTGTTTGGTCTATTTTTTAGCCCAACAGATGGTCTTTTTTGGTATAGGCTATTATCAAACCTGTGCTGGTATCATACAATATACTTTCCAAAGGTAAAAATCCTGATTTATAGCACTTGCTTATTTCCATTGTGTAAATAATCAAAACAGTATCAATCTCAATGTACCAATGTAACATCATTGAATACAGAGTTGAGAAGAGATATATACAATTGACACCAGAGGTGTGAGGTGTTTCTAGAACACAATAATCCTGCAGCCCAAACTTGTATTTCATATCTTCAAACTAGTAAAAAGGAAATAATGACTATATGAACCTAAATACATGTTATAATTTATCATTTGTTTAAATGTTAAGAAATGTTAATTTATTTGGAAAAAACCCTCCTTTCAGAGATTTTCTGTTCTATAAGGCATAAGACATTATTCTTGAACATAATTTCTTCTTTACACTACAGCATGAGTCTCTCTTTTAAAGACAAACAAAAGAAGTGGCTTGGACACCAATGAATAATTTTTCCCTTTATTTGCCTTAAACAGATGTTGATTAAACATAGTTTGATTCAACAAATATTTATGGAATGTGTATTCTATTTATGGCACTCTGCAATGTAATAAAGGGTTTCCCATGTCTTCAATTATTCTTATCAAAAACAAATATTCAATAGCCTAAAAGAAAACTTGTTGTAAGGAAATATTTATTTCTCAAGATTGTGGAGAGGAGGAGGGGAAACACCCAAAGCAAAGAGCAGGAATAGAACAGCATACATGATGAACCTGAGAGCTTAGGGAACGAAAATACTGTGATTCCAGGTCTCTGGCATCCTTATAGTGGTATGTGAATTCATCTTGAAATTATCCCCACAAATGACTTGAGACAGAATGAAACCACTTTTCCATTCTAGTTTCATGACTTTGGGTTCTTATTTATTTATGGAACCCATTTTTTTTTCTTCAGTGTGGAGTTAGGCTAGTTCTTTGGGCTCTTTGTGTATGTCTAAACACACTTTTTCTAGCACTCAGGAAAGCATCCTATTTCCTCCTGAAACCCTGACCTTCTAAAGCATTTAATCTACAACATAGTCTTTTTGAGGAAAGATCTTTTTGATTTTCTAGAGGTGATGGCTTGGTTTCCCTTTGCATCTTGATGAATAAAAAGCACACATTGCAATATTAAATTATGTAGTTTGCTAAAATGCAGCCATTGTGTTTGCTTTGGCCTGTATGATCCCACGTTTACCAACTTGTACTTGGCTTTGTTATATTTTATCTGTCATAGAAATGTGGAAAAGTACATTTGTTCTCTATTACTGCTGTGACGAATTGCCACAAATTTAGTGGCTTAGAAAAACACAAATTTATTACTTTATAGTGCTGGATGTCAGAGATCTGAAATGGGTCTCAGCAGGCAAAAGTTAAGATGTTAGCATGACTGAGTTTTTTCTGGAGGCTGCCTACCTCTTCCAGCACCTGAAGACTGCATTGCATGGTCTGTGGCCCCTTCTCTTATTTTCAAAGTCAACAATGACCAATCAGGTCTTCTCATCTCACATCACTAACACTAATTGCACCTCCCTCTTTACTTACAAGGACAATCTTAAATAATCTTCCCATCTGAAAGTCCACTGAACTAATCTTAATTCCACCTGCAACCTTAACTGCCCCTTTGCTATATCACCTAACATATTCACAAATTCCAGGGCTTAGGACATGGAATTTTAGAAGGGCCATTATTCTGCCTATTGAAGATGGGGGAAAGAGGCAATTGTCAATTCCAGCCGAGAAATGCCAGAGAGTATGCAGAACATTCTTATAAGTCCATTTGTTCTCAAAAATGTGCATTGCTATTCTAAAACGAAAATGTGCAATTCTTAATGGGCAGTGCCTCCTTCCTGTGTGTGTGGCTGAGGTTCCCTCTTTGGAAACAGAATGGTCTCAAACAATGCTGCATTTCCTCAACAGAGGGGTACTTAACCTATTGACTATGCTTTTAGAGTTGCTTGATATGATTTCACACCTAACGTATGAAAACCACTCATTTCACAGATAAGAAAAGGAAGGCCCAACAATGTCATGTCACTTATCTATATTTTCATACTAAATGAGATAGAAACAGACTGAGAACTCAAATTTCTCAACTCCCAGTTCAGGGCACTTTTCTACACAAGGCCACATGCCAGTGGCTAAAGGTCCTTAATAACTTTCTTACTATTAACATTAGGGATAAGCTGAGTATAAAATCCATCACTCTAGAAAATGAAGAAAGAAGCTCTGAATGGTAGCATTGGTACTGATACAACTTATTGTTGCAAGGAGCCTGAGTAGACTATAACCTAGTCCTAAACATTCCTATAGCAGAAGATGTTGACTGGCTGGGTCCACCATTATTCCATATACCCTCATAGGATAAAAGTTAGAAAATATAAATACTCCTTTGTCCCCCAGCATCTATGAAAAATGACAAGAATCTGCCAAATGGATAACAGGTGTTCTGAGAAAGACTTTTGCTTTCAAGATTAAATGAGCAATCAGACCCAGATTGTATCCTCCTATTTATTCCTATTTCAATGTAAGAATTTTTTGTTTGTTGCTATATTACAGGCATTACAAGAGTTACCTAGAACAAACAGAAGTATTTATTAAATAAATAGTTTTTGTTTAATGAGGCCAGAAGTTATAGCAGGCACTTCAAACTTGGAAAAACATACTTCTAGAGATTTAGTCGTTGACATTTTTTTATCACTAAATTAATATCAACAGTTGCTCACCTCCAAGTTTGTTATCTGACAAAATTTAACTCTACCTGATCTTTATTATATATCAGGAATAATATATATATTTTGTTACTTGCTGCCAAAAGCATTCCATTTTAATGGAGAACTTCATATACTACAACTATGCAATGCAATCAGATATTTAAAAACAGCCCCCTCTGGTAGGTAAGAAATTTCTGGAGTGATGATAATAATCAACATATTGATAGGAGTGACAAGCTTCAATGTCTTACAGAAGCTCAAGTATACATTTAAACAATTCAGTTAATGTATGCAGATTTGCACATTATATCTAAGTTTTAATCTAAAGATTAAAATTTATAAACAAATACTAAATTCTAGTTAACAATACATATGAATAAGTTTTTATAGGCAAGTATACTATTATGTTCAATTTACCTTGGATTGCACTAAAAAATAAGCTACAGACTGATGGATGGCCAGAGGATTCACAGGTGCACAAGCAAGATAAACAGACTGTTAGACAATGGACAGGTATATGGGCATTTAGCCTCAAATCAGTTCAACTTTTATAGCCTCATTTTGTGAATGTATATGCCAGACCTGGAGGCAATGATGGTTCTGAAACTTTTTACTTATGTGAAAAAGGATAGTTCTCTGGTGGAGAGCTGAAGGAAATGACTAGAGAATGACTCCTGAAAGTGTATAGCAATCTGGCTACTAATCAACACATAATGAAATTATCAATGAAAAATTATTTTTTGAACTCAACAAAATTAATAGTAGGTTTCCTGGAAGAATGAGCAGACAATAATAGTTAAGAATTCAGTGGGGAAAAGAAGGGTAATAAGGAGAAATTTATTCAGTTGTATATTAACACAGAATAGATGAGTAATGAGAAAGCTTTTATCCTGATTGACAAACAACTATACTCCATTCTGAAATTATCATATATAAGATATATATTTTTTAGTTTTGGAAATACTGGATGAAATGTAACTAAAATATTTGGGGCTAGGGCTATGGATCAGTGGTAGAGTGCTTGCCTTGCAGGCGTGAGTCACTGGGTTCAGTCCTCAGCACCACATAAAAATAAATAAATAAAATAAAGATATTGCATCCTCTACAACTAAAAAAAGATTTTAAAAAGGGAAAGATGTAACTAAAATATTCTTGAAATCATAATTGAAATGAAAAAAAGTAAGGTAAGTTTCCAAAAGTCAAAACTCCAGGCCCCAAATAAGAACCTCTTGCAAACTTTTCCTTACCTGACTAACATAGAACATATTTGATGATAGTAGAGTATGAGAATAGAAGCACCAAAAAGGAGAAATTACAGAGAACAATTTAAGTATATAACACACCCAATATTTGAAAAACAAGGGCAGCTTTATGGGCAAGTACACTGATAATCATCTAGAAAAATAACCTCTGAAATACCTGACATTATGGTTTGATCAGGAAAAAAATTGGTCATGATCACCATTAATGTTTATTTATATTTTATGTACGTATAAAAAGTGCTAATAGCTTAGGTATATTACAAAAACAGCAATATAATTTTAAAATAGGGGATTGCGCACATGTATGCTCCTGTGTGTTCTAATAGGAACTATTTTGAGTACCACCCAAGATGCTCATGCCTCCTCTCTCACTTTGAAAACCTTAGCTGGTGGCACACGCCTGTAATCTCAGCACTTTGGGAGGCTGATACAGGAGAATCGCGAGTTCAAAGCCAGCCTCAGCAATGGTGAGGCGCTAAGCAACTCAGTGAGACCCTGTCTCTACATAAATCACAAAATAGGTCTGGGGATGTGGCTCAGTGGTTGAGTGCCCCTGAGTTCAATCCCTGGCACCAAAAAAAGAAAACCTTAGCTTTTACGAGTCTACATCACATAAAGTGAGGATGAAGCAGTAAAAAAGTCCCACCTCCTTCCTTTACCTCCCAGGTGATGGCTGAGTATCTGTTCATTTCTTTAGGCTTAGATTTTTTAGTACAAATTCCAGTCCCCTTCCTGAGAATGTACTTAATTACAAAAAGTAGAGAGAACATGAAGGCAACAGATAACTCAGTGAGAAACAGATCAATGCAGAAAACAGAGGTGAAAGACAGAAGTTCTGAGGCCACACACATCTCCCTCTTGGGATAATGAAGCCATTTACTCAGGAAGAATTTATCGCACATATCTGAAACAAACAGTTCTCTCTCATTTTGTTTTTAAATAAAACCTAACAATTTGTTCACTTTTGAACATTCCAAACAGAAAAGAAAATGAACCTCACTATCTTCTACCCCATCCATGAGAACAGCTGACTGTGGAACCAGCCCTTTCTCCAGTCTCTCACATTGTCTGCTTACTGCACTCCTGGTCAAAGAGACGCCCCAAGGGACAAATTTTGGTCAGGAACCTCTGGGCATTATGTTTCTTTCATATCAGCTGGATTAAGGACATGAATATTTTTAAAAGTCTGGAATCATCCATTTTTCTAACACTCCTTAATCATTAAAAATAATGGTTTTTAAAAAAAATCTAGATTACTTCAAAAACTTTTGTTGCTATTTTCCATTTATTTTACACTAAGTTTTAAGTAAATATCTTGAATACAACTGAAAATA
This sequence comes from Xerus rutilus, assembly GCA_028644305.1. Taxonomy (NCBI): domain Eukaryota; kingdom Metazoa; phylum Chordata; class Mammalia; order Rodentia; family Sciuridae; genus Xerus; species Xerus rutilus. The sequence goes on from CM053405.1 coordinate 99,681,769, forward strand.
AAACACAATTAATTTTTCTAAGTCTTCACAGAAAATTAAATCCTAACTAACCAAATGAAGGAA
>CM053405.1:99681931-99701251 GCA_028644305.1 Xerus rutilus
ACTATGTCTGAATACAGGAGCTCTTTTACCAAGTAGAAATCCTGAGAAAACAGAAGCCATCTTATTATAAGTGGAATTATCTAGGCTTCATAGGAGCACCTGAAAGATGGTCTCATAAAAATACAAGGTGCTCTTATTAATTTTGTTGTTCATCAAACTCTTGCCTATATCTGGCACTCAGTTGTAATACAAATTGTGAATGTGGGGTAGGGAAAATATCACTTAAGGGCTAATCCTCAAGAGTATTCATGTAACGTCCCAGAGTATATGAGTATCCTGAGCAGAAAAACCAAGGCTCCAAGCAAAATGTCTTATCATGGTCACATTTAAGTGCATTAAGGTACTGAAGTCTGAATTCATGAATATGCTGAGTAGATCTGTTTCCACATGGAGTTTAATAGATGCTGTGAATTCTGATTACATATTGTGCAGTCTTCTAGCCCACAATCTCTAACACCTCATTTCACTTTATGCCTTGAAGTTTTATTTCATTAAGAGTTCCTAGGTGTGTGTACAATGCTAGAAAGTCAGAACGAGTACAGATTAACCTAAAATAGAGATTCTTAAGCAAAAAAGACAAAAAGCAGTGCACACAACTAACCAGAAATAATCACGTATGCTTGAAACCAAATCTTTAAAAGGTAAAAGCAATTTTTCTGCTGTCTGAATTACCAAGGTCATAACTCCAATTCTTATTTTTATTTTGCAAGATTTGACCTAAAATTATATGTCATTGATGTCAAAGACATGACAAAAACCTAATATGAAATTCAAACTTAAGAAAAAGCAGCAAGCTGGGCACAGTGGCGTAAGCTTGTAATCCCAGCACTTAGGGAGGCTGAGACAGAAGAATCATGAGTTCAAAGCCAGCCTCAGCAACGGCGAGACACTAAGCAACTCAGTGAGACCCTGTCTCTACATAAAACACAAAATAGGGTTGGGATGCAGCTCAGTGGTCGAGTACCCCTGAGTTTAGTCTCCAGTACCAAAAAAAAGAGAAAGAAAAAGGAAAAGGAGCATCACAAGTAACAAGCAAAAAAATTTTTTAAAAAGTCGTTATCCACTTCCAGGACTTCTAGAAGACATAACCAGTAAGAGGTTAAGAAACCAGACAATCTTCTCTATATGGTAGAACTTTGCTCTGTAGGGGAGTTTCTGATACCAGAACAACCCAAGTGACAAATGAAGAAGACACAACCAGGTTGCAAAATCCTATAATAGGCAAGAAAAGCAGCAGGTGTCTGTGGAGTCACTAAGATGAACAGATTCTCAGGACTGATAAGTCTGAACTTTGACAAGTGTATTTATTTTCCTCACTTTATTACTGTGACATGTTCTTAACAAAATACCTAAATAAAATATTTTGCATTCTTCATTTTTTGTACCACTGACTTTTGGAGTAGATAATGTACCCCTTTGTCAAAGAGAGCAAACTCTCCAAAGAGATTGGGCTCGGCCACAGGATAGAGAAATTATTTATTGAAAATTACATATCTTGCCTCTAAAATGGTATCATGCACATTTTTTTCACACATAGGCTTGCAAATCTGCTCTGCATAGTAGTTAGTTCTTACCTAACTAAATGGTATTGTCATGCAGCTGTCCTGCCCACATTGCAGTGATGAATAAACTAAGTTTAAGAAAACTGTGCTAATATGAGTCCAATCGAAGAGGGACAGGAAGGCATGGTGGCTGCATTTCAGGAGACTGGATTATCTAATGTTAGGATATATGCCTTTGCACGCTGCGTGCCAAGGCGCAACAGACAACCAAATCGTTTGGTTCAACAAATCAAATAGAGTCTTTCTTCCTCACAGACCAAATATGTTGTGGTGTCAAAGCTTTATAAGGCCAGAGTTTCAGAAGGAAAAAGGGTGCATCTCCTGAGTGCTAGAAAACAAAGTGAAATAGACATGTGTGAACAACCCAAAAAACTGGCTGGCTCTTTCCCAAAAGGGAAGAAGAGCCACAAATAATGTAATAAAATTCCAATTTCATGAAGTTAGATGCTGCCGTGGATCATTATGGGAATGGCTGCAAGTGTTGTCACCTTGGAGCTCACACAGCACCAGGACCACAGTGGACACTTGGAATTACTGCACTACCTACTCCAATCCAAGCCTTTTGTGTGAGCTTTTGCATGCATGCTATGTGCTTGGGGTAAATGTTTTTCTCCTCCTCCCTACAATTTTGATAAGGAAATAGTTTCTTTCTATAAGTTTCTTAACTAGCTGGAGAGCCTAATGACTTGATAAGAATAATTGAAGAAATCTAAATCCTCTCATTACCCACCAGGATGCCTTACATACAGTACATATTCCATAGATGCTTCTAGAATCCAACTTTGATTAATGAACATTTGTTTGAAATAAACGTAGGAGTTATTCCAGAGTCAGGTCACCTCTACTATTTGACTTTGAGGGAGATTCACTCCTGCTATTGTCCAAAGAAGTTATATTTATGAATATTTATATAAGTGACACCTTTTGGGGGAAAAAATCTAAAATGAGAGAATGACAACTGCTTTCAAAAACCTTTCTTTATTTCCTGCATCCTTAACCTCTAACAAGAATTCTGTCCCACCATACTGCTCATAGACACATATTAAGTTTCCTCCCTGTGGAAACTTTTGGAGTTTTCTCAACACCCAACCCTTTAGAAATGTCCTTCACTAACTATAGAGACAAGAAAACTAATGATCCACCAGACTCTAATATTGCTTGGTCTCCATCCATGATGTGGTCTCTACCAATAGATGCAACTTCATGTTATTTTTCAGGGAGTCAGGAAGAAGGATCTGGGCTTGTGCTATTGTTTTATGTTGACAAGCTCAGCCATGAAAGCTTTTCATTTTTCTGTTGCAGCACAAATAAAGGACCCCATGTTTGGTCTTAGCATTGTGAAGGCCAAGAAGAAGGACAAAAGCAAGCATGCATTTCATGACAAGGATCATGTCTGAGGTGGTAGGTCCTAGAATAAACATCTGTATAGCATTTGTATTGTAGTGGCAGAGATATCGGCCACCTTGATGTATAGTACCTGATACTGTTCTGATTTACTCCTGAAACTTTGGCTGTGAGCTTGGTCCTGACCTCCTGACTGTAGCACTTTATTACTTTCTGTTTAAACTAGCTTCTAAAACACTTCCTCACTTCTACTCTTTCTTTGATCTGCAACAGACAAGAGGGAAGAAAAAGAGATTTTTCTGAAAAAATGAAAGTTTTATATGTCCAAGCTAAGCATGAACAACTGTAACATAGAATTTTCACAATGAATATGGGTGTGATATAAAGAAGTGCCTGCCACACAGGACACAATAATCCTTCCCTGACACCAGGGAGGAGGACTAAGCAGAGTGCAAGAGAAAATATGTCCCTCATTTAAGGTTCATGACTCGCAGCTCAGAAGGAAAATTAAAACCAGTTGAAGGGAAAGAGAAACGTCCAGATAGTTTGAGGATGAACTGGTAGATAGCAGGATTAGTGCACTCCTCTCAAGCCTCTTAGGAAAGACCCACAAGTAACATGGTGCCACATTGAACATGAAAGAGTTAGAGTTGCAATAGATAAGGACAGGTGCATTTTAGGACAATAGAGTGATATAGAAAATAAGAGTTCTTAGTACCCTGAACCTCACCACCTAGCAAAACAGAAATACTATAGTGGGGAATGGAGGAACAGGAACATGTCTGAGGTCAAGAAGTAGTAGCTGCAAAGTTCAGACCTTTTGCAGTTAGAGAAAAGGGTAATTTGACCAGCCAGGCCTCACTAGATGCCAGCTCAAGATATTCAGGGATCAGGCACAGCAAGGAACATCACTACAGATATCACAGTGACAGAGACTGATGCCCAAAGCAAAAGCAGGGCAAGAAACCTTGAGCAGAGGCCAGCAAGACCATGTATTACTTTCCTGTTGTCAGAATAATATATAACCTCTGCTGGAAAAATAAGCCATCCCCAAGTGGCATAAAGGAAAAATGGAGGCATATTGTAAAAACAAATCACATAAAAAACCAAAGCTGAGAAGTGCACAAAGGTAGCTAAGATAGAAATTGTACAGTGATTGCAAAAGTATTTGAATTTAGTTGAAAAGCCACCGATTGGACTGAAAATACCAGAATAAGAAAGAATAAGAAATCTGGTCATGGCAGACTGGAAGATTCAAGGACAAAGGGGGCTTAATTATAGAAAATACAATGTATTTTTTTAAAAATCAATCATTATGTGTAAATTTTGACCCTACTGTAATAGAGTTTATTGAGTGTTTATCATGTGCCAGCCACTGCCCTAATTAAATAAATGTAAAGGATGTTATTTCATTTAATCTTGATGTAATCTAATCATCTTTGTTTTACAGGTAAGGAAACTAAATCACAAATATTAAATAACTTGCCCAACGATGAACACAATTATGTATATATTAAAGACATGATAAAACCATAACTATACCTGAACAGTATTCCACAAATTATCCCCAATGAATAATCAGCCACTTCCAGTGTTATTTTCCTTCCTCATCCATTTGGAAGTCAGATACTATACAGACAGATTAATGGTTGCTATTTGCAGTATGGGAATAAAGGGAAGAAGAAAATTAATCTCATCAAAGCTAAGTTTTTTAGATTTTCCCCCTGTAACTAGAGTGTATTTCTCATGCCTTATTCTTATTTCTTTTTAGTTGTAGATGGACACCATACCTTTATTTATTTTTATTTTTATGTAGTGCTAAGAATTGAACCTAGTGCCTCACACATGCTAGGCAAGCACTCTACCACTAAGCTACAACCCCAGCCCCCCATGCCTTATTCTTAACAGTATTTCCAGCTTCATGAACACAGAAAAATAATGGGAGGAGGGGATGGGGATGGGAGGCGGCCAGGTATTTGGAGACAGAATATCTAGATGGTGGTTGTTATAGACATTTCCCATGCATTCTTCCTAGATTCAAGTCACTTATTCTCTAATTGACATGGAAAGGACCAGTTCTCAGATATTCTTCATCTCTAAATCCTAAAGCAAAAATTACAAAATTCAGATACTCATTATTTTAAAAATTCTAATGCAACATGATTTTAGTGTGCCATAAAAGCTAATATAAAAGGACATGCCTATGGCATTCCTTTTTTCTGCCATCTCTTGAGACTAGGCCTGGCTGCACTGTTTTTCAATATGCACAACCAGAATTCAATCGCTTCTATTGCTTCACAGTTCTGAAAGCCTTTGACAATTCAGCCTTGACAATTCAGAGTAGACACTCCACTCTGGACACACCCTGCCCAGATGTGTCTTCCTGCACTCACAGGCCCCACAGTTGCAGACAGTCACCGAGCACTATGCTGCTATAAAGAAGTCCCTGCTGGGCGCATTGGTGCACACCTATAGTTTAGTTAGCTTTTTCACTGTTGTGACTAAAGGACCTGAGAAGAGCAACTGTAAAGGAGGAAAAGTTTGAGAGCTCACAGTTTCAGAGGTCTCAATCCATATACAGTCAGCTCCATCAGGGCAGAAGAGTATGGCAGAGGGAAGCAGCTCACATGATAATCAAGAAGCAGAGAGTGTGACTCCATGCACCAGATACAAAATATATACCCCATAGCCACACCTGCAATGATCCACTTCCTCCAGCCACACCCTTCCTTCAGTTACCATTCAGTTAATCCCATCAGGGATTAACTCATTGATTATGTTAAGACTATAACCTAATCATTTCTCTTCCAAACCTTGCATTATCTCACATGTGAGATTTTGGGGAACACCACATCTAAACCCTAATAGCCTGTAATCTCAGGGTCTCAGGAAGCTGAAGCAGGAGGATTATGAGTTCAAAGCCAGCCTCAGCAATTTAGCAAAGGTCTAACTAAGTTAGCAAGACTCTGTCTCTAAATAAAATATAAAAAGGATTAGGAATGAGGCTCAGTGGTTAAGTACCCATGAGTTCAATCCCTAGTACCAAAAAACAAAAAACAAAAAAACCCAAAAATAGTCCCTGCAGGAGTAGTGGGCACTCAGTGTCCCACAGAAGTCAACAATGGGCCTGAGTCTTGCCCCTGTACCTTTACACTTAACTGTAACAGCCAATAGATGCAGCACACTCCAAGCATACAGATGAGGGTCTATAGGCTAAGGAACAAGCACCAGCTGGTGAGAAAACCATAGCAACAAGGGAAGTAGCTCCTGTGCCCCAGCACCTCCAAAATGGTCCATAGCTATGGGCCCCCAAGTTACCAGTTAACTTAGTTCTAACATTCAGATGCATGGACCTACAGAAGGCAATTCCCAAGGATAACCTCAAGCAGCCAGTGGAGAAACTTCCGCATACCCATTGCAGTGCACCCCACAAATGGGCTTACAGAGAACCATCCCACAGACACCAGCACCACCCTGCATGCCCATATACAAGCTCACTGACCTGTGCCCTGGACACTCCAAAGGAGCCACAGCCCTATGACCCCCATGGGCCACCAACAAGCACATCAAACAGAATATAATATCTTTACCTTAGATAGCCACCCCCTGAACACTCCAAAATATACTCAGGGTAGCCCACACTGGATTTGACAGCACTGCCTACATGAAACTTTTCTTCAGAAAGGCACATAAGACTGCACTCCCTATCAGGCTGCTAAGTCACAAACAGAAAGCTAGTAGGTACCTGGACATACCAAAGATTGGAGGGAGCTTACTAAAATTATATCAAAGGTGACCGAGTGTGATCACTACCTCCACACCCAGGGAAATGTAAACTGAGGAGTTGTGGGCCAAATCCTCATGAAATCCAAATCAGGAAGACTCAATATGAAATCACTCCACCTTGGCATGGATAAACATAAATAGTTCTAATATCAACCTTGATCTTACTTTTCATATTGAATTGACAGATATTCTCATATTAATCAATATTGCAGCCCTCAACTCATTTGACTGTATTTTTTCTAATGCTTTAAAGCATTAACTGGAATCATTCTATTTTTGTTTTCCTTAGATCAGGTTCACACTTGTTCCTCTTTGTCTCTTTTCCCTCTTGCATTATGTGCTCCTGCCTCAAAACTCCCTCATTTTTTCTTCTTTTTAATCTTAATTTGTATTATTTTTCTCTTTTCTTTCTTTGCCCATTTTTTCTCTTCTCCCTTTTTCAACTCCTATGTAGTAAAATAGTAATTTTACTATCTTTAATGACTAATTTCTCAACTTCTTCAAGAATATTACTACAATTTTATACCTGGATTAGAGTAATTGTGGAGAACAATTTTGAACATGCTTTTATTTTTTCCTTAAGGTTTAGTAGTATATGGCTTTGCCCTGAAGTGATTGCAATGAATATGGTTTAGTGTCTTCTCTCAAAGTAGTACTGATACTAGGCATAACAAAGGATACATGGTGAGTGGGAATTTCAGTACTTGGATATTCACCCAGTCTAGGGCATATAAAAGAAAGAAACTCATACAAAAAATGTACCTTGAATGAAAGTAGAAGAGATAATCAGCCCAGCAGATGAGGTAGACATACAAACAATATGAAAGAATCACCAGCATAGAAAAAGGCACCAAAATACAAACTAAAGGAATGCACAAACTTTTCAATGAATTATCAGAAAAATTTCCAAACCTTAGGAACGAGATGGAAATCCAAACACGAGAGGCATTTAGAACCCCAAACAGACAAAATCAATAAAGATCCTCTCCAAGAGACATTACAATTAGAATAACTAATATAAAGAATATGGATATAATTTTTTAAAGCCACAAAAGAAAACTGGAAGATCACATTTAGAAGTTAGCCAATTAGACTTTCTCCTGATTTGTCAGCCCAGACCCTAAAAGCCAGGAAGACTTTGAATAAAATAATCCAAACCCTGAAAGATAATGGTTTCTAACCAAGATTGCTACATCCTATAAAACTATCTTTCAGAATTGAATATGAAATAAAAACTTTCCATGACAATCAGAAATGAAAAGAATTCATGGCTCTACAAAACAGACTCAATGAAATATTGCATACAGAAGAAATGAAAAATGAATATCAAAGCCATAATATGAATGAATCCCACTGGAAGAATAGTCAAATAAATAAGAATCAAGTCTGAATTAAGCATTATAAGTCAGTCAAAATGGCAGGAAATAAAAGTCTTTTCACTATAATACTGTTGAATGTAGATGGTCTAAACTCTCCAATCAAAAGATAAATATTGGTAGAATGATTTAAAAATCAAGAGCTGACCATATGTTGTTTACAAGAGACTCATCTTACAGGCAAAGGCATCCAAAGGCTGAAGGTGAAAGGATGAGAAAAATATATATACCATGCAAATGAAGACTAAAATCAAGCAGAAATAGCTACACTCATATCAGAAAAGTAGATTTCAAACCAAAATTAATCAGAAGAGACAAAGGTCACTTCATGCTGTTAAGGAAATCAACCAACAAGATATGTCACAAGTGTTAGCATACCTATGTACATAAAACATTTCCTCCTCAATACAAAGGTTCAAATAGATAGACCCCAATACAATAATACTTGATGATTTTGGTATACCTCTCTCACCAATGGATAGACCATCTAGAAATAAACTAAGTAAAGACCCTTCAGAACTAAAAAGTACTATTAATCAAATGTACCTAAGATATCTATAGAATATTTCCTTATGAAAACCAAACTCATATTCTTCTCAGCATAATGTGTAACATTCTCTAAAAGAGATCATATATTATGACAAAGTAAGTTATAACAAATACAAAAAAACAAATCAAGAAACTCCCTTACATCCTATCACATCATTATGGAATGAAATAGAAAACAATAACAAGCTAAAAATCAGAAAACATTTTAACACCTGTAGATTAAAATAATATGCTTTTGAATGAGAAATGGATAATAAAAGAATCAGTGGATAAATTAAAAAATTATTAGAAACAACTGAGAACAGAAATACAACACATCACAATCTCTAGGATAGTATGAAGAAAGTTCTAAGAGGAAAGTTTATGGCATTGAGTGCCTACATTTAAAAAATAGAAATATCCCAAATAAATAATCTAATGTTACACCTCAACATCCTAGAAAAGGAAGAACAAACTAATTCCAAATTCAGCAACACACAGGAAATAATTAAGATCAGAGCCAAAATTAATAAAATTGAGAATAAAAAAAATACAAAGGAGCATACAACTAAGAGTTGGTTCTTCAAAAAGATAAACCAAACTAATCAAAAGAAAAACAGAGAAGACTCCAATCAACAAAATTATGGAAGAAAAAGAGAATATCACCTCAGACACTTCTGAAATCCAAAGGATTATTAGAACCTGTTTTGAAAATTTATGCTCCTCAAAAATTTAGAAGATATTGATGAATTTCTAGACACATATGATCTAAACAAATTGAAACATGAGAATATAGAAAACCTAAACAGACTAAATAGGAATTCAATCAATGAATAAGATGGAAATGGCAACGAAGATACTTTCAACAAAGAAAATACCAGGATCAAATGAATTTTCTCAGTCAAGTGCTACCAGATCTTTAAAGAACTGATGTAAATCCTCCTCAAATTATTCCATGACGTAAAAAGGGAGGGAACTCTCTCAAATTCATTCTATAAAGCCAGTATCTCACTCATACCAAACCAGACAAAGACACATCCAGGAAAGAAAAGTTCCAACCTACCTCCCTGATAAACATAGATGAAAAAAATCCATAATAACATATCAGTAAACTGAATTCAAAGCACACTAAGAATATACTGCACCATAGTCAAGTGAGTTTCATCCCATCAGTACAAGTTTGGTTCAACATACACAAATCAATAAGTGTAATTCACCAGAAAAAAGTAGAATTAATGACAAGAATCACATGATCACCTCAATAGATACACAAAAAGCCTTTGACAAAACCAGCACCTATTCATACTTTAAAAAGTTGGAGAAATTTGGGATAGAAGGAACTTGCCTCAACACTATAAAGGATATATATGACAAACCCAAGTCCAAACTCATACCAAATGGAGAAAAACTGAAAGCATTTTCTTTAAAATCAGGAAATAGACAAGGATGTCCACTCTCACTATTCCTATCCAACATAGTTCTTGAATCTCTATTCAGAGCAATTAGGCAAGTGAAGAAAATGAAAAGGATACAAATAGGAAAAGAAGTTGTCAAATCATCTCCGTTTGCTGATGACATGATCCTATATCTGGGAAACTCAAAAACTCTGCCAGATTTCTAGAGCTGATAAATAAATCAGTAAAGTAGCAAGATATAAGATCAACATTCATGAATCAATAGCTTTCCTATACTCTAATAATGAGTCTGTTAAGAAAGAAATCAGAAAAACTAACCCATTCACAATAATCTCAAAACAAAAAACAAAAAACTTGGGAATAAAACTAACCAAGGAGATGAAAGTTCTCTACAATGGAAACTGTAGAACACTGAAAAAAGAAATTGTAGACCTCCCATGTTCATGGATAGGCAGAATTAATATTGTCAAAATTGTCATACTGCCAAAACCATTATACAGATTCAATGCAGTGCTCATCAAAATACCAATGACATTCTTCACAGAACCAGATAAAACAGCCCTAAAATTTATTTGGAAGAATAAAAGACCCAGAATAGCAAATGCAATACTGAGCAAGATGAGCAATATTGGAGGCATCACAATACTTGATGTCAAATTATACTGTATGGATATAGTAACAAAAATAGCATGGTACTAGCATCAAAACAGTCATGATAACCAATGAAACAGAATAGAAGACACAGAGACAAACCCACATAGATACAGTCATGCAATACTTGACAAAGATGCCAAAAATATGTCCGTTAAAAAGATTGACATTTTATAGTTAGGTACAGCCATGTGACTAAACTCTGGCCAAGAGGTATGAGTGCAAGTTTTAAGTCCAACTCCAGGTTGTGACCCTGAAGTTGTACCCTCCCTGGCTCCTTCCTCTCCTTCCCTCTGGCTAAAATGAGGACCTGGGGGTGAGCTATTCATACATACAAAGGAGGGCCCACCCTGTGGACGGCAGAGCCATTAGGTGGTTATAACTGATCCCTGATGATCAATTTCACAAAGCAGAGCTACTAGACCAACTTAGATCGTGAGTGTGTGTGTGTGTGTGTATACTACCAAGGGACTGAACCCAGGGGTGTTCTTGGAGCCAAACTCCAAGACTTTTTACTTTTGTTTCATTTTGAGACAGAGTTTTGTTAGGTTGTACAGATGAAGCTCAAACTTGAGATCCTCCTGCCTCAGCCTCCCAGGTAAATGGGATTACAGATTTGCACCACTTCACTCATCTCAACCTGGATTTTTAAAACCACCACAATTTTAGGTAAACTGAGGCTTCAGCTAGTAAGTAGAGGAGTAGAGATAAAATGCAAGCAGTTCAGCCTGAATTTGAATATTGTGAATTTCCAGAAGAATGAGTATCTCAAAAACAACTTTAGACACTTTCTAAAATTTCTCTTAAAAGTGGATATTCGGGCTGTAGCTCAGTGGTAGAGCACTTGCCTAGCATGTATGAAGCACTGGGTTCCATCCCCAGCACCACATAAAAATAAATAAATAAAATAATAAATAAATAAAGAGGTATTGTGTCCATCTACAGCTAAAAATATTTTTTAAAGTGGACATTGATTTAAAAGAAAAGACATTTTAAAAAATAGTGCAGGAAAAACTGGATATCCATATGTAGGAGAATCAAACTAGATCCCTATCTTTCACCTAAAAGTTAACTCAAACTTGACCAAAGACATAGGAGTAAGACTGGGAATTTTGCAACTGCTTGGAAAAAACATAGACTCAACACTCTAATATATTGGCACAGGCAATGACTTCCTTAACAAGACCTCCAAAGCTCAAGAAATAAAACCAAGAATCAGTAAATGGAATAGCATCAAATTAAGAAGCTTTCACACAGCAAAGGAAACAAGAGTGTGAAAAGAGAACAAATCTACGGAATGGAAGAAAATCTTTGCCAACTACTCCTCTGATAGGGAATTAACATCCAGAATATGTGAAGAACTAAAAATGCTAAACACCAAAACCAAAGCAAACAAACAACAAAAAATAAATAAATAGGCAAAAGAATTAAAGAGATATTTCTCATAAGAAAACATACAATTGGTCAAAAAAGTGTATGAAAACATGTTCAATATCCCTAGCAACTAGCAACCAGGGAAATGCAAAACAACAGTGCATTGAGATTTCATCTCACTCCAGTAACAATGGCAATTATCAAGAATACAAATAATAATAAGTGCTGGTGAGGATGTGGAGAAAAATATACATTTATATACCATTGGTGGGACTGCAAATCAGTACAACCACTTTGAAAAATAGTGTAGAGATTTCTCAAACGACTAGAAATGGAGCCACCATATGACCCAGCTATCTCATTTTTTGGTTTGCATCCAAAAAAAACTAAAATCAGTATACTATAATGATACAAGCACCTAAAAGTTTATAGCAGCACATGTCAAAATAGTTATGGAACCAGCTCAGTGTTCATCACCAAAGAAATGGATAAAGAAAATGTTGTACATGTACATGATAGAATTTTACACAGCCATAAAAAAGAATGGAATTATGGAATTTCCTGGAAAATGGATGGAAATGGAGAACATCATGCTAAATGAAATAAACCAGATGCAGAAAGTCAAGGGTGAAAAGTTTTCTCTCATATGTAAAAGCTAGAAAGAAATAAAAAATAAATAAACTGAGTGGGAGAATATCAAAATATAAAGGATATCAGTGGAGCAGCAGAAGTCAGAGAGGGAAAGAGAAGAAATGGATAAAGGGAGGAATTGGTGAATGAAATTGGTCAAATTATGTTAGATACATATATGAATACACCACAATGAATTTCATACATATATATATGAACATGTTTTTATTCACATATATATACATATATATATGCATATATATAACCAATTCAAAAACAATGAGTAAATAGAAGTAAGACCAGGAGAGTAAAGGAAGGGGGACGAGGTGGGGGAAGGAGGGAGAAAGGGAGAGAAAGAGGAAGTACGAGGGACTGAAATGGAACAGATTGCATTCCATGCACATATGATTATATAAAATGAACTCCAATATTATATAGAACTGTGCACTAATGAAAACGTTTTTTAAAATATAAATAAATAAATCTTTTAAATGTATTCAGACTGTGGTGTAATTCTTTCAAATTTTTCTACTAACTTTATTCTGATAAGTGTGGAGGGCGGGATAGGCAGTTACCAGCCCATGCACTAATTTTATGTGTCAAGTCATCTGGGCCACAACTGATTGAATTTCTAGGTACATGTATCTGGATGTTCCTGGGAGAGATTAGCATTTGACTTGGTGGACTGTGTAAAGCAGATGGCCTTCTCCAATGTGGATGGGCCTCATCCAATCCCTGAGGACCTGAATAGAACAAAAAAACAGAGGAAGATTGGGGTCTCTTTGCCTGACTGTTGAGATGAGAGAAGAATTTTGTCCTGACTTTGATGCTCCTAGTTCTTGGTCCTTCAGACTCAAACTGGAATCTATACCATAAATTCTCCATCTTTCAGATGTTCAAACTACCCCACCAGCTCCCCTGGTTCTCCAGCTTTCAAATAGCAAATGTTGGGACTTTTCAGTCTCCATAATTATATAAACCTTAATCCATACAGAAAGACAAATATAGAGATTGATTTTCTGTTGTTTCTATTTCTGTCAGAAACCCTAATAAAGCCCAAAAGAGATTTTTTTAATATTTTTATTTTTTAGTTGTAGGTGGACAGAATATCTTTATTTTATTTTTATGTGGTGCTGAGGATCGAACCCAGTGCCTCACACATGCTAGGTGAGCACTCTACCACTAAGCCATAACCCCAGCCCCCAAAAGAGTTTTAAAATTTAACTCTTGTTGTTAATTAGGAGTCAAAAGTAGAGTGAAATGTAACATATATAAACAGAGTAAAATTAAAGATGAAGTACAGAATAAAATTATAGATGTAGTTTTCCAGAAATCAAAATCTTTGAGACAAAATGGAAAGAAATGATATTCCCACCAGTCATTTCAAAGCATGATTTTGGAAGAAGATATTCATTTGTTTACAATAACATTAGGACTCATATTGGTATGTAGTGGTTTTACAAACTAAATAATTATATGACATAATTATTTCTGAGAAGCAAATATTTAAAACAGTAGCCACGCTTAACTAGGATATTGTATACAAGCTAGACTTTTGCACTTTTTGTATATAAATATGTAAACTAAAGTGCAGAGACTTGAGTTGGTCATACTTCTAAGTTCATGACAGAGTCATCAACTGTAATGTGAGGCTCATCTCTTATTTTTTCTTTCTTCTTCCTCTATCTGTACCCATCTGCTCCAAAAATATAGAAAGACACTTGGATGTGTTTAGCATTTTTCTTTAGTATGTAGATATATTTTAAATCTGGCACTATTTTTCCGAGTTTTGTTTTAAATGTGCCTAAGTTATTTACCAGGTTATAGATCTTCTCTTACTTTCACTTCCCAACACTATGTCTGAATTCACACTATAATTACATCTATGAGTATTCATACCTCACCCATCTATTCCCCTAGAGACAGGTCCTGTGTTATCTGCCATGCTGTGCTGTACAAATAAGACTTAACCAAATATTCTTATACCTGCTTCCTTAGGAACCTAAACACAACTTCCACGGGAGGAAATAGATGGGTCACAGGAACTGTACATACAAAATTATGCCAAGTATCTCTAGATTAGCTCTTTGAGTCTATAGTCTCTGCTTTGCCCATTTTTCTGTTGCTTCCCTAGTTTTTCTAAGGATTTCCTGTACTTTCTAAATATTGACTCCTTGTCAGTTTTTTTTTTATTTTTCAAATAAGTTACCCCAATCTATTTCTTGGTGCCCTTCATTGAACAGAAATTTATAATTGCTATGTAGCTAAATTTATTGTTTCATTTTATGTCTTGTACTTCTGGAGTGTTAATTTTAAAAAGTCTTCTCCAACTCAGAATTTCAAAGATGTTTTCTGATATATTTTGATATATTTTTATTCACTTTATAGTTTTACTTTTTGTATTTAACATTATAACCAATCTAAACTGTGTATTTGAGAATTAATATTATTTTTCTCTATAAAGGGATCTGTTTTCCCAATATTGTCTAATAAAGAAATAATCCTTTTCCATCAGATCCACTTCTATCAGGTATCAGAGCCCCATGTAAACATGGCTTTGTTTTTGAGCACTCAGTTCTGTTCCCTTTCTATGGTTTTATAGCAACAGTCTTCTGTTGAGAACTAGTTGACATGTTTCTGAGATAAACTCAACTACATCATGATTTTTTGTTGTTGCTATATTCAACTTCCTAACATTTGTTTAGTGTTTTTTTGTATCTATATTCACAAGTGAGAGCCATATTGAAGTATCCTCTTAAAGTATTTGTTAGCAGTTATATCCCTGTAATTTTTCCCAGCCAATAGAACACAGCCTTGTAGCAAGCATAAATTCCTTGATTTCAGGGGTGTGAAGGTCCCCCTCTGAACCTAGATAAATCAGGATTGGTCTAATATAGTCATAGAAATCCTACTCTTCTCTGCCAATGATTGCTCTGGGAATGTGTGTGTGACCCAGTTCTGACCAAAGAGATATAACAAGACATGTGCTTTGGAGCTCCCCATGCTTGACATATAAATAAACTCAGGAAGGAAAAGCCTTTCACCTCTTCTTTCCTTTCCTAGAACAAATAGGGCTAATTCAAGTAATACGAGCCTAATTTAACATTTGAAAACCAATGTAATTCACTACATAAAAAGATTAAATTAGAAAAATCATGTGATCATCTCAGTAGATGCTTAAAAATGGTTTTTATTAAATTAAGCATTCATTCATTTAAAAAAATCACTACAATAATAGAAGTAGTAACAGCTGATTGGGTAAAAAGGTAATGTGACTCCTACTTCAAACATCATGGTGAATGGCAAAACACTGAAAGTTTTATCTCTGAAAATGAGAACAAGATTTGGATTTTGAATTTCAAACCAGCACAATCATGGCTATTGAATTAAGTCAAAGCAAGAAAAAAATTTGGAAAAACAAAAACTGTTGTTTTTCCAGATGATATGATAGTTATGTAAAAAATCTAATAGCATCTACAAATAAACTATTAGAATAAACTATTAGAATTAATACACAAATACAGAACAATCATAATAGCCTGAATATATTTTATGCCTATACAGTATCAACAAATAGAATTTAAATTTTAAAACATTAGATTTAAAAAACATGTATATTAAAACATATCTAACAGCTTGGTAAAATATCTAATGAAATCAAATAGTCTACAAGTATTACCAAGAGAAATAAAGAAGTTCTAAGTAAATAGTGAGATATAATAGGTTCATGCATTGTGAATTACTGTTGTGCATTTCCATGGTTGACTATGTATTTGGTGAAACTCCAAACAAAATCCCAGCAGATGAATGTGTGGAAGCTAACTTAAATGATATCTAAAAATAAAAAGTATCAATAACAGCAAAGATCTCTTGAAGACAGATTGAATCAAAAAGATTTCTGCTCTGAGATAGATACATTAAAACAGTGATGTATCGCTGCAACAATAGACAAGACAATGTAACACAATGAACTGTCCCAAGCAAGATGGCAAAACAGATACTCCCATACACTCTTTTCCCCAGTGGACACACTGACCGAGCAACATTACACAAATTCCCTTTGTGAGAAACCAGTTAAGAGGCTCCTAGATCACCAGAAGTCATGAAATCAGTTATACCAAAACCAGTAGAAAAATTGGTATCCCTGATTCATCATCATCCCTCCCCATCGCCCTGAATGGCATAGACGAGACAAACTCCCCAGTTCTCAGACCTTCTGCACAGAGAAGAGAAAATTGAAGCATAAGCCCAACTTCAGATTTTTCAGCAGGCTGCCAAAGGACTACGATCTGCTCAGTGACAACCAAAAGGCATCAGGATGAAGGTCAGCAAGAACAAAAGCAATGATTTGGTGCTTTCACTTGTCATCAGTCCTACCCAGCTCAGTGAAGAATGAGTGGGAGCAAACTCCCAGCCTGACTTCTCTGAGAAGGGAAACAGTTAGAGCAGGTGTCCTATGTTCTGGCTTTTGAGGAATAACCAAGGGAACAGTGTCTCTCTTGCTCTTCCTCAGAGTGTTGGTAGAATCTGGCATACTCTAGATGTCTAGAGTCCACTGAAAATAAAAGAAAGCTAGGCACTTTAATACTGCTTCAGAGGACCCACAGCACAACAGACAAAGGCTGGTACGATTTGGTGGCCTTCTCTACTGGGGAACAGGGGAGAATAGTGGATCATTGGTCCAGTGTTATGAGTTTTCAGGGGGCTTCCTAAAAAAAGGTAGTAGGTAGTCCAGAGCAAGATGGCAGAGAAAGAAGTCTTTGGTATCCACATTAGCCTGGTGCTCAAGGGACTGCCTCTACACCAGCACTGTTTTAGTTAGTTTTTGCATTACTGTGACCAAAATACCCAAAAAAGAACAACTTAGAGGAGGGAATACAGCATCTCTGCTGGCTGCCTGCAGCAATCACAGGCCCTGAATATAGCAGCAGGCAGGCCATAGTAATATGGGCCTTCGTCCTGCCCCTGTGCTGCACTGGCCTCCGCAGGCTGTGGGCCCTAGGTACAATTCAGCATTATTTTATTGATAACAATAGGACTTCCAGACTTGGAACTTAACAGACAAAATAAGGTATCAGAAACTAACCATAAAAGCAATCAATATGTATGAATATTCTCAAAGAATTGAGAGTAGCTGTTTAAAGGAAACTTAACAAACTTTAAAAAAATAATGGAAAAACAATTCAGCACATTACCAATTTATAAGAAAAACGTAAGCCAGGCACAATGGCGCAAGCCTATAATCCCAGCAATTTGGAAGAGGAAAAAAAAGAGTGAGAGCCTGGTGCAGTGGTGCAAGCCTGTAATCCCAGTACTTAGGGAGGCTGAGACAGGAGAATCATGAGTTCAAAGCCAGCCTCAGCAATGGCCAGGCACTAGAAAACTCAGTGAGACCCTGTCTCTACATTAAAAAAAAAAAAATAGGGCTGGGGATGTGGCTCAGTGGTCGAGTGTTCCTGAGTTCAATCTCCAGTACCAAAAAAAAACAAAAGTGAGGAGAAATAAAGAAAGCTTACGGGAACTTTGAGATAGAAATTAAAAGAATGAATATTTAAGTTATTAGGGTTCAAGAGAGACATAAAAAGTATAAAGGGGTAGAAAGTTTATTCAAAGAGATAATAGGGGACTGGGGTTGTGGCGCAGTGGTAGCGTGCTCGCCTAGCACGCGTGAGGCACTGGGTTCGATCCTCAGCACCACATAAAAATAAAATAAAGATATTCTGTCCACCTACAACCAAAAAATAAATATTTTTTTAAAAAAAGAGATAATAGCAGAAAACTTTACAAACTTAGAAAGGAATACAAGAATAGGAAGATTAAAGTCAGATGCAACTCAACCAACTCCACCCTAAGACATATTACAATCAAACCCTTAAAGGTTGAAGGCAGAGCAATTTCTCAAAGCAGCAAAGGACACAAATAATACATGAGCGTTGGAATTTTCCTGAAAGTGGACTTCTCAGCAGAAATCTTTCAGGCAAGGAGAGAATAGGATAAGATACTCATAGTGAGTGCTGAAGGAAAAAAAAACTGAGGTACTGGGGATGAAACAAACCAAATAATGTTATGTGCATGTATAAGTATGTAATGTATATATTATGTATAATTTTATTGCACCAATAAAAATAATCTTAAAAAAGGAAATAAATAAAAGAAGTGGGTCTATGAATGTAGCTCAGTGGTAGAGGACTTATCTAGCATATGTGAAGACTTAGGTTCAATCTCTAGCACTTCAATAGGGAAAAAAATGGAGAAATAAAGATATTTCCAGTCACACCACCCCCACCAAAAAAAAAAATTGAGAGACTTTATTACTTCCAGATATGTTTCTTCAAGAAATGCTAAAGGGAGATCTTTACACTGAAAGAAAGAGATGTTAATGAGTAAGAAGAAAACAAGTGAAGATATAAAACTTAACTAGTAAGAGTACTAGTAGATTAGCATACAGTTTTAAGAAAAAATGAAGAGAAACCCATACATCCTCTACCCAGTCCTCCACAGTGGTAACACTTTATGAAACTATAGAACAATATCACAACCAGAATATTGATTGAGATACAGTAAAAATTTCTATAACCACAGGGATATCTCAGTTGCCTTTTATAGCCATGACTACTTCCCTCCTGCCCCTGTCCCTGTGACTAGCCCTTAGCA
>CM053405.1:99701751-99737074 GCA_028644305.1 Xerus rutilus
CATTTATTAATTCTTGATTTACTTCTTGCACTATAGGAGTCTGGTTAAGGAAGTAAGGTCCTAATCCAACATGATGAAGATTTGGGCCTATTTTTTCTTCTATTAGGCGTTGGGTCTCTGGTCTAATTCCCAGATCCTTGATCCACTTTGAGTTGAGTGTTGTGCATGGTGAGACATAGGAGTTTAGTTTCATTTTGCTGCATATGGATTTCCAGTTTTCCCAGCATCACTTGTTGAAGAGCTATCTTTTTTCTAATGTCTGTTTTTGGTGCCTTTGTCTAGTATGAGATAACTGTATTTATGTGGGTTCGTCTCTGTGTCTTCAATTCTGTACCATTGGTTAACATGTCTATTTTGGTACCAGTACCATGCCATTTTTGTTACTATAGCTTTGTAGTATAGTTTAAGGTCTGGTATTATGATGCCTCCTGCTTCACTCTTCTTGCTAAGGATTGCTTTGGCTATTCTGGTCTCTTATTTTTCCAAATGAATTTCATGATTGCTTTTTCTATTTCTATAAGGAATGACATTGGTATTTTAATTGGAATCCCATTAAATCTATATAATGCTCTGGGTAGTATGGTCATTTTGACAATATTGATTCTGCCTATTCAAGAATGTGGGAGATTTTTCCATCTTCTAAGGTCTTGTTCAATTTCTTTCTTTAGTGTCCTGTAGTTTTCATTGTAGAGATCTTTCACCTATTTTTTTAAATTGATTCCCAAGTATTTTTTTTTAGGCTATTGTGAATGGAATAGTTTTCCTAATTTCTCTTTCAGAGAGTTTATCACTGATGTATAGAAATGCAATTGATTTATGGGTGTTGATTTTATATCTTGCTATTTTGCTGAATTCATTTATTAATTCATTTGTAAATTCAATTTGTACAAAAAATATTGTTGGAATTTTTGTAAGACTTTCATAAAACCTGTTAATCAAGTTTGAGAGAATTGACATCTTCATAATGTTGTTGAGTCTTCTGTGAATGCACTATTTATCTCCATTTATGTAATCTTTCATCAGCATTTTTTTCAACGTACAAGTCCTGTACAAGTTTTGTTAGATCTACAATGAAGAATTTAATTTTTGAGCAATTATAAATAATATTGTAATTTAAGTGTCCATGTGTTCATTGATAGCATATACAATAACTGATTTTTAAATATTTATTTTCTATCCTGTAACCTTGCTGAGCTTACTTTTTAGTCCTAGGAGATTTGTTTATTGTTTTTGCTTTTTTTATAGATTCCTTGAAATTTTCTACATTATGATCTCTGCAAATAGAGACATTTTATTTTCTCCATTCTGATCTATATGCCTTTTATTTCCTATTAATGTCTTATTGTACTGGCTAAAATTTTCAGTACTATGTTAAATAAGAGTAGTAAAAACAGGCATCCTTTCCCTATTTTAGAGGGAAAGTATTCAATATTTTATCAAGTATAATGTTAGCTACAATTTTTTGCAGATATTCTTTATCAAGTTGAGAAAGTTCTCTATTTCCATTTTTCTAAGTTTTAATCATGAATAAGTTTCAAATTTTATGAAAGGCTTTTCTGCACTGGTTGATACAATGATGTGATTTTTCTTTTTTTTAACCTGATGGCATGTTGCATCACAAATTTATTTTCAAATACTGAAATAGGCTTACATCCCTAAAGTGGACTGTTGTGATGTATAATTCTTTTGACATATTGCTGTGCTAAATTTGCTAATATTTTGTTAAGAACTTGTGCATCTATATTCATGAGGGATATTGTTCCATAGTTTTTCTTTTTATTGTCTCTGTCTAATTTTATTTCAGGGTAACACTGGCTTTATTAAAATGAATTGGGAAATGTTTCTGCCTCTACTATTTTTTGGAGTGTATTATATGGAATTAGTTTTAGTTATGTTTGGTTTTACCAGTAAAACCATCTGGTCTTAGAGATTTATTTTTTAGTAGTTTATAATTATAAGTTCAATTTGTTTAATATAGAACTATTAAATTATTTGTTTCATGTTGGGAGAGTTGTCAAGTTTGTGTTTATGAAAAAGGTGGGTTCATTTCATCAAAGTTGTCAAATTTGTGTGAAGGACTTTTCAATATATACCCTTATGATCTCTTTAATATCTATAGAATTTGTAGTGACATCTCTTGCTTTATTCCTAATTATGATCATTTTGTCCACTGTCCACTCTCTCTGTGTTTTTGGTTTTTGGTTTTTGGTTTTTTGGTCAATTTTATGTGTCAACTTGGTGGCTGGGTCAAGGAACCTAGATATGTGGTAAACATTATGCTGGATGTTTCTATGAGTGTATTTTGGGATGGGATTAACATTTAAATTAGTGGGCTTTGAGTAAATCAGATTGGCCTCCATAATGTACACGGTTTTCAACCAATTAGCTGAAGAACAAAAGATGACCTTGCCTAAGCAACAGGGAATCTCCTACCAGCGCCAGGCCTGCACACTGGAACCGCAACATTGGCTCTTTCCTGGGTCCCTAGACTTCAGCCTACTCTGCAGATTTTGGAGTTACCAGCCTCCAAAGTCATGTAAGTCAATTCCTTTAAATTAATTAGCTAATTAATTTCCCTTTTTCAATGTACATTGCATTGGCTCCATTTCTCTAGATAACTTGCATAATACAGCCAGTCTTGCTAGAAGTGTGTCAATATTATTGATCTTTATTTCATTGTTTATGTTCAGTTTATTGATTTCTAGTGTTTTATTCTTTCCTTCCTTTTGCCTACTTTAATTTTTTTCTCCCTTTTTTCTAGTTTTTCACACAAGAACTTAGATTATTGATTTCAAATTCTCCTGTTTTCTAAAGTATGAATTAGTGCTCTCAACTTTGATTTAACTGTGTCTCACAAATTTTGATATGTTGTACTTTTGTTTTCATTTCATTCAATGTGTGTTTTTATTAGAGACTGTTTCTTTGGCCCATAGATTATTTAGAAAAGTCTGTTTACTTTCCAAGGGTTTGGAGAATTCTTTTCTTCCCACTGTTGTTGATTTCTACTTTGATTCGATTGGGATTAGAAAACACACTAGAATTTTGATTCTTTTGAATGTGTTAAAGTTTGTGTTGTGGCCCAGAGTATAGTGTTTGTTGGTATTTGTTCTATGAGCATTTGAAAAAAATAAATATTCTGCTATAGTTAGGTGGAATATTCTATATATGCTGATCAAATCTTGTTGCTTGATGGGGGTTTTTTTTCGTATTTATTTATTTTTTTAGTTGTAGGTGGACAGAATATCTTTATTTTATTTTTACGTGGTGCTGAGGATCAAACCCAGTGCCTCATGTGTGCTAGGAAGCACGCTACCACTGAGCCATAACCCCAGCCCTGCTTGATAGGTTTTTTTAGTTCTATATCATTCATTCATTCATTCATACATACACAGACAGTCATTTCACCAGGTCAAATGGAAATATACAAATTGCATCTCACTTTACCCTCCCCATGTATTATATAAATGTCTTAAGTATTTCATCTCTATATATTTAGAACCACATTAGACTGTACTAATTTTCGTCTATCAAGCATACTTTAGAAAACCCAAGAAAAGAAGGGCTGTTTCTCCTGTACTTACCCATATTTTTTCTGATTGCATTCTTTCTTCCTAATATCATATGGTTCCTTCTTTCATCATTTCCTTTCTCCTGTCCTTTCAGAATTCCAGTGGCATGAATACTGGTTTTTCTGTGTAAGACCTCCAAATTTGTTCTTACAATTTTAAAGTTGCTTTGGCTATTCAGAGCTTCTTTTAAATGTATATGAATTTTAGAATAAGCTTGTCCACTTCTAACAAAAAGAAAACAGAAGAAAAGAAAAACAGAAGAGAAAATAAAAGAAAAAGTCAACAGGAATTTTTGACAAGTATTAACATTGACTCAAGATCAGCTTGTAAATGTTGTCATCACAACAATATTAATAAACACAGGATGTTTTACTGTGTGTATAGGTTTTCTTTAGTTTTTTCAAAACTAGTTGTAGTTTTTAGTGCGCACGTCTTATGTGTTTCTCTTCATCTCTTAGGCATGCATATAATTCAATTTGTAAATTTTAAGTACCAGCAATTACAGATAAAGCCTTTAGCATCAACATTTTTCCTGCTACCTCTTTCTTTTTCCTCTCTAATTTTTACTACTTGTGTCATTCCAACATTAATAATGTAAATAGTATGTGCGTGTGTGTGTATGCTTTTGTGTTTACACACATACATTCTATTATTCTAATCACACATTTGTTTCTGTAGTTCAAAGTATATAATGCACACAGGAGGCATTTCTCAATTGAGTAAAGTATTTTCTTTCAGAATCATAATCCCTGAGCTTTAGGAAGTTCAAAACTACAGCCTTTACATTTTGTAGACCAGCTTTGCTAAACAAAAGTCTTCTCACTCTTTTATTTTCAAATTTGAATATGTACATTCTTTTTTAATTTGTTGTAATTAGTTATATATGACAGCAGAATGTGTTTGACTCAATGTATACAAATGGAGCACAACTTTCATTTCTCTGGTTGTACACCATGTAGAGTGACACTGTTTGGGCAATCATACCTGTACATAGGATAATAATGTTCATCGCATTCCACCATCTTTCCCACCTCCATAGTCCCTTCCCCTTCCCCTGCCCAATCCAAAGTTGCTTCATTCTTCTCTTGCTTGCTCCCCTACCCCCAATTATGGATCAGCATACACTTCTCATAGAAAACATTGGAACTTTGGTTTTGGGGGATTTGCTTACTTCACGTAGCATGATATTTTCCAAGTTCATCCACTTACCTGCAATTTACCATCATCATTACCATTTACCATTTACTCATTCTTCTTTAAGGCTGAGTAATATTCCATTATGTATATATACCACAGTTTCTTGATCCATTCATCTCTTGAAGGGCTTCTGGGTTGCTTCCACATTTTAGCTATTGTGAATATAGCTGCTATAAATATTGATGTGGCTGTGTCACTGTAGTATGCTGATTTTAAGTTCTTTGGGTATAGATAAGGAGTGGGATAGCTGGGTCAAATGGTGGTTCCATTCCACATTTTCTAAGAAATCTCCATACTGCTTTACAGAGTGATTGCATCAATGTGTAATAACACCAGCAATGAATGAGTGTGCCTTCCCCCCCCACATCCTCACCAACACTTATTGTGCTATTATACTTGATGATTGCCATTCTCACTGGAATTAGATGAAATCTTAGAGTAGTTTTGATTTGCATTTCTCAAATTACTATAGATGTTGAATATTTTTTCATATATTTGTTGATTGATTGAATATCTTCTTCCCTTGTAGGAGCACTCTCCATAACTTCAACCCCTCCCTTCCATCTTTCCCCATTCTATGCTAATAGACTGTGCTCTTGCCAGAATGCACCCCTTTGTTTGTGACCTTTGGACCTGATTGGTCCAGGAGTGTATTTAAGCTTCTATACTTTCTGGAATAAATGATGTTTTCTGCTTCTCACTCCGGTGTTCCTGCTTCTCGCTCCGGGTGTTTCTGCATCTCATTCCCGCAGAGCAGATTTTTTACCTACACCCAGGGGGCCTGGGGAGAGTGGCCCCGCAGATTGCCACGGTCCAGAGAGACCCCCATATCCTCTTCCCCAGGGACCCCTTTCCATCTCTCTGGACCCCCAACTTGTCGAGTAGGCCCATGTGCCCCACCTCTTTTAAGCAATAAATGGCAACCCAGACAGGATGGGCTTCTCGACTCCTCCTCAGCCGGTAAGAATTCGTGGCATGGCGATTCTTCTCTTTGCCTTGCTGGTGAAGGTAATACCAGCCCTGTTCATCATTGTCTTCTCTGTCTTTATGTGATAAAGTTAGGTCAGGGAACTTCTACTTCCTAGCTCGTCCATCAGTCACAAAGGGTCTAATCAGCCCAATGACTCTAACTCTAGTTCTAAACATTTTCCTCTTCTTATCTCTCCTAGTGTTCCTGCCTACTTTCAGGAGGCTTTCTCTTTTTCTTTGGCTGTCCACCTACATGGCATGGTCCCGCCTTCTCCCCAGCCTTCCTCTCCCACTCCCTGCTCCTCAGAGAGGCTACCGCCTGGTGGGCCTTCTGCCTCTCGGATTGGTGCTGCCCTGTGGCCCCACCCTGGGAGTGCACAGCCCCTCCCGCCACAACGAGCTGCAGCATTTCCAAGCTCCTGTGCACAGAGCACTGCTCTGAGGGACCCAGTGCCCCTGAAAGTTGCTAGGCAAAAGAGTAAAACAAATCACTTTTGCAGCGGCTCTGCCCTCCAGCCACAGCAGCCCCAGTTCCAAGCAGCATTAGTCCCTCGAGCCCCGCAGCCCCGCAGCAGCCCACTGGCGCCAGCCATGCACCACAGCTCCGTGGCCAACCTTGGCGGCTCCGTGGGCCAACCTTGGTGGCTCCACCCACACGGGCCGTAGTCACTAGCACCAGAGGCAGCTCCTCGCCTGCTACATCACACAGGCCCCGCCCAGCCCGCGGGCCTACTGGCCTCAGTCCAGTACACACGCAGGCCTCTTTGCCACCAGGCTTCCAGCGGCTCCACCGCCACCGGCAAGGTCACAGGCACCAGCCCTACTCTGGCAAGGCAAAAATGCATGCCCACCATCAAAACTTGTTCCAAGGCCTTAAAGCGACTGTGCCCCTGCCAGGTCCTGCTGGCCCCACCCGCAGAAGGCCCCCTTTGCCTGCTGCACCCTGTGCACTCCTGCAGGCGCCACTGGGCACCCGGTGCCCACTTAAACTGTCTCTCCGCAGAGAACTGCTTGCTACAGCGAGCCTTCCCAGGGAGAACTGAACTAAAGCACTGCAATAAAACTGTCCCACGGAAAAAAAATTTTTTTTTGCTCACGGAGAAAAAGGAAGAAAATTCCCAAGTGTGCTACGCCACACCTCCTCTGGCCATGGCCACACCCCCCAGCGACCTGCCTAAACTGCAGGTGGACCAAAATCACTGCCTGCCCCACCTACAGCTCTCACTGGGAACGTGCTTTCATAGAAAATGCTTACTTTCACTTTGGGTCTGCCTCATATTCTCCTTTTTCTTCTCACAATCAGCAGACTTCTCCCGCCCCTGGTTCCTCCTGGCCCCTCTGCCCATCCCTCTTCTCTGTGCCACCACCTTCTCTTCCCTCCAGAGGGGAAACACTTCCACGGGCACAGAAGGCAGACAGGCAGGATCGGCAGAGGACCACCCTCAAGTCAGTAGCCGCTAGCTGGCAGGTGACTTTCCACCACCACAAAGTGCCGGAACTGGCTCCCAGACAGCTGGAAAGGCCTAAGGCAAAGAAGGTGACTCGGAGATGCCTAGATCCTCTCTCTCTTCCCCACCTCCTACTCTCTAAGGGGAAGGGATATTAAAGGCGAGGGAGACACAGGTCCAACCCCTGCCCAATGTTACAGTCCCCTAGCTGCAGCACCACTCCATCGGGGCGAGCTCCTCCCACGACGCGACTGCTCGCCCACCACTGGCCATAATTTCTCTCACTTAAATTGACTGTCTGTTTAGCCTGAAAACCTTACTGGCTCAAAATCAGATTCCTGATTAACTTAAACTCTCTCCTAGAGTTGCTTTGGGCTGCATTGCCAACCTAAATCACTTCCTAAAGACTAAATATTAAAAAAAAAAAAAAAGACTAAATATAAATCTAACAAAAATGGATAATACTTTTAAGAATGTTGGCTTTAGAGATTTTTCTTGAGTCAAAACAGCAACTTTTTAAACAAAAACAAAATGGAAGTACAAGTGAATGGCACTGGCTTAATGCTCTTAATGTTTTTAAAGTTTCTACCTTTAGATTATATATCTGACTCATATTAAAATACCTCTGATAAACACTGTTTTATTTAAAAAAATCTGACTTCAATAAATATTTTACATTCTACATGGGCCAAGTTATATACTGAAATTTACCCTATAGTTTCCTATAGCCACACATTCTCTGTACCTTTTATAGTGTTTTGTTGTTGTTTTACTTTACTAGGTGTGCACCTTGATGATAAAACTCTATTTGGTCTTGAGTGTTTCTCATGTTGCAGCATTTATGTAAAAAAAACTGATCCATGTAAATACTTTCCATGTTTTTTCCTTAATATTTAAACCACTAGTTATCACATGGTATCTCTCTTTCACCCCTAATGATTTTGGCTAGCATGATGACTCTGGACAACTTACCCTCCTAGATGGAGCAATGGCCTATCCTTGAGCCTAAGCTTTCAGCATTAAAGAACCTTGTCCACAAGCAACTAGCTTTAGGTCATGTTGAGTCTTCAACTAGCCCTCATAATTCTCCCATTTTTTGTCATTCAAAAAAAATTAGGCAAATGGAGATTATTACAGGACCTTAGACATATCAACAAAAAAATGAAAAAAATGGGCACATGTCAAGATGGCCTTCCTTTCCCCTCAGCCATCCCAATAGATCACTATATTGCTATCATTGAAATCAGGGACTGCTTTTTTTCCATCCCTCTTCATGAGGCTGACAGGCCTTATATGCTACTGCTCTTACAGGGGAGAAAGCAACCCATGTAATTAAGGCTCTAAAGCAAGCAATGCTATTCATGGGTGTCCCAAGGTCAATCAAAACAGACAATGGCCCAGCCTATATCTCCTTCAGATTGAAGGAATTTTTAACTTCCTGGGGAATTTCCCATACCAAAGAGATTCTCTGTGACCCTCAGGGACAAGCAATCATTGAGAGAACCAATTGCACTCTAAAGGAAATGCTTCAAAAATTTGATTCTACTGAGAAGGACCCTTCTTTGAGATTGTTGGATGCTTTATTTACCCTTAACTACATCACGTTTAACAAACAAGGCCTCAATGCAGCAATCCAACACTGGGGCCCGTTTTCCTTCCCTACTTCTCTTCCCTCAGTGCAATGGAAAGACCCCTTGACCCTTAAATGGAAAGGCCCAGACCCTCTGCTCACACAAGGGCAAGGCTATGCTTGTGTCTTTCCCCCCACAGAGTCTAAACCCCTTTGGATTCCAGCCAGGAATATTCGTCCAAGCCTTTCTCAAGAAGACAACCTGCCCCACCTGAAGTAAGAAGCCCCTTCTGTGAGTATCTAAACCAAAGCTAATATTGTCTTTGACCCTTCTATTCTTCAAAAGGTGTGGAGTAAATTATCAGTTCTGTTGGATCCATCCAATTGGGTTATCATTGGGCTCAGGGTTCTAAGTCTTCTTCTGGTTCTTCTCTTTGTCAAACTAAACAAGCTCTCTTAGTTCATATCGTTAAAGAATCATAGGAACACAAGAAATTGCTGCCACATGGACCGCAGCCCTCAAGAACATATAAGAAGCTCGCCCACCTCATCTTTGATGGAAGCACAAGGCTTTGCAGCCTCGGCCGATCCTAACCCCTTCCCTTCCAACCCCCCCAACCCCATCACCCCTTCTATTGGGAGAGAGCTCATTTGGGGGCACGTGCATACAGGCTGGATAGTCAATGACAGGTGAGGTGCTCAGAGGGGCACAATCTAAGCCAGGCACAGCCCTGTTTGCCCTCTCTTGCGCATGGGCTGATAATCAATGGCAGGTAAGATGCTCAGAGGAGTACAACCTAAAACAGATTACAGTTTCGTTAGTGCCCCCCCCCATCATATGTGGCATGTAGGAGTCTGGAAAATCCAGCAGAATGATTCTCTCCTGTGAGGAGGTTATCACAGATCCCTCCAACCTGCTTGCTTTTGGGTCATACAGGCCCCACTGACATTTCAAATAAAAGTGAAAAGGGGGATATGTAGGAGCACTCTCCATACCTTCAACCCTTCCCTTCCATCTTTCCCCATTCTATGCTAATAGACTGTGCTCTTGCCAGAATGCACCCCTTTGTGACCTTTGGATCTGATTGGTCCAAGAGTGTATTTAAGCTTCTAAACTTTCTGGAATAAACAGTGTTTTCTGCTTCTCGCTCTAGGGTTCCTGCTTCTCGCTCCGGTGTTTCTGCGTCTCACTCTGGCAGAGCAGAGTTTTTACCTACACCCCGGGGCCTGGGGAGAGTGGCCCCACAGATTGCCACCATCCAGAGAGACCTCATATGGTCTTCCCCGGGGACCCCTTTCCATCTCTCTGGACCCCTAACTCCTCGAGTAGGCCCATGTGCCCCACCTCTTTGAAGCAAATGTTCCCTAAATTGTCTGCTCAGTTCTTTAGCTTATTTATCAATTGGGTTATTTGTGGGGTTTTTTTGTTTGTTTGTTTTGATGTTAAGTTTTTTAAGTTCCTTATATATCATGGAGTACTGCTCTATCTGATACGTGTGTGGTAAAGATTTTTCTCCCGTTCTGTAGGCTCTGTCTTCATGTTATTAATTGTTTCCTTTGCTGAGAAAAAGTTTCTTAGTTTGAATCCATCCCATTTATTGATTCTTGATTTTATTTCTTGGACTTAAGGATTCTTGTTAAAGAAGTCAGGACCTAAGCTGACATGATGAAGATTTGGGCTTGCTTTTCCTTCTATTAAATTTCAAGGTCTTTGGTCTAATTCCTAGGTCCTTGATCCACTTTGAGCTGAGTTGAGTGCAGAGTGAGAAATAAGGATTTAATTTCATTTTGCTGCATATGGATTTCCAGTTTTCCCAGCATCATTTGTTGAAGAGGCTACCTTTTCTCCAATGTATGTTTTTGGTGCCTTTGTCTAGTATGAGATAACTGTATTTATGTGGGTCTGTCTCTGTGTCCTCTATTCTGTACCATTGGTCAACATGTCTATTTTGGTGCCAATACCATGCCGTTTTTATTACTATAGTTCTGTTTAAAGTCCGGTTTTGTAATGACTCCTACTTCACTCTTTTTGCTAACAATTGCTTTAGCTATTCTAGATCTCTTATTTTTCCAAATGAATTGCATGATTGTTTTTTCTATTTCTATGAGGAATTTCATTGAGATCTTAATTGTAATTGCACTAAATCTGGAAAAGAGTTTTGGTAGTATGGCCATTTTGACAATATTAATTCTGCAAATTCAAGAGCATGAGAGATCTTTCCATCTTCTAAGGTCTTCTTTAATTTCTTTCTTTAGTGTTTGGTAGTTTTCATTGTAAAGATCTTTCACCTCTTTTGTTAGGTTAATGCCCAAGATTTTTTTTTCTTTTTATGCTATTATAAATGGGAAAGTTTTCCTAATTTCTGTTTCAAGGATTTATCACTGAAGTACAGAAATGCATATGATTTGTGTGTGTTGATTTTATATCAGGCTACTTTGCTGAATTCATTTATGAGTTCTAGAAGTTTTCTGGTGGAATTTTTTGGGTCCTTTAAGTATAGAATTATGTCATTGGAAAATAGTGATAGTTCGAGTTCTTCTTTTCCTATGAATGTTTCTTTAATTTCTTTTGTCTAATTGCTCTGGCTAGAGTTTCAAGGACTATGTTGAATAGAAGTGGTGAAAGAGGGCATCCTTGTCTTGTTCCAGTTTTTAAGGGGAATTCTTCCAATTTTTCTCCATTTAGAATGATGTTGGCCTTGTGTTTAACATAGATAGCTTTTACAATGTTGAGGTATGTTCCTATTATCCCTAGTTTTTCTAATGTTTTGAACATGAAAGGGTGCTGTATTTTATCAAATGCTTTCCCTGCATCTATTGAGATAATCATATGGTTCTTATCTTTAAGTCTAGTGATGTGATGAATTACATTTATTGATTTCCACATTTGAATGACTCATGCATGCCTGGATGAATCCCACTTGATCATGGTGCACTATCTTTATAATATGTTTTTGCATGCAATTTGCCAGAATTTTGCAGAGAATTTTTGCATCTATGTTTATCAGAGATATTGATCAGAAGTTTTCTTTTCTTGATGTGTCTTTGTCTGGTTTTGGAATCAGGGTGATACTAGCCATATAGAATAAGTTTAGTAAGATTCCCTCTTTTTCTATTTCACAGAATAATTTGAGGAGTATTGGTATAAGGTCTTGTAGAACTCAGCTGAGAATCCATCTGGTCCTGAGCTTTTCTTGACTGGTAGGCTTTTGATGGCATCTTATATTTCATTACTTGATATTGATCTGCTTAAATTGTGTATGTCTTCCTGGTTCAATTTGAGATCATACATCTCTAGAAATTTGTCAATTTTCTTCAAGATTTTCTATTTTATTGGAGTATAAATGCTCAAAATAGTTTCTAATTATCTTATGTATTTCAATAGTGATTGTTGTGATATTTCCTTTTTTATCACAAATTTTAGTGATTTGAATGTTCTCTCTCCTTCTCTTTATTAGATTTGGTCTTTTCATGTTATCCATAATTCTTAGAGGTTCTGTTCATGGTTTCTTACCATCTTCACTGTGTGATCAACCTTATTTTCAAGATTTTATATTTTGTCTTCATTGCCTGAGGTTCCAGCTTCCAAGAGATGTAGTCTGTTGGTAATGCTTTCTATTGAGTTTTTAATTTGGTTTATTGTTTCCTTCTTTTTAAGGATTTGTGTTTGGTTTTCTATTCAGAATCTCCATCTCTTTATTGAAGTAATCTTTTGCTTCCTATATTTGCTCTCATAGATCTTTATTGAAGTAATCTTTTGTTGCCTGTATTTGCTTTCTTATATCATTCTTTGCTTCACAGATCATTTTAATTATGTATGTCCTGAACTATGTCTCTGATATTTCTTCTACTGTGCTGGCAATGGATTTTATTATTGTAGCATCTTGATTTGTTTAGGACACTTTCCTTCCTTGTTTTTTCATTTTGTTTGTGTATCTTCCCCTCTAGCAGTGTGGATGGGCAGTATTATAGCTTCTACTCTATAGGCTTACAGTGTCCCTTAAGGTTTCCAATACCTTGCCCATAAGGGGGAGATCAATATTAAACCCAATGCAATCAATATGCAGCCTTAAACCAAATATCTCCTATTAAGGCATTTATAGTTTTGTCACAGTAAACAGAAATGGTGTGTTCAATTATTATCTACAGTATAGGCAGTAGATTTGCAAAAGGGCCTATGGTTTCTAATGATGGATAAACAGATACCAGGGGTGGGGGGATATGTAAGATGGGATGTTAGTGAGGTAGGAGGTGAGAATATAGAGGAATTAGATCATGGGAAGCATAAAACAGGAATCAAAAGAAGTTGGCTGTTAGCAGGAGGAAAGAGATAGAGACTCTGGGAAGACAGATAAGTAGGAGGAAAATAGAGAAACAGGGAAAAAAAGAAAACAAAAATGAAAAAATGTAAAAATAAAAGTTAAAAGAATATATCAAAACTGTAGTATGCTACATAGACATCCCAGTCCTCAGTAGCCTAATGCATGAAAAGTACTTGGTTTTACAAACTTTGGGGGTATGAAGGTGGGAAAATAAATGGTAAAAAAATATCTTGAAGGAAAATTGAATGATTGTTTCTGTTGAAGTTTAATATCTTCCCTGCTTACCTTCTCATCCAATAGGTGGGCTTGTCTGGGATTTGCTGGTATCTTCACCCTCAGGATGGTGAGAGTTACTAGGATGGGAGGGTTAGACCTGGAGGCATAACTCCTGGAGGCAGGCTATAGCAATTGCCAGTCCCTGTTGGAAGACTACACCCCAGAAATCTCCTTTGGGGGCCATTTGTGTGGTGTGGGTGCCTAGTCTTAGACCCTTACATCATCTGTGGACCCCACAATTCCTGGTCTTGGATTTAGTCTCTAAACTGTATCTCTCTCACCTCCACCCTTTCTACTTCCCTATCAGGAACCTCTCTCTCCAGAGGTCCTTAAGGCTAAGTGCTGTGATCTGCGTGCCTGTCGTGGAGAGTTTTGTACCAGGAAGATCAGGACTGGGTGTGGCTCAGTTGGTGGCAGAGTTGAGGTGCTGGGAGACTGTAGATACCTTGATGTTGGGCTTCTAAGCCCTGGCCATTGTCCCAAGATGGAATTTTCCCCAACTTAAGATGACACAGAAGTAGCGGAGGTAACCCAATATGGTGGTGGAGATGTCCCAAGAAGGAGGCAACCACTTTCAGACATGGGGCAGCAATGGTGAACCATTCAAGGATGGGTCATGCAGTGGTATTGGGCAACCTGTTTGGAAATGCAGCACTGTGGTGTGCGGTGCTGCGGCAGGCGGCTGTCTCCAGACCCTGTGGAGGGTTTCACATCCAGGGGCTCTGGCAGGGGTTTCCGTATACCCAGATGGAGGTGGCCAGGGGAGTCCCACATTGGTAGATGGAAGGGCAGTGAGGCAGGGTCTGTCCAGGTGCAGTGGGCAGGGGTCTGTCCAATGCAGAGGTCCAGGTGGGTCTAAATATGTATTTTCTAATACTAAATGTTCCTATTGAAAAATCTATCTTATTATCTATAGTAAGTGGTTAAGTCTTTTTGCTTGTCTGCCCAGTTGTTTGTTCATATCTGAAGTTCAACAACTTGGCTAGAACATACTTAGTATTAACAGTTCCAGGACTATTTTCCATGACACGTGGAAAGACTTTTTCATACAGAGATACAAATATGCTGATTTAGAAAAAAATTCTTAAATTATAAATTTATAAAAATCTGTGTTCATTATATTAATGCTATTTATTAAAATTTTATTGCTTTTATAGTCTTGTGGTTACTTCATAATTTTTACTTTATAAACATATAAGTTCTATATACAGAAAGAATTGGCCTATGGTTTTATGTTTATCCATGCTTCAGTGAAATTATGATAAATATTTGAGGCCATAAAAATGTCTGTTTATTATTTTGGGCTTCTCTGAACTGTCCAATTGTGCTTATTTTGTATCACTGATCTATTATTTAGAGTTACTGCTTTTTCTCTAATTCTTTTGAATTCTCCTGTTGTTTACTCTTAATTTCATTTCGATTTCTCATTTATAATTTTCATAGCCCTAACATGTCCTCTATAGCACTTTATTCCTCTTTGCTCCTTCAGGCTCTGTCATGATTTTAATAAATGTATTTCTTATTTCAGTGTTCTGTCTGTCTGATCTCCTAATCTTCTTCCCACTTTGGAAGAGGGGACATTTAAATCCATAGGAATCTGAAACATGCTACTCTTATAGTCTAAATCTTTACAAAATGTTTCTGTGTGTTCATATTTTGGAAGTTATGATCTCCTCCTAATAACACTTTATTAGCAGGAACTCACTGTGGCCTGGTTTATGTGATTATACACATATTATTCAAGCATTCCAGAGGTATTAAGTTAAGTCTGATTTTTATGTCAATTAAAAAAATGCATACATGAATTAAGACATACCATAGTTAAAATTGTCCAACAATTTTTTGCTTCTGTGCTGGTGCACCCAGGGTACAGCCTTTTGAAAGTTTAATTTTCAGCGTCTCTGACTTCAAATAGCCTACCTCACATTGCCTGTTTTGTCTGACATACCTTAGTTAGTGAGACCAGCCTTCATCTCTCTGGCAGTCATAGCATTACCTTAAGCTGATTTCTCTGGTTTTCAGCATCTCTCCCCACCTCTATTTTTGATCTGAACTAATTTCTTTTATTTTTTTATAGTTTGGTTATGTAATAAGTTGATTTGTTATACATTTCTCCAGGATTGCAGATTTTTTTGTAGCAGGAAGCTTTTTTATTCTATTTAAACAGATGAAATGTGAGCTCTTAGAGATTTTATTAGGCTGTTAAATTCTCTTAATTAATATTTTACTTAGAATTTATCATCTTGGTTTATAAGTAAAATAGGCCTAAAATTTTAATTTCTTATACTTTCATTTGGCTTTATAACCAAGGTTATAGTAGCTTCTAAATGAATTGGGTGGCTTTCGTTTTTTCCTATTTTCTAGAATGATCTAGATAAAATATAGATTTTTATTACACAAATTTTGATAAAATACTTCTTATTAAGTATTCCAAGTCAGACTTTCCTGATTGTATATGAAGAGTCTTTCATCTCCACTGTTGCTGCTTTTCTAAGGATTTTTTTCCTCCTCCATACCAATTTTGGCATTTTACAAAATCATCCACTTTATCAATGCTTTCAATTTTATACATGTACTTCTCCATAATCTCTTTATTTAATTGCTTTAAATCCTGTTCTGTAATACTTTGAATTTTTTTTTTTTTGGTCTCTTCTTTTTTCAGTCTATCAGTTTTGTTGGATGTTTGTCTGTTATAAATCTTTTCAAACCAGCTCTTGATTTTGTTCTCTATTGGAAGACTTTAGACATAGAATAACAAACATTTTGGTTGTGAAGATTCTTCTCTAGCCATAAATTCAGAATATCATAAAGCAAATTGAGAATGTTTTTCACATCTACATAATGCTCCAGACCAATGGGATTTCTTTCTCATTATGATAAGTATTTTCATTTGTTGAGCCCTCTCAAACCTGCTTATCTCCTAAGTCATATCATTGTCACCAGTGGCTATGGCTATGGCTTTGAAGAAAAAACTACTTACTGTGGTTTGGATATGATTTGAGCATGTTCCCCAAATGTTCGCATGCTGAAAGCTTGGTTCCTGGTGTGGGGCAATGTTGCGAGGCAGTGAACCTTTAAGAGGTGGAGTCTTGGGCTGGGGTGGGGCTCAGTGGTAGAGCACTTACCTAGCATGTGTGAGGCACTGGGTTTGATTCTCAGCGCCACATATAAATAAAAGAATAAAATAAAGGCCTATTAACAACTAAAAATATATTTAAAAAAAAAAAGAGGTGAAGTCACTAGGAGGCAATTAGATCACTGCAAGCATCACCCTCAAAACAAACTAATGTAAGTTGTGAGATGCCAGTTAGTTCTCACAAGAGTAGGTCATTATAAAAAGAGAAAGTTGGCTCCAAAATGCCTCTTTCTGTCTCACCATGTAATCTCTCTCTCTCACATGCTCTCCCGTCATTATGCCATCTACCAGAAGCTAAAAAAATGGGGCCACCTGATCTTGGACTTTGATCCTCCAAAGATGTCAGTTAAATAAACTTTTTTCCTTCACACATCACCCAGCCTCAAGTACTTTGTTATGGCAACAGAAAACAGATTAATATACTTCTAGAACATCCAAAGTATCTGACTTGTCCATGCAACATGTATATTCCATCAGTCACCACATCATGATGAGTAATAGACTTTCTAATGTCTGTCGAGAAATACATTTGATTGTCATAACCAGGAGGGATAAATCACATTCTCTAAGCAAACAAAAACATCATTTCTATTTACATTAATAAAATGTACTAGGTGGGCTGTTTTTTGGTTTTTTGTTTGTTTCCTTATTTTAAAAAATGAAAAAAAAAAGAAGATAAAAAGCCAAGGGAACTCTTTCTGAAATTGTTTATTGGCAAACTGAAACAAAAACGAAAGCCATAGGAGTTAGTGTTTAAAGTGATCGTAGAAATCGAATACTTCCTTGCACTATGTTATAGGATCCTGGAGAATTGACACATAAAAGATGACACAATGAGAACTGGAACTCACTCAAATTACTGATCACAGCCTGAGAGTGAACTTTTTTCCCCTTTACAAGGAACTTTCAAGAAAAGGATCAAAATCTCCCAAAGCTACCCAGCTGGTAGGAATGGTAGTGATGAGGGAGGACAGAGACTGGGAAGTGCAAGAGGAGAACCAGAATTTAGAGGAAGACTCTCACAAAGCAACTTTAACAAGGGAAAGAGGAACTGAAGAACACTGAGTTGCCCCGAGCAAGACACAGAACTGACATTTTTTATTCATGTTATTTTTGCAAATGAGAGCCGAAGTTCCCATTTGTATTTTATTACTCATATCGTTTACTATTTATTATTGGTATTTTTGTTGTCACTGTTGAAACAATAGCATGTTTACCTCCAAGTTATCTTTGCAATTTTGGAGAATGGGGTACAACAAAGAAGCTATTGACACTTCCTTTACTAGGTAATGTGAACTCACACCAGAACTTCCCATCTCTCACATCTGCAGTCCAGAAGGGAGAGGGGAAAAGTAACAATTTAAACTCAGAGCCTAATTATCAATGACCTTTAAACTCTGAAACTATCACTACTACCCACATGCTTAATGTAATTATGAAATTTGATTTCCTATATGTAGTATGTAATGAAACTGTTTTAATTGACACTGATATATATTTGTAATAACTTCTGTATAAATTAAAAATCAATGTCAATTTCAACTCTCTGGGTAATTTTTTATTGAATTGATAAAAATTTTACAGAGGTTCAACTTGTGCAAATGGCAAAACAATACATAAAACAAAATGATAAATCTAGCACAGCACTCAGGTGTTCTACACACCGAAAAGATCTTTAGGCTACAGAGCTTACCAAGCCCATTGGGCAAACTTCACAGATCCAAAATTCACTTTAGAAATTAAAGAGATTCCTAAAATGTTATGGTAGGCAGAAGCCCCTGAATCACTTCCACATTTTCTCTACTCCTACCCTCAGACTAAACCATGAGCTCATCTCTGCTTCCTTCTTTTTTCTGAGACTTTTATGTTCTGCCTTAAGTGAGACGCAACTGAGGATAATGCAGTAGGCTTCAGTATAGTCAGACAAGATCCCTACATTCTGATATGCACATTGGGAAGCCCGGTTCTGGGGGTCATGCTTGGATTGGACTGCACTATCTAGAATATCAACATACATGGACTCTCTGCACAAAGGTTTATGCATGTAGGGCGCATACGCACACACACCACTGAGTGGTGAGAGGGCTGCTCTTGAGGCTGTTCTACTGAGCATTTGGCATTTAAAGAAGTTCACAATGTCTTTTATCACCAGTGAGGGGGACTGCATTGTGCTCTGGACACTCTATATTTCAGAGCACCAAGCAAACTGAAAACAAAGCACTCCACAAAGGACAGCCAGCCCCTTTCAGTGCATTCACTTAAGCTTTTCCTTCCTCAACTGCTGGCTAGAATTTAACAGGATTTTACAGAGAGCAAATGCTGCAGATTGCAAAAGCTGGCAAAGCCATTATTTCCTTTTTCTTTTCCATGTTGATTTCATCTGAGACTGAATATATCAGAAATTATGCCCGTCCGATCTAGACTTAACCTTTTCTATACAATTTTTAAAGTATCCCACATTGTCATCAGGCCACCTGGAGTTGGGTCCTCTATGAATCCCCATATGCATACAATCAGACCCAGTGGTTGAATATCATGGTACCATTTAAAGGTCTGTTTTCTAGGAGTCCCAGGCAGGTAGGGTTCCTCATAATGAGAAAAAATGAAAGTGTGCTTTTGTCAAAAAAAAAAAAGCAAATATAAGTGAATTGTGTAGCAATAGAAATTATACTCAGGTAGATTAGGAAAACTTATACATGCTAATTATGTTCCAATTTTTATAATATATATTTGTATTTTTATATCTATTCTATCTACATATTTTATATAGAAGACTACATATACATGTATGTGCATATATGTATATGTATATATAAAATACAAAAAGACATATATACTTACATATATACTTTTATATATGTATACTTATATAATATACAAGAAGACTTTGGCAATAGCATGCTAAGGTATATGCTTTTATTTGCTTTTCACTTATCCATATTTTTGAAGATTAAAGTAAATTTGCACTACTTTTGTTATAAAAATATTTTTTAAACTGGCACGAGATGAGCTATAAGAAGAATGTGTGGAGAACTTGAGTCTCCTCAAATAGGCCCAAAAGACTCAAATAAACAGAAGGAAATGTACAATCGTATATAAGTAAACATACACAAAACTCAGCAAAATAGAATTGAGCCTGTGAAAATAGCAGAGTTGGAATCGCCTCCCCAGAATATTTATATACACCCACAAAGATATTTATATAAACTCGCTGTCCGAGACTTCCCATGTTACTTTCTTGCCATTTGTGCAGGCCTGGTGGCCCCAGCAGAGCCTCCTTTACAACCCTGCTGTTGAGTACCTTAACCTTGCTCTGACATATAAATTCAAATAGCAATGAATTACAACATGGGGAATCCTCTCCAGCCCAAAAAACAAGCCACCAAACTTTTCCAAATGTCATCATATTTTAAGAGAAATAAGGAGGCAGGGGAGAAGAGGGGCTGGTTAAAAACAAACAACAACAAAAAAATTCCTTTCTTTCAAGCCAAAAGCACTAAACTGTAACCGCCTTGTAAATCTCTACCAATTTGTGCTCCATGTAAATCTCAAACAGGAGTCGTCTTAGAGAACCCTCCCTTAGAAAGTGGTTGCCAGGATGTTTATAGAAACATTACTAGTGGGTTTTTCTCTATGGGAAATGTTTCAGCTGCAGCTTCATTCTTCTGGGGATGCAAAAATGTATTTCAAGAGGCAGTAGCTTTTTCATATTAAAAAAAAAAAGGACTTTAGTTCAGATCATAATTATGTGCTCACAAAGCAATCGAGAAATGAGATTTTTTGGGGGGTAGATCAATGGCTTTATCCAAGCAACAGCTCATGAATAAATCTCTTTTTAAAAATCTAAAATGTGGCACAAGCTCATTATTAAAAAATATTCAAAAAGTAAGTATATAGCTTTAAGGGGAAAAAACTGGCACACAGTTCTAAACCAGAGCTACAATCTCAATGACATATATTTTCATTTTTTTAATTATTGAGAAAGAACATTTTTGGTTAGAGATCTGTGAGATCACTTTTCCAGCAGATATTTCAACTGTAACAAAATAATGCAACACTAATCTGTAAGACTTTTTCAGTAATAGATGTTTTTCCTCAGTAAATCAATGCAAAGGCTAATTGGGGTGGAAGGTGACTATCTCTCGTGGTTATAAATACATTTGCATTGCTATCAATCTTTTCCACCACCAATGTTAAACGAGGCTGAACAACCTAGAGGGGGAAAAAAAAAATGAAGTTCAATGTTAGCACGTAGTAAATGCTGCCATCAAGTGGCCAAAGGGAGAGTTGCACTAGGAAAAAATAAAGTTGTCAACTGAATTAAAACCAACTTTGAAGTCCATGGGGTGTTTGAGTGCCGAGGAATGGTTTCTCTAAGGATAGCCTGATGCTTTCACACATTAGACAATGGAGGTAGAAGTTCTGAGCTCACTAAATATTGGCCCTATGTCTCTATGATTCAAAGTAATATTAACTTATTTCTATTTTTCATGACAAAAGAAAAGTATGATACAGAGGTGAGAATCACAAAAATACAAAATTCTTTTTAATCAACAGAGTTTAATGATCTTCATGTGAAACCAATTTTTCTTTCATAATGGCAAATTCAAAAGTATTGAGCCCAAATTAGGGTGTTTATTCTTAAAGACATTCTAAACAATACAGGTAATTAAATAGCTAATCATGGCTCAGTGAACAAACATTTTAAATATATATTTCATAATTAACAGAGTTTTAGAAATAGGAGCAAGTTCTGAAATTTCGATGGTGTAAAGTCTCATGGAATAATCAACTGACCACCACTGATTTTAAACAAAATCATTTAAAGTGTTCATTTTAAAAATCAGATCTTCTCATGGGCCCACTGAGTCAGAATCTCAAGGAGGAAAGGGACCAGGAATGGAATTTTAAACAAACCCCATAGGTGACCTTCTATGAACTTGTAGTTTAAGAACCACTTCCTTTTTACCAAAATTTACTAATGAGAGACTAAAGTAACTGATTTTATTAAGGGCAAAAGTAGAAGCCAGCCTTCCTGCCCTCCAGTCCAAAATGCATTACCTTGTGCTGCATGGACTGTGAAGGTCCCATTTCAGATCTCAGAATCCTTGCTCTATGGCTGGGAGCAGCTGATTACATACAGTAGAGACATTTCTTATGTTCGATCTTATGGGCTTTACACATGAAAAACAAAAGGTGCTGTGTTGTTAGAAGGGAGGTATAACAGTATTGAGTTTTCTTTTGCTATTCATCACCACCAAAACTATTAATAATCTTATTTCCTGTTAAAGGCAACAGTGTAAATTTTTCTGTTCCTTTGGTATGAAACCAAACAAAAGCAAGGTCAAGAAATGTAAGCCAAAACATGAACTAAAGTGTAGTAGATTGTTGGCCCAAAGAAAGGAACAGTAATAAACTGTGGCATATATACACAACGGAATATTACTCGGCAATACAAGAGAATGAAATTTCTGGCATTTGCAGGTAAATAGATGGAGTTGGAGAATATCATGCTAAGCGAAGCAACCCAATCCCAAGACACCAAAGACCAAATATTTTCTCTGATAAGTAGATGCTGATCCATAATGGGGGAGGGGACATGGGAAAATGGAGGGGCTTTGGTCAAAGGGGAGGGAAAAGGACATGGGGATAGGAAAAATGGTGGAATGAAATGGACATCATTGCCTTGATTCATGTATGACTGTACATACGGTGTGACTCTGCATCATGTACAACCAGAGAAATGAAGAGTTGTGCTCCATTTGTGTACAATGAATCAAAATGCATTCTGCTGTCATGTATACCTAAATAGGATCAATAAAAATAAAAAATAAAAAAAAGAAACGAACAGTAATTCCTTCTGTCACTGGATTCACACTTTTTCACAATGTGACTTTGCCATCCCTTGAAACTAGACTGGTCCCCTGACTTGATTTGACTAACAGAATACAGCAGAAGTGATGCTGTGTGTCCTCCTGGCCTCAGCCAGCAGGGCCCTTGCAGCTGCTCACCCTCTTGGAACCCTGAGATTACCATGCTGTGAAGACCCAGCATGAAAGACAACATGGATGGAGAAGCCAGGCATTGCGTTACCACTGTTGCAGCCATTCCTGTTGAGCCACCACCTGACCACAGCCACAAAAACGAACTTGCAGGTGGGACCAGCAGAACCACCCAGCCCACAAACAGAATTAGGAGAAGTAATAAATTGTGGTTGATTTAAGTAAGTTCTGGAGTGGTTTGTTACATAACAGTAGATTAATTAATATGCTAAGAAACAAACACCACCTTAAACCACAACATATGGAGAAACAACCACAATGCTAAACCACAACTGCCATTGAGTACAGGGGGGTTCCTTCAGGGGCACCAGCTCAGTAGGGCATGAGCCAAGTGAGACATTCATCACAGTGGGGCATTTGGAAAGACCAACAGAATCACCCTTCACCAGAGAGGACAACTGGGTTGAACATGGAGTTGGTACAGCCCTCAGTAAACCTTGTTTTGTGCCACAGAGAAACAGATGTTGCCAGGCTGAGTAAGGAAGCATACAGGTATACTAGCTTTTCAAGAGAGCTGTGTGGGTAAATCAGGGTGGTAGAGCTGTTATCAGTGACCAGCAGCTCTGCAGAGAAGCAAGGGAAAGACCTATCGAAAAAGGAAGGGAGGGAAGGAGGAACTATATACCCTCGTGGCTTCTGGTGTATGTGCCAGAGAGACTTCTTGGTAACTGAGAACTCATTTATATTCCAAGGGTACAATATTAGTGAGAATGTGCTCCAAAGCCATGGTCTAACATTCAAACTGTCTGCTGCACTGTTTAATGCCCTCTATACTATCCATCCTCAAATGGCTAATTCAGTGTGTATTAAAAATAAGTAAGAATCAGGGCTGGGATTGTAGCTCAGTGGTAGAGCACTTGCCTCGCATGCATAGGGCACTGGGTTCGATCCTCAGCACCACATAAAAAATAAAGATATTGTGTCCATCTACAACTAAAAAATAAATAAATAAATAAAAATAAAAATAAATAAGTAAGAATCAGAAAAAAAGAATCAGCCTGAGGCTTCTATGAAGATAGTAACAAAAACCTAAAGAAAAGAATATGGTAAACAGAAAACTGACAAAAAAAAATACACAAGATTATTAAAAAATCAGGCAAAAAAAATTAACACACAACTCAGGCACACAAAAAAATGTATTCTTTAAATAAAAGGAATGTTAATTATGATCGCTCTGAAATGAGTCCAGACAAGACATAATAGGACTCAAGGGAAAAGATCAGAAAATACAGGTAACCAAAAATGACATGTCAAAGTCAAAATAATATATTTAAGAGAAAAATAAGAATATTAGATAAATGAAGGTTACATTAGAGGTATTCAAAGGGGGGAAAAATAAGCCATCTCTGAAAAACACAGAAATACAAAAACTGTTAAAATATTGGGGGGAAATTATTATTATGGAGCCAAAGGAAATCCAGTGTACATAATTGACCTTCCTCAATAAGAGCTATAACAGAGTAGATATTCAAAGGTAAGGTAAAATTGTCCCAAAATAAAGGGAAAGTCAAATGTATAGATTATATGGATACATTTATCATGGGAATTTCCTGCAGTATGGAGCATTTAACCTGATAAATTTACTGGAATTTAATGATAAAGCAAACTCTGGAGGCCAAGAAAGGATTCTTTTGTATAAAAGAATAAAATCTGCTGGGAGTGACATGGCCAAATCATATTGTTATGCTTTGTATCGTGTGCATGTGCAAAT
Source organism: Xerus rutilus (assembly GCA_028644305.1). NCBI lineage: Eukaryota > Metazoa > Chordata > Mammalia > Rodentia > Sciuridae > Xerus > Xerus rutilus. The sequence continues at coordinate 99,726,012 of CM053405.1, forward strand.
ATATTAACAACAAATCTCATCTATGTACAACTCGAATGCACTAATAAAAAATGTGGAGGGCTGGGATTGTAGCTCAGCGGTAAAGCGCTTGCCTCGCATGCGTGAGGCCCTGTGTTCGATCCTCGGCACCACATACAAAGCAATAAAATAAAGACATTGTGTCCATCTATTAAAAAAAAAATAACATAAAAAAAAATGTGGAGAAAAAAATTAAATTTTTTTTAAATTCAAATCTGGCTGACCTCAAACTTTACAAAAAAAAAAAAAAGCATTATAAAAGGCAAGAGAGTGATGTCTATCAAATCTTCAAGTAAGGGGAAAAGTAGAAACCAAGAATGTACATATTAAACCAATTATTTCAAATACAAAAGTAATATGAAACATGCAAAAATTCTGAGTTCTTTGAGTTCTTCTTTAAGAAAACTACTATAATATAAACTTAGAGGTGAATGGAGAAATCATTGAAAAGATACTACCCAAGCATAAGAATTATAAGTAGAACAAAATGTAAATATTACATACCACAGCAATTTAGAAACTAATAAAATTCACTTCAGGTATCATGAGGTAGGGAGAAGTGGGAGGGGAAGATAAAGTGGAAAAATATTCATCACTGCACCTCTGAGAATGGGAGCTCAGCAATGTTGAATCCTAAAGTGGAGCACCTTAAATCATGATTCCATATGTGAATACATGGAAACTTATGAGCATCTCAGATCATATAGCAAATAAAAATTAAAATCTAGATGCATGTAATTAAAAAGCAACAAGTTTCAAATCAAAGATGTTGTCAAAACACTAAATATAGCTGGGAGTAGTGGGTCATGCCTGTAATCCCAGCGACTCAGGAGGCTGAGGAAGTAGGATTGCAAGTTCAAAGCCAGTCTCAACAACTTAGTAGGCCCTAAGCAACTTAGTGAGACTCTTGTCTCAAAATTGGAAAAAAAAAAGGTGGGGGGGCTGCAGGTGAGGGTTAGTGGTAAAGTAGCCCTGGATTAAATCCCCAGCACCCCTCAAAATAATAATAATATATAAAACTTTTCAAAAAATAACACTACTAAATGTAAAAGAAGAAAAAATATATCCTGTATGTACATATTGAATTCCTTCAAAATAGACCACAAGAAGAAAAATTTGCTGTATCTAAGGATGATTCTAAAAGGTTTGGGGAAAAAATGGCAAAAATAGATCAGTAAACAAACAGAAAGACCAGAAACTACTGGTCAAGGAGGAGCCAGAGACTCAATAAGCTGCAGACCCTCTTCTTTGGTGAGGGCAGTGAAGCCCATTGCTGCCTAAATAAGGTACACCACCCACGATTTGAAACCAAAATTCAACAAGCCATCATCAATTTCAACACACCTCCCTGCTTCGTTCAACATTAATCCAACAACATCAACCACCTTTTAAAAACCTTTTCATAATATTTGTAATAATAAGTCATTATAAACTAAGAATTTAGATAAACCTATTCTCAATTTTTTGAAAATTATTTTTTAAAAAATCTGTGTTACAGGGTGGCTTCTACCAAAACAATGCTACCTGTTGTTTTTTTTTATTAACAGAGTTGCTGTTTAACTACTTTTATTCAGTGATACAATTCACTTTTTTATTCTAGAGAGAAGAAAAAGGACCATCTGAAAGGTAGTGTTAGCCCATTGAGTTTGATATTCTTTCACATTTGCATGATTTTTACAATATGCTTCAACGATTCAAAATCCTCTCACATGGTCTAAGAACCTCCAGAAAGCCACTTTCATGTCCTCTAGTAAAAAGTACCCCCATTTTATTCCAAGCAGCTTGGAGCAACTGTAAATCTCACAGAATCTTTTAGCTGTCTCTGATGCTACAGGATCACAGGACAACGGAGTGGCTATCTATCTCCTTCTCCACCAACATGGGGGTGTCGGTTCTTCCTACTGAGGAGGCGAGGACAACTTAGAGCCAAATAGGAAGCTACCAGGACGTGGCCCAGGGATATTTTCACAGGAAAGTGGCAAGCTCAACAAAAGTCAGGATCCCACAAGACTGGACATACTAGTCATGTATTCATTTGAATTAAATAAATAAAATTTTAACAATAAATGAATAAGTAAATTAATAAAGTTAACTGTACCTAATCATAAGCTCCTAGAATTAATGTGTAAACTATAACATTTGAAAGTGGATTCACTTTAACCACCAAAGTGGATTCACCAGGTTTCAGGTAACAGCTCAAGCCAATTTAGAAAAGGCTATATCACCAAGAGAAGCTGCTCTCTTAGGTTCTTTTAGTAAAATGATACACAGTTACCTCAACTCTACCTAAATAAACTTTTAAAATGAATATCTTGAGTGTTACCTGTGACATTAGCAGGGAACATTCTTTCCCTTATTATCTGCTAGGATAGCCGACATGGATTGTGTACTTACAGGGGGAGGTGGCTACAGAAGGAATAAAAGCAAAGACATGGTACAAAAAGATGAACAGTAAGCTAACATGTTCTCCTTTCAGTCTAGATGTGCCCAGGGTGAACAATTCACCTTTAAGCCATTAACTGTTTAAACAGAATCACTTGCTAGAGAAATTATCTATGCCTTAATTTCATGTAGCTCATCAAACAAAAATGAGAAAGCCAGCTGGACTTTCTGTTCATACATCAGAGGATTTCCCCTATCCCAGGAGAGAGTTTAAAAGCTTTTGTTTTGAATTCCTAAGGAAAGTGGCAAACAATGATCATAATGACAACATGGACTCCTATGTGCGCCAAGCATTCTCACACATATTATTTTATACAGTCCAAAAGCAAAAGTATCCAAGGGCTTGAAAAGGAAATGGAGTTTTGTTCTAGGGGATGAGGTTGGGGGTGGACTAGAAAACAATTGGAAATCTCTAAGTTGGGGAAAATGGTTCTGGTTCTTGTTCAGAAGAGACCAATATTTCCATTCCAACACAGTATCCTGGTGGGGTTGGAGCATGACTCATAAAAGCTGGCCTTAGGTACTACCAAAAATTTTCAACTGGTTTTGTTGTTCATAATGGAAACAATTGCTCTGAACAGCAGATCAACCCACATTTAGATGTTCCAGGTGGGCAAGAGAATGAACAGGTTCTGATGGAGCATACTCACAGAAGACCAGAGCCCTTACCCCAGATTTCTGGCCAGATTTAGTTTTCAAAGGGTACGGGAGGGCCTTGCCAAATCATAACTGACACTGAATATCTTGCTAACCTATGTGTACAGGAACTTAGATTGAATTTGATTTAGAAAAATAAAGCAATATGACATGTCTTGCACTTGAGTGTTATAGAACAAATACATCTCTGCCTCGTTTGTTTCACTTTCTCCATCATAGTCAACGCAAGCTTTCCCTCAACCCAAATGCACTGAACTCAAATAGTATCTGCATTGAATTCAGCTGTTACCCAGGGTTTTTAGTGTTCTGTCATTCTGTTAATACTTTGCCCACAACATGGCTGTGGTATAAATTTAATGAAGTTGAGAAATATCAACAGCAGTTAACAGATGAAATACATGTAAGGATGGGACAGGATTCTAAACTCAAAGTCAACCACTGAGAATTCCCATTGGTTTTCTCAGGCTGACCATGGTGGAAGTGAATACCTCAATGTCCCTGGTAGGCATTTTGTTTTCTAAGCCAACCCCATCTATATGCAGTGGCCCATACATGTGTTACAGACAGTGAAAATGATCATGGTCTTCCTACAAGCAAAGATACCCTATTCAGATTTTTATATCTTATAGTTGGCTGAACAAAGGGCCAAAGATGATTGCACCCTAATCCTTAGAACTTGTAAATGTTATTTTGTATGATAGTAGGGACCTTGAAGATAGAACTAATGAAAGATCTTAAGATATGATTAACCTAATTATCCAGGTGGACCAATGTAATCACAAGTGTCTGCAAAAGAAAGTTAGGATATCAGAGGGAGGAAAAGTTTATGTGGTCATAGAGGCAGACATTGGAGTGATGCAGTAATAAGATAAGGAACATAAGCAGCTTCCAGAGCTTAAAAAACTGAGGAAAAGATTCTGCCCTGGTCCCCAGAAGAATTCAGCCCTGCCTATACCCTGATTTTAGCCCAGTGAATGTGATTTCAGACTTCTGACTTCAAAAATGAAAATAATGCATCTGTATTGTTTTAAACCACAGATTTCATAGTAATTTATTACAGCAATAATAGGAAACTAATTCATATCTCTTCTTTTCCATATTTGGATAACTTGATAATTTAAATTGAGCATTTTTAATAGATAACCCAATAGTTAAACTGGTCTAATAGTTTATTTTTTCTACTTATATTCTAAAATTCATGCATTTCAGGCCAAAGAGAGAGAACAAAGTCCATCTACAATGATTACAATAAAAACGTGAAGTACCTACATGCGCAAGCTTCCTCACACATCTGATCTAGTACAAATCTTACTATTACCCTGAAAAATAGGCGACCGTTTGCCAGCATGTTACAAAAGATGAATCAGGTCCTTCCTCAAACTGCACCTCTTCCAAGAAGCATTTCCCTGTTTTCTCTCCTGTCTCTCATGGGGTACTGTGGGACCAGCTGGGCTCTCTGGCAGCCTCTGCATTCTCTCAACATCCAGCAGCCCAGTGTTCACAGGCCCACTCTCTCAACAGCCTCCAGGGTAGGAACTATGCTTCATTTCTCTACAACTCTACAGGAGTGGCTGGGATACACTTGAGGCTCAATATATGTTGCTAAGTGTATGAATTTGTTAAGTATGAAATTCAGTAAGCAAAAAATTTATGAATTTTGTAAATAATTCCTAAAAGGATGCTGGCAACCTTTAAGGGTTCATACTATCCAGATATATTAGGGACCTTCTGGTCTTCCCACAAGTTCTGTGACCCCAACCAGTCTTCTAAATCAGGAACAAGCCTTCATTGCATATTTCAAATTCAGGGAATCATGCAGGAGATTTTTTTAAAAAATAAGCATCCCTGATTCTTTTCTCCAGTCATCTTCAGCTAATGCCATAGCTAAATTCAAAATTACATAAATCTCTCCTCCTAAACTATCCTATAAAATCCTCAGTGTTTATCTAAGGAAAAAAATATACTATTTCTAGATAAAGTACCTACACTATTTTTTTGACAACCTACCTTGCTGATAATGTTTTTAGTCATTAATTTCAGATTCAGGAAGACAGAATTCAGCCATTTGTCATAGTCCTACAGAAGTCACACACGTTTCTGCTGAATCAAGCACAAGATAATGCTACACGAGCCACTCAACTAAAAACCCGTCACCTCAGCCACCGTACGTTACTATTAAAACAAAATAGGAATCAGTTTTTCAACCCAATAGTTTACCTAAAATTCTCTCCTAGGCAGGTTTGCCCTTTATATTATGAATTTCATTTTGCTGTAAGCTCTTACATTTATATTACTGCTTAACATGCACTCTTCATAGAAATCTTCCCTAGCAATTTCTACCTATATTTATTCATGCTGAGCATTCTGCTTAACTACTAGCCTAAAATGCAGTACAGTTACCAGGGAAATAATATTTCCTGTTATTTCAGAACTGTGAAGGTCAAACCAGTTTCATACAAAGGGAAACGAAATGTTTTGTGTCTTTAGGCTGTGTTATATAATTTAAATACTTTCCTTACTGTTTGTGGCGGGGCCTTCCACTCTTCCCCATCCTACTGACCTCACCATTGTTCTCCACTGCCGCCTCTCCTATGCCTTTTCAACTGAGCAAGGTTATTTCCAACGCTCTACACCTTATACAAGTTGTGTAACATATGCAGTCATTAAAAAATGACCTTTTCTTATCAAAAGCCAGAAAATTATATTAATAGAATAGTTCTGAAAATTCATTTGATCAAGTAATTAATCCCTTATACAACATATTTGATTTTTGACACTAATTTTGAGAAGACAGATGATCCCATAGAGACTGTTCATTGGATTTGTTGTTGTTGTTGTTTGTTTTTTGTACCAGGGATTGAACCAAGGGGCACTTAACCACCAAGCTACATTGCCAGCCCTTTTGTTATGTTTTTCATTTTGAGATAGGGTCTCAGTAAGTTGCTTAGGGCCTAAGTTGCTGAGGCTGGCTTTGAACTCATGATCCTTCTGCCTCAAACTCCAGAGTCGCTGAGATTACAGGCATGCGCCACCATGCCCAGCTTGTTTATTGGATTTCTAATAAAACTTGCACACAGTGGCAATATGAATCCAGCCCTGGTGTAAGTGGCCACTTTCCAATGGAGTATTATGGCAATGGAGTATTATCTGCTTGGCTCTAAAGTCAGAAAGACCTGATCTCTAAACTGAGTTCTACCAATCATTTGCTATGTGAATCCAGGTAGGCTGCCTAAACTCCTCTGTTCAGCATTTAACAAGTTGAGTGCCCCATGATCAATTGTTATTTTTACTCCTTGTTAATGGAATTGCCACAAAATGAGCATAAGTAGAATTGTAAAATTTGAAAATATTTTCTTCACTGAAAATCCAGTGCATGCTAAAACCAGGAAAGGAGCACTGCAGTGTGGCTAAGAGTAGGAGGGGAAGTTTCACAGGACCAGGTATGTGTCGAAATATGGGCCCACATAGAGTCAAGCAAATCACAATGCAAAAAAAAAAAAAAGCACAGAGCAAACTTAGATGGAGTTGGGAGCAGTATCAACATCAGGGAAGATGATGTAGATGAAGCATAGCAACAAGTAAAATACCAACTATCTGCAAAGATGGGCATTTAAGTGGCCTTGCAATTGTCCATTCATGTTCCTTTACCACTGCATGGTTCACTGTCATGTTTGAGATCAGTGGGCAAGAAAGAAGTGAAGTTACAGCTAACTTTCTGAGAATTTCACATAAATCTCAGCTTACAACTTTCTTGTACAGCATCTTATTACTGATAAACCCATATTTGTGTTACACATGAGAATATTATCCAACGTATGTTTCATGTTTTGCAATTGTAGTGGGTTGACTGGTGGCTCCCAGAACCTGAAGGTGAGCTTATTGGAGCAAAGGTCTTTGCAGATATAATGAAGCCAAGGATCTCAAAATGAGATCATCCCAATTAACTAAATAGACCTTAGATCCACTGGCAATTCCCCAATCACTGACAGAAAAGGAGAAGACAAAGACATAGGGAGGAAGGCTATATGGAGATAGAAGCATATAGGTTTCCAGATGAGCAGGCAGAATGGAAGCCTGACTCAAGTCCTAGAAGATAATCAAAGCATTAATTCATCTAGTAAATTCTTTATAGAAGGCCCAGAATTTGATGAGTGTGATCCCATTAAAGACTATCAGCTGAGGTAGTAGGAGGTATTTCTGTGACTTGGAGCCATCTGAACACCTTGGGCTTATCTTTGACCTATGGGCAGCACTGCCATTTGCAGGTTTATTAATAAATGGACCTAACATCCTCCCTTGATCAGATAGCATCAAAAGCCGAGCACATTCAGAGTCACTGGAGAAGGATGCCAGTGGCTGTCACCATGAGTCGGTGCTGGATCTACAAGGCATTACCTCTTTGAGCTTTAGCCTTCTTCACCCTATAGGCAGCCGCAACTCCCTGGCACTTTTTCTTGGCCTTATAAATCTGATGAAGATAAATTCAGGCTATTGTGTTTTTGGCTTAAAATATCACCATGTCTTTAACTCAGTATCTCCATTTCAGAAGGAATAACAAGAAGAGAACAATGCTTTTGTACAAAGGAATATCTTTCTCTTAGGATCACGGTGAAGATTTCCAGTTAACTCAGCTCAGTGTAAGCTCTCCTCTTTAAAACAAAGTCAGAACTAAAATGTGAAGAGAAATCGTATCTACAAATGATAAATGTATGTATGCATACAGCCTCAGTGATGAGCCATATTTAAAGAAGTTTTTCAAGAACAGTGTTAGCCCTCACTGGGGAAGAAAAGTGAGAGCAGAGCCAGGATGACACTGATCTCCAGCATTACACAGAGGTCACCTGATAAGGAGTAAAGTCAACAGCTCCTTGCTTGCAAAGGCCAAGAGTGGTTGTATGAGAGTTCCTATGGCTGGTTTTGTTTTGTTTTGTTTGTTTTGGTACCAAGGATTAAAACCCAGTGACATTTAACTACCAAGCCACGTCCCCAGCACTTTTTATATTTTATTTTGAGTCAGGGTCTTACTAAGTTGCTTAGAGCCTTGCTAAATTGCTGAGGCTGGCTTTGAACTTGCAATCCTCCCACCTCTGCCTCCCGAGCTGCTGGGATTACAGACATACGCCACTGTGCCAGGCCCTATGTGGGTTTGACAACACACTGTGGCAAAGGAGATGAAGAAAAGGAAAAAACTGATACTGGAAAAAACTGATAGAAAAATCCACCTGTTGAGGAGGGCAGAAAGAATAAAGATGGAGGATAATAAGCAGTTCTTGGTAAGATAAAAGAAAAACACAAAATCAAGATGCATAAATTCTTTCATATAGGAATTTTCAATGTGATTCCAAATGTTATTCAGCTATATGTGAGCAGCACCTAACCCACAATCCAAGGTTTATTCTCTATGGTACAAAGCTGTGCCACTGAAAAGTAATTTCTCAAACCTGTTATATTTATCATTGATTGTTTTCATGCTGTCTATTTATTCCTTGAAGCCTCTTACATTATCTTGATTTCTGTTAGGGTTTTTTCTCTCCCATTTCTTGTGGACGTCTACGAGATCACTATTTGTCTCTTTCTGCTACTTTATCGTTTTTATTTGGCTTTCTCACTTCTTCTCAATGCTCTTATTTCAAAGGAGCATATTTTCTTCACTTTTTTTTTTCACTGCTGGTATAGAACCCAGGTCCTTGCACATGCCAGGTTAAGTGCTCCATATCCCCAACTGCCACTACCAGCACCACTAGCACCTCTTTTCTTTCTTTCTCTTATTTCTTCTTTTTATTTTTTATTTTTAATTTGTTCTAATTAATTACACATGACAGGAGAATGCATTTTGACGCATTGTACACAAATGGAACACAACTTCGCCTTCCTCTGGCTGGACTTGGTGCAGAGTCACACTGGTGGTGTACTCACACATGCATATAGGATAATAATGTCCATCTCATACCACTGTCCTTCCCATCCTCATACCCCCTTCTCTCCCTTCCCCTCACTCCCCTCTGCACAATCCAAAGTCCCTTCATTCTCCCCTCTCCCCATCCCCATTATGGATCAGCATCTGCTTATCAGAGAAAACATTTAGCCTTTGGTTTTTTTTGTTTTGGCTGATTTCACTTAGCATGATACTCCAGCTGCATCCATTTACCTGCAAATGCCATAATTTCATTCTTCTTTAAGGCTGAGTAATAGTCCATTGTGTATATATACCACAGTTTCTTTATCTATTCATCTGTCAAAGGGCATCTAGATTGTTGCATAGTTTGGCTATTGTGTCTCTTTGTGTGTGTGTGTGTGTGTGTGTGTGTGTGTGTGTGTGTGTTCCGGGGATCAACCGAGGGCCTCATGCACACTAGGTGTGTGCTCTACTATTGAGTTATACTCCCAGTAGGATCATGTTTTCTTTAGTTTTGCTAAATGACACAGCTTCTTCTCTTCTTTAAAAAAAAAAGTCTTAATTCTAAGGTGAATAATAGCTAGAAATGAGGTGTATGGAATATATAAAGAGATACAGAGGCCGGGCAAGATGGCGGTGTAGAGAGAGGCACCATCCAGTCTCGCCAAACTAAAGATCAAAATTTTGCGACACAAATTTCTTCCACCCAACTTTTCGGCAGTAAATTACAGCCATCATCAGAGAAAATTTCACTTTCACGTGTAAGCAGCGCAAGCGGTCTTCGCCAGAGTGCGTCTCCAGCAGCAGCGGCCGCAAGTGGCCGCAGGGCGGTGCGACCCCCGTGGCTCAGCAGAACTCACCTCGGGCAGGAACTGCGTCTACTCCAGAAAATTGGCTCCAGAGCCCAATCAACCACACAGGATCCAAAGCAAGCTCTCGTGGTCCCATGACCCCAGCCGTCAGCCACTGGGGAGCACGCCAGCGAAGGCAGCGCTACAAAGGAAGATTGGGACCGCACCAGTTCTGCTCCAGAGTGTAGGGCAAACAAAGCAGTGGAGGGAGCAGATCTGCCAAAAGGAACTTCCACGAGGACACAGACAACAGGAAATTGGAGTAAGCTACTACGAGCCTCTGGGAGCATAATCGAAGTGGGACATTGGAAAACAACTCTGTATAATCTTCCACGCACGGCTTCGCCAGCAAACCAGAAATTAACCAGGTTGGGAATCTCACACGCGAAACACGAGCCGACTAAGTCCAGCAAGCAACGAACAACGCCACCTACTGGAGGTGAAAGGAGACATACCTGTCTATTCACTTTGAGACTGTTCTTGTATATTGATTGTTTGTTTTTTGTTCTGTTTTTTGTTTTTTGTTTTGTTTGTTTGTTTGTCTGTTTGGGTTTTTTTTCTTCTTTCATTTTTTTTCCTCTCTCTCTTTTTACTTCCTCCCCTTTTTTCCTTCTATGCTCTTCCACTCTCACTTTGTATTTTATCCTTTATCTTTCTCTCCCAATATTTCTACTGTTTAATCTTTTTGCTTTATTTCTCTGTTCTTTCCCATCTTTCTCTATCCTCCCCTCGTTTCTCTCCCACTCCTCCTACCCTCTAATCCCCAACAGTTGTGAATCCAAAGATTTGTTTTACAGTGGGATATAGTAGATTGGAACTCCTGAACCAAATACTGGAGGAGCACTAGATAGTCCTGTTTCTACCATTTACATAAGTTTTATTTTTCTTGCTATCGTTGCTTGCTGTACCCTACATCTCTTCCTCCCTACCGGTCCTCCCCAGCTCACTGTCACCCTCTCAAGTACTAGTCAGCCCCTCTTGGATTCATTATTCATGCGTTATAAGAGCTAATAACCATACCCTCACTTCCTACTAACCCAACAATCTATCCTACACCCCACCCTCAAGGTTCCCTAGCCCACCAACAGTAACTATAGACTCCTGTGCGAACTTATTGTTTACATAATAGATTGCTAAAGAACCCATAATTGTTGTATATTGTGACTAAACTGTAAATGTATTAGGAACTTCTTGGTTTG
>CM053405.1:99737574-99800029 GCA_028644305.1 Xerus rutilus
GCATATAAAGATGTTTAATATGAAGAATGTAATCTGCTTATAATTTTGTGCAAAGTTAGAAAAATTATGATTGTAACAATTTTTTTCTATTTGCCTCAACAAATGTCTTCAGTGAATAGTGTGTACAGCTTCTGATAATTTGTTTTTTTTTCTGTTATGTTTGCCAACATGTATTAAAATGCAACTTATGGGAAAAAAAAAAAACTGTGGTACATATACACAATGGAATATTATTCAGCAATAAAAGAGAATAAAATTAAAAAATAAAATAAAATATTTACACACACACACACACACACACACACACACACACAGACACACTGATAGAACAGGAAAGAAAGATAAAAGAATTTGATTTAGTTGAGTGACCCTTAGCTTAAGTAGCCACAGATGATGAGAGCCATTTTATCCTGCAGAACCCTCAAAAGGCTATGCCCTTGGAGACACCAGGCAAGGGGGTTGATGGAGGAGACACAAATTTAAAATAGGGAGACAGTTCATAAGTCAACATAAGGAAGGGATGTGCTGTCTCTCACCACCACATAGAGAAGATGAGGAGCTAAGCAAAAACTCCTCAATGGGAAATAGAAAATCTTCTCAATAGATATTAAACAATCTTAGACAAAATATATTCACATGCTAATAAATAAAAATGCCCTAGGAAAAATGGCCTTCTGCTTGGTCACCCTAAGGAAAAGGCCAAGCCGTTAAAATAAATAGGTTGAAAAAGATATTCCATGCAAATGGTAGTCAAATGGTAGTTGTAGTAGATATACTAATATCAGAAAAAAACACATCTTAAGAGAGAAGGATGTTATATAATGATAGAAGTGTTGATCTCCCAGCAACACACAATTGTAAACATGTATGTGTCTAATAATAGTTCCCAAAATATAGGAAGCAAAAACTGACCAATATAAGACACTCCACCCAACAAAGATGGAATACACACTCTTCCCAAGTGCTCATAGAACATTCTTTAGGATAAACTATATATGTAGTCATAAAACAAATTGGAATAAATTTTAAAAGACTGAAATTATACAAACTATATTCTCTGACCACAACAAAGTGAAATTAGAAATTGAGAACAGAAGGAAGCGTAGATAAGTCTCAAATATTTAGAAATTGAACAATATACTCCTAATCAATGACTTTTATAATAAATCACAATCTCGAACATCTCCTAAAATTAAGAATAAAATCAAGGACATTACTGCCAACTTTACAGATAAAATAAGGATTATAAGAGAATACTAAAAGAGGTGTCTAACAATAAATTAAATAACCTAGGTAAAGCTAACCAAGGCCGAGAAATACAAACTATTGAAACTAACCAAAGAAGAATGGAAAATTTGAATAGACCTATAACAAATAAAGAAGATAAATCATTAAACAGAAAAAATAAAAAACAACTTTCGACAAAGAAAAGTCCAAATTTCATTGGTAAATTCTACCAAAGGTTTAAAGAAGAACAAACACTAATCTCCCTTAAATTCTTTCATAAAATAGAAAAGAAAGGAACACTTGCTAACCCATGTTATGAGGTCATGATTACTCTGATGCTGAAATCAGACAAAACACTCTAGGTAACATTTACACCAATTTCCCTATACATGCAAAAGCTCCAGAAAAATACTTGGCGCTAAATCTAATAGCATATTGAAATGATTATGTGTCATGACCAAGAATGGTTCTGAATCAATGTGATACACTAAAATAGAAAACACATAATTATCTCAACCAACACCAAGAAAGGCATTTAGCAAAATCTCTAACACTCTTTCAGGATAAAAATACTCAACAAATTAGAAATAAAAAGGTACTTCCCCAACTAACATCATACTCAATGGTAAGATACTGAGGTCTTCGCCCCAAAATAAAACACAGGACAAGGATGTCTGCTCTCACCACTTCTATTTCATGTTACATTGAAGTTCTCATCAGGTCAATTAGGCAAGAAAATGAAATTAAAGGCATCTCAGTTGGAAATACAGAAGTAATACTATATAAAATGTTAACTGTGATGCAAATGACAGAAAACCAAAGAAAAGGTGTTCAACATCAGTAGTCATTAGGGAAATGCAAATCAAAAATAAAAAGAGAAGCCAATCACACCTATTAGGATGTCTATAATTTTATTTATTTATTCATTTTTTGGTACCGGGGATTGAACTCAGGGGTACTCGACCACTGAGCAACATCCCTAGCCCTATTTTGTATTTTGTTTAGAGACAGGGTCTCACTGAGTTGCTTAGCGCCTCATGGTGGCTGAGGCTGGCTTTGAACTAGCAATTCTCCTGTCAGCCTCCCAAAGTGCTGGGATTACAGGTGTGCCCCACCATGCCCTGCTTATAATTTTAAAATATATTTTTTTAAACTAAAAAAAAATATGTGATGGCAAGTATGTAGAGAGATTGGAACCTTCATATATTGGGGATAGGCTGTAAAATAGTGCTATCACTGTGGAAAAGTTTGCCAGTTTCACAATTTGGTACAAGAAAGAGTTATTACATAGCCCAGAAATCCTACTGTTAGGGAAAAGAGAACATAAGTTCACACAAAAGCTTGTACACAAATGTTTATACCATCAATATTCATCACAGCTAAAGGATGATTGCAACCCTTGTTCCTCAATTGGTAAATGAATAAATGAAATGTGGTATATCTATAAAATGAAATGTTGTTCAGCCATAAAAAGGAATAAAGTTGCACATATGAACCTTGAAAACATGCTGATTGAAAGAAACCAGTCCAAAGAGCTACATATTGTATGATTCCCTATACATGAAATACCCAGAAGAGACGAGCCAATAGAGACTCAAAGATTAGTGGTGGGGGGGGATGTACTGTAGGGAGCATTGGGAAGTGACTGCTTAATGGGGATAGGATTTCTCTTGGGGGTGATGAATATGTTTAGGAGTTTGACAGTAGTGTAAATTGTACATCATCATAAATATATTTAACATCCCTGAATTCTACATTTTAAAATAGTTTAAATGCTAAACTTTTGTTAGGTGAATTTGATCTCAATAACAGATAAGAACAGTGTGTGAAAAGTTGGATAGAGCTCAATGATACATCTGAGCTCAAAAATAAAGGAAACCTGCAAGAGTTTGCCTATTTCTAAAAATATATTTTTTAAATCAGACAACATTTTTCAAGATAAAATGTCTAGAAGGAAAAACTCCTGATTAGCAATTGAGAAATGTTACTGAATTGCATTCATGTTCTTTTGGGCCCCTAAAAGTACTATTTCTATTTAGCATCACACACATTTTATTCACTGTAAGGATACTGTGAAAGCACAAAGGGCAGAAAAGATAAGTAAAATCTGATTTCCCCCCAGAGAAAGAAATTTCATATACGTATTAACACACAGACATACTTGAAAATAGAAAATTATTCATTTGTGTCTAAAACCAGCAAATAGAATAATCCCTTAGCCAACTATAATATAAAAATTTTTTATGAAATAAAATGAAAATTTCAATTTGTATATTTAAGCAATAAATATACAAAGAAATCTGAATAATTTAGCTGCTCTCCTTAATTTTTCTTTAATTTTTCCATTTATTAAATCAGTTAGGAGCAACACAATTTTATGAAGTTCCATTGTTTTCATTTTGGTTAATATCCAATTTAGAAAAAATTAATCCTTTATGTGCAACCCCATAATGTAAATTCATAGGAATTGCAATTTATGGTCTGTACACATCTGAAAGTGAAATGTTGAGTAGCATTTGAACTAAATTTTTAGATCTTGAGCTAATGAGATTTCCACATCTATACTAAAAACAGTGTAGAATTATTAAGATGAAACATTCATGAAATGTCAGTTAGATGCATAATGAATCTTATAATACCAAGGACTCTTCAAAAGAGCAATTGACTTATAAAATATTTCTTACATAAAACTATATTTTTAAAATGGATTCTTACAGCAGAAGGGGAAAGATTTCTTTCTTTTTAACACAAGTTGATAATTTAATAATTTTATATCAGAAACTAGAGGAAAACTGGAGGCCATGGTAGCAAATATCAGAACAAAACTAAGTTTGAATTATGTTTGTGCTTTAACATTTTTGAGAACCATCCCCAGACTCTTGATGGTTCCATTTTCTCCCAGATAAATGGAAATCTGTGAGCATCTTCCTCTAAGGCTCACTGACGTCTCAAAGACACCACGGCCAATCAACTGAACACTTTCTCAAGTGCCTCATAGCTCAAATCTGAGCCAAGTAGTCCCTTCTCCTTTCCACTTTCCCCTTCTTTGGAATCCCAGATGATCTCCCCGAACCTCTGGGATTTCCTTTTCTCCACATCATAGTAGTTTTTAGCTTGCCCTCACTGATAGATTCTTCCATCAGTAAACAGACACAGCCAAGCCCCACCAATCCCAAAGACATGCACAGAACACCTTCCTCGATCCAGCACCCCAGCCATTTATTCCTCTTTCTCTTTTCCTCTCAGCCAAACTTCTTGTAAAGAGAATCCAAATAGTTCAAAATCTCTTTTATGTTGCCATGTTCTAAAAGGCAAATTGAACTTGAAAAGGAAAATTGAACTTGAATGTCATCTTTGTTGATGGTCTTTGGTATATAAAAAAGAGTGTAATTGACTTGATTGAATCATGGAGCTCAGCCATAGGCAAAATTCTGATGTGGCTGACTTCATTCTTTAGACTTTTTAATAGAACTGGAAGAAGGTCACACCAGCAAAGCTGAGAGACTAATGAGACTAATATCTAATAATCACAATTGTTTTAAGTAAAATATAAAGAGATCCTATATGGAGTCTAGGGCAGGGGTGGGGAAAGAACATGAAAACAGAAGGCAGACTATTAAAATGGAAAGGGATGGGGAGGGGGAGGAGAATCATGGGGGTGGATATAATCAAAGTATGTTATATACATGTATAAATATGCCACAATGAAACACATTTTTCTATATAATTAAAATGCATTAATAAAAATATTTAAAGGGATCGTTTTTGAAAAGTCTTTCTTACTAAATCTGTCCCTTGGTGTTATGAACCTTTTGCTCACTATCCCTTAAAAAGAACTTGTTAATTAACTTGAGGACCTGATTAGGAGAAGGGTTTTAGCCAATAATCCCACTAAATATTATACCATCCATCTGACTTCTAACAATTTTCAAATTTTTCCACGCACTTATACATACTTACCTATAGGTGCTCACAAAACACAAAATTAAAAAAATTTAATTTCAATTGAAGTTAAATAAATACTATAGCATTTACGATCATGATTTTATCTCCCAAAGCATAGCTGGTAGAAGTTGAGCCTGGGAGGTCATACAGAAGTCATACTACCATTGATTTAGGCCCTGGTATAATATAGGACATTATTATAGCTCTTCTTTCAAGAAACTTGGCTGGTAAGAAAGAAGAAAGCAGAATAATTCGGTGGGACAGCTGGATCAAGGAAGGTGTTTTACTTGTATTTTACGATTGGAGAGGCTTTGCTATGTTCACTGACTGAGGGAAGAATCTATCAGGAGATCAGCAAATGTTGGCCCAAGTATGAGAAAGGAGAGTCAGGAAAGCAACTCTTCCAAATTCATCACTTCATTTGATTGGCACACTCTGTGAAGATGCCAAAGCCTAAGAGAACAGTCTTCACAGAATCGTTGTTGGTTGTCTTGAAAGAAGTGTTCCCTTACTGGAGATGAAATTGAGGCCCAGAAAGATTGAGCAATACAGCTAGTCAGTGACTAGCCTCTTGCAAGAATGATCCAGTTCTCTCTCTGAAGCCACTGCCCCAGGTGAGATAGAGAAAGAGAAAAGAAGAAAGGAAATATTTGACACTTGCTTAGCAAGTGGAATCATTACCATATTTCACAGCAGTCTTTTGTCTGTTTTCTACAAAATAAATTCAGTTTCCCAATTGATTTGTTGCTCAAGACAAACACCTTACTTGCAGAAATTTGAATTACTACCAACACATGCCTCAGCTTCATACTGACTAAATGTACCTTCAGCATTTCCACATCTTCTTTTCCTTGGCAGGTCTACCCCTATATGCCATCTAAGTAATACTAGTCAATAATAGCTACCATTTATTGAGTACCTACTGTTAACCAGGAACTTGGCTACAATTAACATTTCACATCTTCCTCATCAAAACTCCACAAAATGAGCTTTATTAATTTCCTTTTTGCAATGCAGAGACTGAGGCTTAGAGACATTAGCAACCTACCTAAGCTCATAGAGCCAGCAAGTGTCAGACCATATTTAAATATGGATATATCCACAGAGTTCAAATCTTCACAGTATCCCACGTCCTAATGCTGTCTGGTGCCTTCCCTGCTCAGTCTTTGGACCTTCACTGCCATCTTTCTTGAAAGATGAAAGAAAGGGTCCCATATTTCCCCAGTAGCTGAGAATCACAGTTACCCCAAACCACTGATAATTATTTGTCTTTCTATGAGAGATCTAAAACTTAGAGATCTAAAACTCTTTTTAAAAATGTAGACCACTGAGGCTTAACCAACTTTGCCAAATTGGACTTCATAAGGATTAAATATGCAAGTATATAGTCTTGGCCATGAATTGAAATATGAATTGCTAATCCAGGTCCTAGAACTTATTAAATACATTTGGACAGAAATCTCTCCATATACTATTTAGTACATAGTGAAGAGTATATACAGTTTTCTTTTAAGCACCACATAAGGAATAAATTCAACATTTCGTGGTATTTAGGGCAGCAGTTTTTAAACACTTTTAAAACTGACCCCAACCTTTAAACAAAATTTGTCCTAGGTCTTCAATGTAACAGAAGGAAAGAGATAGCATATTCAACAGGTTCATAGAGGAAAGTGTAATAAATGATTATCAAGACAGGTGCAGCAACCTGGGTGCAGTGGTGCATGCCTGTAATCCCAGGTGCTCGGGAGGCTGACACAGGAGGATTGTGAATTCAAAGCCAGTCTCAGACAAGGTGCTAAGCAACTCAATGAGACTCTGTCTCTAAATAAAATACAAAATTGATCTGGGGATGTGGCTCAGTGGTCGAGTGCCCCTGAGTTCAATCCCCGGCACCAAAAAATAGAAAAGGAAAAAGAAAGTAAGGTGCAGCAGGGTTTAAGAAAATCAAAGCTAATAAAATATGTGGGGTATAGTATGTCACTAGAATAAAGCTGGTGTTGATCAGTTGACTCTCTCTAAAAGCATGGGGCTGTCATTGATTTGCTCACTTCCAGAAGAGCATAGTAACACTGTCCTTGATTAGCACATTTTCAGAAGCATGGCCACTGGAGTGTTTTTGTCGAATGACTTTCATAGCTTGTGGACTAATGTAAAGTTACCTTGACATATACATTATTGGGAGAAATATTAATTAGTATAGCCACCATAGAGAACTAAAATATGAAGGAGATTCAAGATGGCAGATGAGAGTAAGGTTCCATGACTTCCAATGGCTACATGGCTGGAGAGTCAAGCAGTGGGAGCACTGCTTCATGACAAGGTGGGTGAAAGAATTTACTGAAATTCATTATCGGACAGTCAGAGGATCTTAGAGACTCAGAAATTCAAGTGCATTGAAGAAAGAACAAGAAGGAGTACCTTGATCCAAGTTGGTGTGGTAAGAGCAGCAGCAGCAGCACTGGTTAACCACAGAAGAGAGGGACAACACACAGAGAGAAACAGTAGACAGATTTAGCGTAGAAAAACCTATAGACCAGAAAGACAGCCCAAACTTAACTCCTCTGGAGGCTACACACAAACTGAAGTCTGAGAAGTGTTCTGTATTTCTCAACTGGTAAGCAGAGAGCTGAGGTGGGAACCATCTTGAGGCCAACTTGCAACTTGCTGCTGCAGGATTCCAGGAGATAATAGCAAACATTGCCATACTGTCCTGGCAAGTGCCCACCCTTTGGCCTCAAGTGTACCTAGCAGAACATGAAGCAGGCAAAGTAGATTGTAACCACGAGGATTCGAGCCAGAAAAATGAAGAGGAAAGCAATTCACTTTCCCTTTGAGACTGGCAGCTTACATGACCAGTTGAGGAGGTTTGGGAAATTAAACAGGTAGTAATGAATACACTCAGGGGCTAAGCCTGGGAAGGCCATATTCATGAGCAGCGGGGTACGTGGAGGGTTGATCTCATTGCCCCAGGAGGAGAATTCTTGGGAGGCTCCTGAAATTCAGATTCCCAGCAGAGATAGGCATCTGCTTGACTATAGAGGTGTGCTGATCTAATCTCTCTGGAGCATATGCCACCCAACAAAGCCCCTAAGGCCTAATCAGAACTAAGCCCCAGCTGCTGGAACACCCTGCTAAGAACTCTTCACTTGCCGCATCCTGCAAGTGCATCAGTCTCTTCTGTCCATACAAAACTCCAATTGACAGTACTTCACATTACATCCACCTTACACTGGGGAGAAGAAAAACTGCAAGTTATTTAGTGTTTGACCACTCTAGCTGCCAGCTTAGTTAGCAACACAAAAAGAGCTAGGGATTAACAATCTCCAGCCCTTGCTTTAAGTATGTAACTCAAGAAGAAATGGAAAGAATCGTTGGACATGGGTAGTGACCATCCATTCTAATTGACTGTTTTGACAACCTCAGTGGAGATAATTCTTGCAATTTTCATTAAGAATCTTCTTTTCTTTCATTCATTTTTTGGGGGGAGGTGTGTTCTACTGTGCTGATTGGTTGGTTCATGGATATATATACATATACATATTTCTTTTTCATTTTTAGCATTGTTTCATAATATTTTTCTTTGCCTTGTGTTTTGAGGCTTAGGGTTTGGGCTTATTTTTGTTTTATTTTATTTTTGTTTGTTTTTCTTGTTTCTCTTTCTCTCCTTTCTTCTCCCACTAAGAGCCAAATTCTCTTTTTATATATATCTCTCTTCCTTTACTTTGTTTTTCCAATTTTTTCTCCTCTTTGGAAGCATTACTTGCTACATCTCTTGTGCATTCTCTCCATCCACATTTTGAACATTCTAAACTTTCTTCTGTCTTCCTATAACCTTTTTTTTGTCTTAATGAACTGTATTTTTACCATCTTTTAGAAATATTTTAAATTTTTGGTTTATATAACTCTTTTAAATATTTTTTTAGCTGTCAGTGGACCTTTTTAGTTGTCAATGATGCTGAGAATTGAACCCAGTGCCTCACCTATGGTAGGTAAGCACTCTACCACTGAGCAGTGACCCCCAACCATGTTTTATATAACACTTGACCCCACCAATCATGTTGTTGCAGTCATTAGTACTGTGGATGACACCTGCTTTACTTTAATGACAGATCTAGTTCAGTTACTTTTGGTTTTGCTATTGGCAATTACTGAACCCATCATTCCTGTTTTTGGTGGTATTTAATGTTACAGATGTCACAGTAGGCAGAGGGTATTTATTTTAAGGCTGTATATTGTTTGCTTCAGTTGTTGTAATTGTTTGTTTCCCCATTTTCTGTGAAATGCTAGGAATCTACAGGGACACTGCACCTTCACAGGGTAGGGGCCCTGCTGCTGAACTTAACCCATCCAAGAGATGGCACACTTTGGCCCACACACAAATTAACAACACACAAACTCTGGTGATATGTTAATACAAGGAACAAAAGAGACAAAACCCCAAACTAATGACCATGCCCCAAGTAGGAATGGTTAGTGGTGGACACTCAGGTCTCACTCATAGATATATACTTGTACAGCAAAAACAGAATAAACACAAAAACTATGTGTACCACATCTATGAGGGCATCTCAATCTAGATTACTTCAGGACACTTTGGCAAGAGAAGATCATGCCCTAAAGGCACACACGTAAGAGTGGAAAATAAATCTATTCTAGCAAATGCACAAAAACAAACACAGGAATACAATATAAAAAAACAAGGTAACATAACCCCTCCTAAAGTTCATAACTCACAGCATCCAACTCCAAAGATATTGAAGTGGATGAAATATCAGATAAAGAGCTCAAAAGAATGATTATAAAAATGGCTAATAAATTCTAAGAGAACACAGAAAAACAATCAAATGAATTAAGGAGGTTAGTACAAAATATAAATGAGAAATTTAATAAGCATATAGAGACAATGAAAAAGAACCAATCAGAAATTTTGGAAATAAAAGACACAATAAGTCATATAAAATTTTCTGTTAAAAGTCTCTGAAAGAGTAGACCATGCTGAAAACAGAAACTCAGCTAGAAGGCAAAGTGGCCATTCTTGAACATTCAGACAGTATTAAAGAATAAAAAAGAAACCATGATCAAAATATCATTTTGACCTCTCAACATTAAGAGGCCAAATTTAAGAATCATTGTAACTACAGAGGGTCATGAGAAGCAGGTTAATGAAATGGAAAAATCTCTTATCAGAGAATTTTTTCCAAATCTTGAAAATGAGATGAACATCTAAATATAGGAGGTATTCAGAGCCCCAAATAGATAAGATCAGAAAAGAACCTCTTGCTGAGTGCAGTCACATATGCCTATAATCCTAGCAGTTTGGGAAGCTGAGACAGGAGGATTGCAATTTCAAGGCCAGTCTCAGAAACTTACACTCTAAGCAACTTAGTGAGATCCTGTCTCAAAATAAAAAAAATAAAAAAGAATATAGTTCACTGGTAAAGCACCCTGGGTTCAATCCCCAGTGCAAAAACAAAACTCTTAATGAAATAGTATAATTAAAAAGCCTAACATATAGCACAAGAATAGAACTTTAAAATCCTCAAGAAAGATTGCATTTAGAGGCTAATCAGAATTACTTCTAATTTCTCAGCACAAACTCCAAAAGTCAGGAAAGCTTAGAATGATTTGTTCCAAGTCCTGAAAGAAATTAACTGTCAACCAAGATTGCTATATCAAACAAAACTATCCTTCAGAATCAAAGATGAAACAAAAAATTCCAAGATAAGCAAAAACAAAAAGAATGCCTTACTACCAAGCCAGCACTATAGAAAATACTTATAGATTTCACATGGATAAAATTAAAAACAAACCCCAGAACTCATGAATGAACAGTAGCTAAACAAATAAGAAATGAGACCAAGTTTAGAAACAAGACCAATGTTAGAAATAAATCCAAATGGCAGAAATAATAACATTGTAATGGCCTCAACTCTCCAATTAAAAGGCATGCTGATGGAATGGATTAAAAAACAAGACCCAACTATCTGTTGTTTGCAAGATACTCAGCTTACAGGCAAAGACAGCCACAGACTGAAAGTGAAAGGATAAAAATTGATGTGTCATATAAATGAAGCCAACAAAACACTTTAAACCAAAATTAATCAGAAGACACACAGAAGGTCATTTCATACTGGTAAATGGAACAATCCAACAAGAAAATTTAACAATATTAAAAATCTATGCCCCAAACATAGGAGCACCTAATTACATAAAACAGACACTACTCAAAAACTCAGATAGAATCCAGTAAAATAATACTAGGTGATTTCCACACATCTGTCATCAAAGGATAAGTCATTCAGACATAAATTCAATAAAGACTCTTTGGACCCAAAAACTATTATAATCAAATAAACTTAAAAGACATCTATAGAATATTTTATCCAGGAAAAACGGAATACACTTTCTTCTCAACTGCTCATGGAAACATCTACAAAATAAACCATGTTTTAAACCTCAGAGAAACTTTTAGCAAATACAAAAAAAAAAATTACATAATCCCTTGGATCTTATTAGATCATAATGGAATGAAATTAAAAGTCAACAGGATTTTATTTCTTGCGCTTTAGAAGTCTTATGAGGAAGTTGGGGCCTAATCCAAAATGATGAATATTTGAGCCTACTTTTTATTTATTAGATGGAGGGTCTCTGGTCTAATTCCTAGATCCTTGATCCACTTTGAGTTTTGTGCATGCTGAGAGATAGAGGTTTAGTTTCATTTTGCTGCATATGGATTTCCACTTTTCCCAGCACCATTTGTTGAAGAGGCTATCTTTTCTCCAATGTATGTTTTGGCGCCTTTGTCTGGTATAAGACAATTGTATTTAAGTGGATTTGTCTCTGTTTTTTCTATTCTGCACCATTGGTCTACATGTCTATTTTGGTGCCAGTACCACGCCATTTTTGTTACTATAGCTTTATAGTATAGTTTAAGGTCTGGTATTGTGATGCCTCATGCTTCACTCTGCTTGCTAAGGATTGCTTTGGTTATTCTGGGTCTCTTATTTTTCCAAATGAATTCCATGATTGCTTTTTCTATTTCTATAAGGAATGACATTGAGATTTTAATTGGAATTGCATTGGATCTATATAGCACTTTGGGTACTATGGCCATTTTGAAAATATTAATTCTGCCTATCCAAAAGCATGGGAGATCTTTCCATCTTCTAAGGTCTTGTTCAATTTCTTTAGTATCCTGTAATTTTTATCATAGAGGTCTTTGGCCTCTCTTGTTGGATTGATTCCCAAGTATTTTAATTTTTTGAGACTATTGTGAATGGGGTAGTTTTTCTAATTTGTCTTCCAGAAGATTCATCACTGATGGATAAAAATGCATTTGACTTATGGGTGTTGAAGGAACTTTGGATAGGGCAAAGGCGAAGGAGGGGAAGGGAGGGGGCACGGGGGTAGGAAAGATGGTGGAATATGATGGACATCATTATCCTAGGTACATGTATGAAGACATGAATGGTATGACTCTAGTTTGTGTACATCCAGAGAAATAAAAAATTATGCTCCGTATGTGTACTGTGAATTGAAATGCATTGTTTTTAAAAAAATAAATTTTTTTTTAAAAATCAACATGAAAACACCTATAGAAACTATATAAACACATAGTGATAGAACAATACATTTTTGAATGAAAAATGGGTGATAGACTAAACTAAAGGAAGAATTTTAAAATTCTTATAATCAAACAAGAATAGTTATTTAAGATACCAGAACCTTGAGGACACTATAAAGGCTGTTTTAAGAGAAACTTTATAGCTGTGAGTGCCTACATAAGAAAGTCAGAAAGATCCCCCCAAAACAACCTAATGACGCATCTCAAGGTCCTTAAAAAACAAAAACAAACCAATTCCAAACTGGCAGAAGGAAGAAAATAATTAAGGTGAGCCAGAATTAATAAAATTGAAAATAAAAGAACAAAGCATTGATGAAATGAAGAGTTAGTTCCTTGAAAAGATACACAAGATTGATAAGCCTTTATTTAAATTAACCAAAAGAAAAAGAGAGAAGATTCAAAGTAATAAAATTAGAGATGAAAAAGGATAATCACCACAGATAGCACAGAAACCCAGATGATCATTAGGGACTATTTTTGAAAACTTATACTCTGAAAACCTAGAATAAATTTCTACACACGTGACCTGAAAAAAATGAATCAAGAGGACATACAAAGCCTAAACAAATCAATAATCAGCAATGAGACAACCAGTCATAAAAATCCTCCCAAAACAGAAAAGCCCAGGACCAGCTGGATTCTCAGCTGAATATATCAGGACTTTAAAGAACTAATTACATTATTCCTCAAAATATTTCATGAGACAGAAAGGAATGAATACTTCTAAATTCATGTATGAAGTATGAAGCCAGTATTACCCTCATACTAAAATCAGATAAAGACATGTCAAGGAAAGAAAACTACAGACCAATATCCCTAATGAATATAGATGCAAAAATCCTTAATAAAATATTAGCAAATTGTATTCAACAACATAACAAGTAGATTGTACATCATGACCAAGTTGTTTTTATCCCAGGGATGCAAACAATGGTTTAACATGCACAAATCAATAAATACAATTCATCGCACAAACAGAATTAAAGACAAAATCACTTAGTTATCTCAATAGATGCAGAGAAAAGCTTCAACAAAATTCAGTATCCATTCATGATAAAAACACTGAAAAAATTCAGAATAGAAGGAACTTAATATCATAAAAGTATAAAGATTATACATGACAAATCCAAAGACAACACCAGAGTGAATGGGGAAAACCTGAAAGCATTTTCTTTACAATCTGTGACAAGAATATTCATTTTTTTTCACCACTTCTATTCAATACAGTACTAGAAATTCTAGCCAGAGCAATTAGGCAAGAGAAGAAAAAAGAAAGAAAGAAAAATAGGAAAGGAAAAAGTCAAATTATCACTGTTTGTACATGATATTGTCCTACACTTAGAAGATCCAAAAAGCTCCACAAATCAGCTATCAGAGTTAATAAATAAATTCAGCAAAGTAGCAGGTTACAAAGTGAATATGTAAAAACCAAGAGCTTTCCTATACATCAACAATGAATCTGTTGAAAAAGAAATCAGGAAAACATCCCATTCACAATAGCCTTGAGGGAAGAAAAAAAAAAAACCTAGGAATAAATTAAACCCAGGAGGTGAAAGACTTCTACAATGAAAAACATAGAACATTGAATAAAGAAATTGAAAAAGATGCAACAAGTTGGAAAGATCTCCCATATTCATGGATAAGCAGGATTAATTTTGTCAAAATGGCCATACTACCAAAAGTAATATAGAGATTCAATGTAACTCCCATTAAAAAAAACAATGAAAAAATACAATTCATCGCACAAACAGAATTAAAGACATCTAAAATTCATTTGGAAGAATGAAAGATCCAGACTAGCCAAAGCAATATTAAGGCAAAAAAGTAATGCTGAGGGCTGGGGTCATGGCTCAGTGGTACAGCACTTGCCTAGCATGCGTGAGGCACTGGGTTTGATTCTCAGCACCACATATAAATCAATAAAATAAAGGTCCATTGACAACTAAAAAATACTTTAAAAAAAAAGTAATGCTGAAGGTATCACAATACCTGACTTCAAGTTATACTACAGAGCTACAGTAACATAGTAGTGGCATACAAACAGATACATATGTATCTGTGGTTCAGAATAGAGGACAGAGACAAACCTACACATCTACAATCATCTGATCCTTGATGAAGGTGCCAAAAACATACACTGCAGAAAAGACAGCCTTTTAAACAGGGAAGACTGGTTAATACACATGTAGAAGAATGAGACTAGACCCTCATCTCTCACCCTGCCCAAAAGTCAACTTGAAGTGGATCAAAGACCTAGGAATTAGACCAGAAACTATGCAACTCCTAGAATAATACATAGGGTCAACACTCCAGCATACAGGCACAGACAATGACTTTTTCAGTAGGAGTCCTACGGCTCAGGAAATAATGCCAAGAATTAATAAATAGCATCAAATTCAAAAGCTTCTGCACAGCAAAGCAAACAATTAAAAATGTGAAGACAGAACCTACCTAACAGAAGAAAAATCTTTACTCACTGCTCTTCCAACAGAGCATTAATAGCCAGAATATATAAAGAACTCAAAAAACTTTACACCAAAAATTTAATAAATGGACAAATGAACAGACACTTCTCAAAAGAAGAAATATAAATGGCCAATAAATATATGAAAAAAAATGTTCAACATCCCTAGAAATCAAGGAAATGCAAATCAAAACTACACTGAGATTTCATCTCACTTCAGTGAAAATGGCAGCCATCGGGAATACAAACAATAAATGCTGGAGAGGATGTGAGGAAAAGGGAATATCTTTACACCGTTGGTAAACGTTTTAGTCAGCTTTTTCACTGTTGTGATGAAAAGACCTGACAAGAATAATTAGTGGAGTAAAAAATTGGGGGGGCAGGGGTAGCTCACAGTTTCAGAGGTCTCAGTCCATAGATGGCTGATCCTATTCCTCAGGGCCCAAGATGAAGCAGGATATCATGACAGAAGTATGTGCCAGAAGAAAGCAGTCGAGAACATGGCAACAGGAAGGAGAAGGAGGAAGAAAGGAAAAGAGGAAAGGGGGGCCAGGCCCGGTGGCTCACGCCTGTAATCCCAGCACTTTGGGAGGCTGAGACAGGAGAATCGCGAGTTCAAAGCCAGCCTCAGCAATGGCAAGGCACTAAGCAACTCAGTGAGACCCTGTCTCTACATAAAACACAAAATAGGACTGGGGATGTGGCTCAGTGGTCAAGTGCCCCTGAGTTCAATCCCCAGTACCAAAAAAAAAGAGAGGAAAGGGGGGGCTCTCTCCTCACCATGAGAAAATATAAACCACAAAAGCACATGCCCAATGACTCACCTCCAGCCACATCCTACTTGCTTTCAGTTACCACTCAGTTAATCTCTATCAGGGGATTAATTCACTGATTAAGTTAAGGCTCTCATAACCCAATCATTTCACCTTTAAAACTTCTTGCATTGTCTCACACATGGGTTTTTGGAGGACATTTCACATCTAAACCATAATGGTGGGATTGTAAATTAGTTCAACCCCTATGGAAGTCCCTCAAAAGATTGAGAATTGAACCACCATATGACCCAGCTATACTATTCCTATTTATCCTAAAGAATTAAACTCATACTCTTATTGATATATGCATACCCATATTTATAGCAGCAAAATTCACAAAAGCCAAACTATTGAACCAGCCTAGACAACCATCAAAGGATAAATGAATAAAGAAAATGTAATATTTATTTATACACAATGGAGTTTTATTCATTGATAAATGAGAATGAAATTATGTCATTTGCAGGAAAATGGACAGAATTTGAGAACATTATGTTAAGAGAAATAAGCCAAACCCAGAAAGTCAAGGGTCTCTCATATGTGGAAGCTAAAGAAGAAAAAGGGAAAGAAATGTGATGGTGGCGGCAGTCTCATGAACATCAAAGGAAGAAAGGAAGAGCAGTAGAGGAAAAGAAACTGGGGAAGGGAAAAGGAAACACTGGGGAAAGATGTTGACCAAACTATATTGTTACATTGTGTGCTTGTACAAATATCTAACAGCAAACCCCATCATTATGTAAAACTAGAATACACCAATAAAATATGAAAAAATCTTTTAAAATCAAACAAAAACTAAAATACATCTACCATAAGATTCAGCAATTCCACTTTTGGGTATATACAAGGGAATGAAATCAGTGTACCAAAGACATACCTGCACACCCATGTTTGTTTAGGCACTATTTACAATAGATAATATAGAGAATCTGCCTTAGTGCCCATCAAGAGATGAATGGATAAAGAAAATGGGGTACATCTACACAATCGAGTATCATTTGGCAATAAAGAAGAATGAAATCCTATCATTTGCAGCAAACGGACTGAACAGGAGGACATCATGCTGAGTGAAAGGCCAGACACAGAAAGACAAGTATCACATGTTCTCTCCTACATGGAAGCTAAAAACGTCAACAAGAAAGTAGAATTGTGATTAGTACAGATTGGGAAGGGTGCGTTGAGGGACAAAAGTTTGCTGTGCATGTATGGAAATATCACACTGAATCCATTAATATATAAAATTAATATGCATTAACAAAAATGTTTAAAAAAATAGTTATATTAAACTAACAATATTTATTTGTTCACCACTTAGGACTTCGGCTAAAGAGTAGTCTTTTTCTTTCCTGAATATGAAAAATAAGTACTTTCAATTTTCAATCTCCCTTTTTATCTTTCCTCAGCCAAATCTGTAGCACAGTTAATTAGGAATTGTCCATCCAGATGTTTTTGTGGGGGAATGGTTTTCAGCTGGGTTTACTACCAAGCATTCCATATTCCTGTGGAGGACAAAATAGTTGTAATTGACAAATTTCTGTAAATTTATTGAAAAAAGCCTAACTCAGGACAAGTAAAGCCTCCTAATAAAGTCAATACAGAATCCAGAATAAAATACAGTACAAAACATGGTTTTCTACTCTTAAGTGTTTAAAAATGAAATTTTAATTTTTATGGCACAATTTAAGATCACTAGAATGAATGTACTGTCATGAGACTGGGTAAGACCATAATGGACAGGTTAAAGTGATTTTTACAGTGAATGAGGATAAGATGAAAATACAAAACAAAAACCACAAAAGCAGTTGTTACACAAACTATTATGTAGGAGATGGCCAAGGGATTCATTCAAGAGAACTGAGCAGGAAATCTAAAAACATCAAGAAATCATCACACTAATACACAAAAACTATGAACAAGAAGACTGAGATAAAAGCAGAACACTGAAAACACGATATAGGAGCCACAGACACTGGGTGTAATGAAGTTTCTGCCTAGAAAATACATATGAGAAGGGAGTATTAAGGAGGGCACTGGGAGAATATATTTTTGAGAAGAAATCCAGTACCCTCAGGATAGAATGCATTGTGGAAAATACTGGGCAAACAAGAAAGAAAAATGCATTACAAAAAAGCCAGGCCAGGGCTGGGGATATAGCTCAGTTGGTAGAGTGCTTGCCTCACATGCATTAGGCCCTGGGTTCAATCCCCAGTATCACAAAAAAGAAAAAAAAAAAAAAAAAAAGCCAGTCCAGACAAAGAAAATCAGGTTTTTAAGCTCATGACCTAGTGTCCATCACAGTGTTCAAAAACAGTACAAAATACTTAACATAAAATTTAGTACTGACAGCAAACTCCAATTGTCCAGGCATCTCTCATTTCACTCTTATTCTACTAAAGCAGGGCATCAAAAATGTCAAAAATCTAGCCAGAAAATAAAGTGAAAAATTGAAGTTACTTCTTTGGACCACAAAAAATGACAAGTAGAATTGACTAATATAGTTAAGTTTCAAGCACTTGAGAGAAATTTAAGCATCTCATCTTAAGATCTACGATACCTAGGGAAGGGAACTCAAAACTCTGATTCCCATTCTGCAATTAAAAATGATTCTAAAGAGAAGCTAAAAAAAAAAAGAAAGAAAGCAAGCAGAAAGGGGATGTCTCATCTCTGACAAGCTCAGCTTTTAAAAACACCTGAATAGTCTAAATAGCAGATGAATGAGTAATTATAAAAACTTAAGGCTTCCAAATTAGGTAGAGATTTTTTTAAATGCTAAAGAAAACAGAAAAGATTTTTATAAACTATGTATTATGCAAAGAAAATTAAGACTCAGATTTTTTTAAATGTCTTTTTAAATATAAAAATAATATCCAAGTTGCAGACTCAGATTTTTTTAAATGTCTTTTTAAATATAAAAATAATATCCAAGTGGGGTGGGCTATGGGAAGAAGGAAATAAAAACCATCATAGGTATAGATACTTAAAAAGAACAATTACTTCTCCAGATCTAGACAAATTTCATAGTTACAAACCCTGTAGGTGGCAAAGAAACAAGACAAAAAGAGTACAGCAGGAAATAAAACTCCTGATTTTTTGTAAAAGAAAAAAGTGAATGATAGAGCTACAGATTGGTAAACATTTCATGTAAGATTAGACAGAATTATTTAAAAGCCAACTTGTAAGTATTAGAAATAGAAATGATAATAATTTTTAGGAGTAATAATTAGGAATAAACATGGTTTTACAAAGAAGTCATGTCAAACTAAAATCTAATTTTTTAATGGGATAGTAAGAATGGCAGGTCAAGGAAATAGTTTACATGGATTTCAGCAAAGCACCTGATAAATAGCTAGTGGTATTCAAGTGGTGAAGGACTATCATAAACAGAACACAACTGTGTTATTGGTTTAATGGATTGATATTGACCTTAACATAAGATTTCAGTGGCTTCACCAAGTGCTTTGCCCTGGCCCTCTTCTATTTTTCACTTTTATTAATAAACATGAAATTAATCATTTTTAATTTAGTAATGTCATTGAGAAAAGATAGACAATGTGTAATGTGATAGAATTAGGACACACAAATACTTAGAAATGATAGCTTTGATCTAAAACAAAGTTTAATAAATAAAAAGTTTCAAAGGGAAATAGCACTGTATGACAAATCAAGGTGTTGCTCAATTTTAAATTGCATTTTACCTTGAAGGTAATAGGAAAAGGTACTTCACAGTTAAGACCTATTAAAAATATTGTCTCTAATCCTCCAAGCCACTCTGCAAAGTAGGCATTATCTCTTAACTTGAAGTGAGAAAACTTAGGCCAAGAAATCAAATAATGTGCTAGTTTTCACAAGTGAAGAGGTTGGATTCATATTACATTTTTTGAAATCCCCAAATTCATGTTCTTCTCAAGTCTACACACTGCTTCAACACCTAAATTTATGTGACAGTCAGACTTACCTCATCTGCTTCATTTCTAACTCCCATACATGGGTTGTGCCTTTTCTTTAAAATTATAATTCTTGGTACAATTTTAAAATGTTTCTTCCTTTTGTACAGAGAAGAAAGGTCATCTTTTGGTAATTTTATTCAATTAGATAAAAATAATTTATCTCAAACATCCAATCTTTTCAACATGGTCTAGAACAGAGGTTGGCAAACTATATAGTCTGTAGGCCAATCCAGCCCCACCTCCTGTATTTGCTCAGCCCAAGAGCTAAGAATAGTAGTTACATATTTACATTATTGAAAAAAATCAAGAGGATTTCATGACACATAAAACTGGTATGAAATTCAAATTTGTGTTCATAATTAAAATTTTATTGGAACACAGCCATGCTCATTTGTTTACATATTGTCTATGGCTGCTTTCATGGTACAAAAGCAGAGTTGAACAGTTGTGACAAAGACCATATGTGGCAATTCCATTGCTTTGCACTGCTCTTTGACATACTATAAATCTCAGTAGTGACTATAATTCAACAGTACTTCAAGTGCCACACATGTTGTCATACATACATTTCATTATTTTTTATTACTGCTGCATATTTATAATGTCAGAAAAAAAGTAAAGAAAAGTGATTGTTGAGTGTTGCAATTTTAAGGCACAGTGGAGTGTGGAATGTTTTGTTATACAATTATATGTCAAAGCATTATGTTTATTATGCAATGATACTTCAGCTGTGTTAAAAGAATATATTTCCACATTACCAGATTAAGTGCTCATCACAGTATTCCCAATTCACAGGAAATCAACAGTTAGAACAATTAGAAAACCAAAATATAATATCTCATCACAGAATTTATTCACACCACCACCACCACCACCACCACCACCACACATATAAATGAGAAAGAAGGTACAATCCAAGTAAATTTGTGAGGAACTCATTTGTTAGCCAAGCAAAGAAAGCTATTTACTAATGTTATATTAATTATGCTTCATTGCAGCAGCCAGAAAGTGTGTCCATAGAAAATAAACTTGTTCCCAATAAAATAAACTGCTTCCTGGCAAGAATATGGTTGAATACATTAGGACCCCATGATGCCACAACAATGAATTTAAAAATAAGGCAAATGATATCAAATGGTTTTCCTTGACTTTTGATGAGTTAATAAAGGTCATCAATACTGCCCAGCTGTTGCTTACTTAAGAAGTCAATGCTGACATTGAAGCGACTCAAGAATTAGCCTTAAAGAACACTCTGTACGGAACAACTACAGGAGTAAATATTTTCAAAGAAGTCCAGAAAACACCAATTCAGTACAACCTGAAGTGGAATCTGCTAAGATGTACAACTGATAGTAGTAGAAAAATGTATAGGTAGGAAAAGCTGGGTTAGACAAATTTTCAAACCCTAAGAAAATGTAGGATGTCTAAAGTTGATAGTTATTCATAGTATTATGCATCAGCATATACTATGTGGAAAATATCTGAATCAGTTATGTTATTGAACTAGTAAATTCTTAATTAACTATCACTAGATCTATTGTTTTGTCAGAAATATAAGTTGAATATAATGATTTGCCCAAATTTACCACTTTCAATGGCAGTGGCAAAGTTTTATCGCAATTTTTTGACCTCAGAACAGGACTAAAATTTTTGTTCAAGATGAATCTCTCTCAATTACTGTTACTAAACACTGAATAATTTTGAAAATTAGCTTTTGCTGCAGGCTTGATAGTGTTAATAAATCCAACCTAATGTTACAATGAAAAAATAGCACTTTAATATGACTTACACTGCAACAGTAACTTTGATAACTTATTTAAATCACAAGTAATGTTAAGCTGGTTAACACAATTTCCATGCTATCAAGTTAAAAGACCTGTGATCCCACACAAATTTGCGGTGGATGTCTTTTCCAACTTCAACTACATTTCCAGCTACATTTTTGGAACTCAATGCAATTGCACAGGAAATTTCCATAATGCAAAATCCTTTAATAGTACAATCAAGGAGAATCCATCTAACTTTCAATAGGAAGTGATTAATCTGCAATGCAATGATAGGCTAAAAGGCAAATATCAAGAGAATGCAGCAGGATTCTATAAATTCTTTTCAAATGATGAATATGTTCAAAGTCATACATGCAAAAATTGATGAGTTTTGGTAATACCTGTGTGGAAAAACAATTTTCAAAGATGAAATATGAAACATGACATTACAGATCAGCATTAGAAGATGAGTATTTGTCATCAATTTCAAACCCCAACTAAGTGGCATGTTATCCCCTCAAAATAATTCAATTATCATTAGTAGATCTGAATTACAAAAAAAGTATTCAAATATTAATATATTTTGAATTTCATCAATAAAATATTTGTGGAAATTTCTCATTGCTTAAGTATATAAAAGCCTCAATTTTACCTCTTAGTTCATAAAGCACGAACTTTCCTAAAAAGTAGTTTGCCAACCTCTAGTCCAAAGAAGTGCAGGAATGTTTTTTTCAAATTACAGTATGGTAAACATCCCTATAAACAATTACTCTAACAAAACCAATTTCATATCCTGGCAATATTACCTGAAATATTTCTATATATAGTCCTTTCTTTGGTTATGATCCATGTGTTCTTATGAAGAAGCAAATTTCCTAATAACTTACATGGGTCTGAATGTGGGCGCAGAGAAGAAACTAATTACCCTGAACAATGGCAATGTTTTATAATCACACTTACTTGTACTCTTATTTTTTAAAAAGTGCTTTTAACTCTTCTAACCCAATTATATCACCAAAACTCTGAAAAGCAAAACAAAAACCAAAACATACCAAGTAAGATACTTTTAACTTTCCTTTACACCTGAGTCCCATTTTTCCACTGTACCCACTCACTGTGTAAGTGACTTCTAATAATATATCCATGTTTAAACAGTTCTGAGAAAAAATGTTTTCTAATTTAAAACAATTAGATTTGCCTTTATGGTATATTTCATTTCCTTTAGTTTGATGAGGTTATCTATTTATTTTGCCTGCTAAATAGCTAGTCACTCTCCTTTTGGTTATAATATCCTGATTTCCTTTTTTACCTCATTTCTCAGTCCAAACATCTAAAGGTGGATTCATGACTCAGTCTCAAACATTGGTAGAACAGATTCCTTGTCCATAGTAACTGGCTCAATGGTGAAGTTATAAACCAATGCAGGCAACGGGGTGTCAGTGTTAGGATGTTATTGAAACTGTTGAGAAAAATAGTCTGTTGTTTTTACTAGTTATTGGTTTACTAGTTACTAATATAGTACAGTAAAGGTCTCAAGCTGCTGGGTGGCCACTTTACCATCATACATGGGAAGTAAAAACAGCACAGTGGAAAGTAACACAAGAGATTCAGAGAAAATGATTCTCATCTTAACATCAGGATTAACCATCTGAAGCCAGTTTTACCATTGGATTTCACCATTAGATGAGATAACATACAGTCCTGTTGCTTAAGTCAGCATAAGCTTTTATCACTTGAAGTTCAAAATGTTCTTTCCAGGACAACTACATAATCATTGAGATTGGAACCCCAATCTTGTGTCAGATTTTTTTAAATAGGGCCTTTTAAATGTTATACACCATCTTCAGAGTTTTCTGTTTCTTAATGTCTCTGGTGCTTAGTGGACACACTATCCATAGGCTGAGTGTGTGCTGCTTTGTCACATCTTATCTATAGCAATCTTAGGTAAATACAGCACTATTAATGCCTTTTTGGTAAAAATCTTTAAAGCACCTAGCATCATGATAAACTGATTTATTGTCAGAAATATGTGCATTCCATATGCAAGGATTTTAAAGTCATTCACGTAAAATTGGATTAGTTATGCTGAATTTCTGTGAACATAACTGATTTTATTTTCTAAAAGGAATAAAATTATTGTTTATTTCCTTTAGTTTTTTAGAAGACAGTTTTAACTAAGTGCTCTATTACGTAGTTCACAGAAATTTTTTTTTAAAATTAAAAACAAAGCTTAGATCCTTCTTGGTATGTGCTCCTTACAATTGCATTCCAACAAAGGAAAGCAAAAACAAAATCAAAATAACAACATTTTTAAAAAATAACAAAATCATATTCCTTTAACTGTTTCACACATGTAATAGACTGAATCAACAGAATTTTTTAAATTTCTGTCTTTTAAATTAGCGAATGGGATTATTTTACCTGTGATTAGAGGAAAGGGGAAAGAGCAAGTTTAAAAAAACTACCTTTATTTTTTCTTTTTCAGTTACATACTTTTAAACAGGGATGTGTTTCATTATTCAGACATTCAGGCAATGTTGACTTCATTAGTGTTGACAGAAAAGAAGCATAAAAATGCAAAACATTGTTGGCTTCACCTGAACATACCTGCATTACCTATTATTGACCAGTTTGTGTTGCCGAAAGACTTATTCCTTGGCATTAAAATGGAGCACTTAAAAATATTGCTAAAAAGCAAATGTCTACACACTGGTCTTTGCAGCAAATAAGGGTATTTATACTTTTAAAATATTTAAGTCCATAATTGAATTATTATACACACCTTCTTATGTATAAGGAGTTCAGATCATATAAACACTGTACAATCCAAAAAACCCTACTGAGAATAAAACTAAATAGGCTTATGATAAGAAATACAGGTATTGCATGTATTTACAAATATCACAGACACACAAATTTGGTCAAATACTGTAAAGAAAGAAGTGGTTTCACATTATAATGGCCAAAACATCCATCTATCTTACTCAAAGCAAACAAAAATAAAAACTCAGTATGTGACTCCTTTAGTTTAAGACATCACGACAGTAAACAAAGAAATAGAAATGGAAACTGTTGACCAAATTATACAGCAAATGTTTTCTAGGCTGAGAGTAGGTCTTTCAAATCAAGAAAAGATCATTCATAGGTTTCAGAGTAACGATGATAAATAATGTCCTGATTTGTGATGTTCATATGGGTGCCTAATTCACCAAACAATGCACTGAACTTTTGGCTAATAAGAAAAATAAATTACAAAGTACAATTAAATCCCTGTAAATGTAATAATGAAGTAAAAAAATGTGAATTTATTTACTTTAAAACACATTTTAAATGTTACCTTGAAATAATAAAAATAAATAAGCATGCCTGGAGGCACACACTTAAAAGACAAAGAGACTGCAAGGAAGGAGTAACCATTTTATAAATGAGAGGTGAATATGAGATTTGATCAACATGTAATATTTCTAGCCAGTCTTTGTTTTAACCCTTCTTGAAAATTCTGGCTAGTAGACCATGACAAAAGTACACCTGTGTCCTTATGGCTTAAAACAAAGCATGCTTGAAGAGTGGAATGGGCTTCCTTTTTTACAGAATTGTTACTTTGTTCATATGCAGGCACTTCAAAAGACTATGGAGGCAAAGCACCTGACCCATCCTTCCAAAATATTTTTCAATCATTAAAATCATACT
This sequence comes from Xerus rutilus, assembly GCA_028644305.1. NCBI lineage: Eukaryota > Metazoa > Chordata > Mammalia > Rodentia > Sciuridae > Xerus > Xerus rutilus. The sequence goes on from CM053405.1 coordinate 99,763,050, forward strand.
AAAGGGTAGGAAAATTCCAAGAACTAGCAAAGTTGAATACAAGAGACTAATGTGCACAGAGGGAAAAAGAGTGACCCAGTTTTTATTGCTGGGGGTCTTTTTTTTTTTTTTTAATCAAAGAGCAAAATAATAAACAAGACACCATTGCATGGCACATCCAAAGTTTTCTGCTTAAGGGAGAATGTAGTCAGTCATTCAGCAGTAGGTTTCAGTGGGATCTCCTTAGGTTCAATCTTACACATTGCAACGAGGTTCACATTTCTTTCTTTTCCTTAGTGTATTTAAAAAAAACCAAAAAAACAAAAACAAAAAAAATTCCAACATATGTCACTTCTCAAAGCATTCATTTCTTGCTAACATACATTATTATCTGGAAGCATAAAGTTACATTATACAAATATTTTGCATTTTTAAAAAATAAGCGCTTTTGCCACTCCTACAACACTGTACTTCACATAGTGGTGCAACAAAAGCAGAGCTCATATTTCCCACACTTATTGTGATTCATTTTACCAAACCATCTGCTGAACTCATAGAGCTTTTTCCTCAGTACCTCTGGGCAGTGACTGTACCATGATTTCACAGAGAGAATGTTAATATGATCCATGAATAACAGTACCATCAGTAATACTGAAATCAATGCAGATGTCACAAAATATGAACTTCTCAAGGAATAACTTTTTAAAAAACATTTGGGCAACTCTGTTTTCTCTGTTGCATTATCCACTGGGAAGAAAATTCCTGTTTGATTATTCTCTTACAGAACATATAAAAAATCAAATTAGGTATATAACTGGCTGATACTTAAGATACTGTTCTGTTTTCTACAACAGGAGAAGAGCCTCTGAAAAATGTCCTATAGAACTGTATTCATCAAAACCATCTCATTGGTCCATTCTATTCATTAATGGGCAAAGCACTCATGTTTTGACAAAACTTTAAAGCTTCCATAAAAGTTAAATTAGAAAAAAATATGAATGTAAGACAACCACAAAACGAAGTATGAAAGTATGACATATTTGTTTCTAAGAGTGAGTCCTTGAAAATATATGTGGTCACTACAGAGATGATTTTAATCACAAGACAGCAGATGAACATGTAAGTAACTCCCCATGATCTGTCTGTGTCCAGAGTCATTTGTGGCGTTGTATGGTTTTCCTTTTCCTTCGTTTGAAAAAACAGCAGCACCTGCAGATGAAGGAAATATTCTTTTATTATGAAAGTACTAAAATTATCAAAGGTTGAATATATAACATTATCTTAAGTGGTAATAAAAAGCAACAGGATAGTATAAGATAGTGAACACACCAGTGAAGCACATATATTAGTGAAACTATGGCAGAGTTATTACTCTTATGCCTCATCAACATGCCTTTTAGTTATAGCAAGACAGTCTGTGTAACATAAAAAGGAGCCACTTAATTTAAATGGCTCTGCTTCAAGAATTGAGACGCTATGGTATTGTGAATCCCAACTGACCCAGACATGTTATTTAGAATGCTCAATAACCTATGACAGTGGCACATTTTTATGAAGTTCATCCTAAGTTCTCTCCCTTTCTCTTTTGATATTTATGTATGATTGTTGACATCACTATTAGAAAGGCAATAATGATCCTAATACTGAGGATTTCATTTTCACTAAGAATCAGTTCAGATTCCAAAGATAAAAAGAGAAAGCCAAAATCCATATATCAATATTTCCCATCATATTTAAAAACTGGAAGAGAGAAAGGTGATTCAGTTTTGTAATTCAAAATGTACATACTTAAAATAATATAGCCTTGATTTTTATTTCTTGGGAGAAAAGTCTAGATATCCTTGAGATAACGATTTAAACTTAGTCATGAGAAGATGCAATACATTATGGCTGCTATAGAATAATGCTAAGGCTGGTATAAAATGAAAGTTAAATGAGAATCACTGATCAGCATTCATCCAACAAATAAAAATGAAAACCATACATACATACATTACATACATACACATACACACACACACACACACACGCATGCATGCACACTAAAAGCTTGGCAGTTTTTCAAATACAGGTATGAAGGTGTGGCTTTTTCCCCCCTACTACACTTAAAAGAAAATCAATGTACCAGAATATCACAAGAAACATCCCAAGAATATCCCTTGAAAGAAAGTTAGTCCACCAGAATATCCCACCACATACATTGAGACACCGTTCTTTTAATTTTTTTTTTTAACCTTTGAAAGTCACCTCTAATTCCTGGGTTTGCGTTTAGTATTGGTATAGATATACATGGCTAGCTATCCTTGGATTTTCCAGTGAATTCTGGTATGTGTAACATAGTTTTGAAAAAAGCAAGGCATATTTAAGTACATGGTGACTCCATCACAAAAATTTGTCCATTTAAAAGACTGTGATTCAAAGAAAATGTGATCTTATAAAAACATTCCTGTAATTCTTATCAAATCACATTCTAAAAGAATATTAATTCAATTCCTATAAACCAAGCATAACAGACATATGTAGCTTCAAGTGTCCTATCCAGCAAAAATTATGGAAGATAAAATAATTATTAGATATTTTATATCTTTCAGTGAAATAAATGCTAACAGAAACTCACACTGTTCAATTAAACTACACAATCTCTCTATAAACATTAATTTAAAATAATTTCAAGTCATTTACTAGAATTTATGCCATGATTGTGAACTTCTATGGAACACTGGAAACCAAATTACACAAAGGTATTTTTTTCAAAGTGTACCAAACAGTACCTAATGACTAAACCACAGAACATAAATAATTCAAAATCATTTTACCAACTTGTAAAGATTCAATGAGAAATATGTGGAATTATGAATCTTTATGAATTTTAACTCATACATGTAAAATTTTCACACAAAAAAACTACAATTAATTACCCAGCTATGGGCCTAGAAAAAAGCTACCACTAGGGGGGGAAAAAAAAAGATTTTCCCTAGATTTAGAAAAATAAGTCTAAATTCTTTTTAACTTTAGCTATCTAGTGCTTTCTCAAATCTGTTACATAAATTTTCTAAAATATAAAAGCAAAACAAAACATTCATGCCAACTTATTTTATGAGATAAAAATCATTACTGTAAAATAAATGCTTCAATAAAAGACTCAGAAAATAGTCAGAAAATATCCATATGATATGAAGCAAAACATGAAAAAAAATGATATTTAGAAGAAAGGCCAACTACTGAAAATACTACACTTAAGAATCTGGTCTTATTTCATTGGAAAATCATTATTTAATACAAAGTTATTTTAATAATGTTTATTGTTCCTAAATACTATTATTTGTCATTTCAAATCTCAAAGTACATTTAAAACCTTTCTCCTAAAAAGGTACTTTAAGTTATATAAGCCTTTTAGAATGGGAAATTTAATGCAATATAAGTTTTGAGGAACAAGTTCAAGGCCCAGATTTTCTACACTTGTATATGTAATTCACATTGCCTAGTTTATTTTTCCAGTATTGTTTTTGGGACAGGTTCTTCCCATTTCTTAAGTAAAGTTTTTTTAATAGCATAAGTACTTGCACTTGTATTATCAAGTACAGAAAACCATGCCAAGCATTTATTTGAGGCTTAAAATGATCCATGGATGAATTCTAATGGTAACCCCAAAACAATCTAATACAAAGACTTCCAATTTTCAGAAAGATATCCCACTAAATGTACTCTTACAATAGATTTGCAAAGGGCTGCACTGCTATTAAGATGACTACCACCAGAGGGCAGCATTACTCTGTGATATGAATGCATCCAACATCCATGCATACAGAAGCTCTCAAAATACATAATTATGCAAGTTAAGGAGAAAACTGGTGCTTTAATCTGTGGCTAATGTCTTAAAAATCATTTCTAAAACAGCTGATTTACAGTCTTAGTGATTAATAAATTAGGTCTCACCTCAATTGTCTCCTAAGCAATCAAAACAGCTACTCTCATACTCTGTTACATCAGCTACTCTGTTACATCACTGTTTTTTTCCCTCTAATTACTATCACTTTAAAATTCTTTGGTTTATTCATAATATTCCTTCACATTAGAAGTTAATCTTTCTACAAAAATAATGTAATCTTTCTAAGGGCTTGCTCACATATATAGTCCAACAAATCATTATAAAGTCATCATTAACACAACTTTACACTGATACCAGTTAATATAGATAACTACTATAATAACAGCAAGGATTCCAGGAATTAGCACATACAACAGTTCTCACAGATAATGAGCAAATTATTTTATCAATAAATTCAACTATCTGATCTTAGAAAATTATCCACACTTGTGAAAATTTCAAATACATTTTCTCTTTGCTACTTGTATTTTCTTATTCATTAGTTCATACTCACTTGGGGTTTCTTCAGGTATAGATTATTGGCAACTAATTGAGGAAACTGATTAAGCTTACCAAACATTAAAATCATGTTCTTGTCAATGCTGTCTTCTCCCCTCCCCCGGAATCACTCTTCCTTATTCCTTCTGTTGTTCCACTAAGCCAACATGTTCTCCCAAGGAAGGATCATTATCTGACATCATTCAGTAGCTAGTCTAAAGCTTTAAAGCTACAACTCTACTCCCAAATCCTTTGGGGATAAATATTAAGTTCTTCTGATGAATTCTAAGGTTGTTTCTTTAAATGCTGTTAGGAAACAAGAATCATAATGGATCAAAATTCTGAACCACACAGAAAACAAACAGCAAGGGCCAAGGTTTTGCTATTGACAATGCACCACCATTTCCCCTCTACTCACTGCCTTCCTCTTCATCTACTATTTGCTTTGTTTTCCTGGATCTATTTAATACACTCACTTCTCTCAAACCTGTCCCAAAACTTAAGTGATTTCCTATCTGGATCAGAAGTTCTTACTTGCCCCTTCCACAACAATTCACTGGCTCATCCTTCAGCCAAGACTATTTGTACTTCCCAGAACCTACCTACTTAGGACTTCAGACCTGAGCTGATGAGTATAGAGAAAATATTTTATGATATCTAATCTTTAATTCTTGAACAAAGGATTTTTCCCTTAAAAATAATATTTAAAATGTAATATTTCTAACTTTGGATCTCTTGATTTTTAAAAACGAGGAAATGTTCAATTAAACAAGAAGAGCTAAGATTAGACAGAAGACCATCCACATACTATTCCAGGTAGGAACATGTAGGCCTATCTTCATCTCCATTTTTTTCCTCTCTATCCATGTGCAAGTCTCTCAGTCTGGACTTGTGAAAATTTTCCCATCTTCTCATGCTGGCTTAGTCCAGAAATTTTTATCCTGCCTCTATGATTGATTAGTCTTTTAATAGAATTTCCAGTCTATTCGCCAAACTGCCAGAGTGTCCCAATCATAAATACAACCATGCCCTTTTCCTCTTAAATCTCATCAATGGTTCTCCATTGGCTCAGGAATTAAGTCCACAATGCTCTTCAAATTTGGCTCCCAGTCTATGTCTATGCTCCTCTCAGTTACATGTTGCATTAAGCAGGGAGGGAGAAATAGAACAAGTAAGGGAAGTAAAAGCAAACATTTACTTGCCATTCCTAGAATACACCATATGGTTTTTTATTTCTTTATCTTTACATATGCTCTTCCTTGCACCTAAAATCCATTTATCCTCTCTCAAAAAGAAGTTACACACTATTTGTTATTTTGTACCATAATTTTAATGCTTTTCTCTTTTATTATTAAGATGATCTCTTGAGGAAACATGTTTTATTAATCTTTATAATTTTAAAGACTATCAAAGTCCTGAACACTTAGAAACTAAATGGACCCAGACTTTCATCCTAATGCATTTTTTTGTACTGAAAATTGAAACCATGAGTGATTACTACTAAACTACATCCCCAGCCCTTTTTATATTTTGAGACAGGGTCTCACTAGGTTGCTGAGGCTGGCCTCAAACTTGTGATCCTCCTGTCTCACTTCCCCAGTCACTGGGATTACAGATATACCACCACATCTGGCATCCTAATACAATTTTTTAAAAAGTTTAATCATTAGAAACTACTGAACCAAAATACAAATTATCTATCTAGTTTCACAGGAAAATTTAGTTTATATTTTTGAGCCATTTTCTGCAATCTGATGAACTCCAGGAAGTGACAAAGCCTCATAACTGCTGCCAGATTAATTTTCCTAAGGTCCAACCTGATCATATTGTTTCTTAACTTTAAATCACAGATTGCTTTCTTGTAGTGAGAAAAATAATTCCATATTTCTTTCCCTGGTATCACAGCCCTTTGGGACTGGGCACATAGCTGGCTGCACTTTCCATTAATGTATTCTTAGTCTCTATACTCACATGGATTACTCTTCAAACTTGCTCCATTTTTTCCTTGCTCCACATTATTGCTCAACCTCTTCTCTCTGACTTCTTCCACTAAATGCCCTTTGTCAAATTATGCTCATCTTTCAGAACTATTGCAAAAGTATTCATACCCATGTAGCCTTCACTGATCTTCCCAGCTAGAAGTACATGCTCTGTTCCCAGAATTTCAGTAACATTTTGTCCCTCTCCTGAGGTAGGGATCCCATAATGCCTTGCATTAGATGAATGGTTCTCAACCCTCTTGTTCCTAAGAATCACTCTGGAAGCTTTTTAAAAATATTGATAACTAGGTTTCAGCACAAACAAACAAGTTAAATCAGAAACTCTGAATGTATAACCTACGTATATTTTCAAACTCCCCAGGTGATTATAATGGGTGATTATAATGCAAAGGGTTGAAAACACTGTAGGAAAGTCACTGATGTACTTCCTGTCTCTTTGATGCTATGTAAGCCTTGACACATCTTCATAATCTAATACCAAACAATAATCTGTTCAGCATATGTTAGCAGAAGGAAAAGAAGAGAAAGAAACAAACACAGATGGTAATCTACTACTCAAAAAGTAATAAACTAAAGGAAATCTTGTTCTCCTAAATGTCTGCAAGGAATGATGAGCATGCTATCATTTCTATGACCTTGAAACAAAATTCTCAACTAAAACAAATAAGGCAAAATCTCATTACTAATGAAGGAGCCATCTTATACATGAGGGGGCCAGAATATTTTCTGTCATTTGGAAATTATTTGTCCCAATGAGTTACTATTTTAAGAAACTTGAGAATGCTAAACTGTCCAACAGGGAATACATTTTAAACAATGGGACTAGGTAATAGATCTTTTCCAAAGAGAAAAAGAAACAAATTCTGAAACAGAATTCTAGGCAAGTTCCTAGCAGATTCTCTGTAAAATGAAAATAGAAGGAAGACAGTCATATGATGCAATCTACAAAAGGAAATTATACTTAGATTTCTTAATCATAGAAAAAGAGGATATGAGGAAATTATTAAGGAACTTACAGAGAAGTTAAGAATTAACCTGATTAAAGGAAAAGACAAAACCTTGTATTCAAAGAGTTTTTAGTGAAGAGGCAGAAAAGTCTGAGGATTCCTGGAACCCACCTAGAGTAAACTATCACTGAAATCATGGGTTACTATCTTTTTTTCCCCCTTAATGCAGTTTTATTAAAGTATAATTCACATAACATAAAATTCACCCTTTAAAATGTACAATGCAATACTGTATAGTACATTCAGAGATGTGCAGTCATCATCACTATCAAATTTTATAACATTTTCATCACTCTATAAAGAAATCTCATTATCTATTAGCAGTCACTCCCATCCACATCTTCCCTGCCTTAGGCAACCACTAATCTATTTCCTGGGCCTGTCTGCATATTTGCTTATTCTAGACAGCATATTTAAATGGAATCACATAATATGTGGCCTCTTGTCTGGCTTCTTTCACTTAAAATATTTTCAATTTCACTTCTTTATATTATTAGATGGTATTCCATCACATTGGTATGCCACATTACTTAGTCAACTATGTACTAATAATGTACTAACATGTACTGTTTTGGCTACTGGGGATGTGAAGATGAAAAAAAGCCTTGTTTTCATGAAATTCATGAAAATGAGAGATACATAAAAAGAATTATATAACAAAAGCAGACTGAGGGTACACAGACTTTAGAATGAAAAATGGGGCTGGGAAATAGTCAGAAGTCAGATTATGAAAATTTAGAAGGGCTTTAGTGTCCTGCAAGAAATCTGGATGCTCCAAGCAAATAAGAATAGTTCCTTCAGGGACAGCCTTCCCATCAGTTTCTTCACTGTCATCCTCCAACGCCTACAGAAAGAGACCTGAACCCATAAACACACACACCATACCCATTCCAACTAAATAAATCACTACACCATTCTTCAAAGCCACCTTCATAAAGCATTCTCTCATTATCCAAGTCAGTAAGTAGTCTTTTCTTTACAAATTCTAACATTTTAATACTTTTTTCATAATATGTATAACATACTGATATACCCTGAAACAACTACCATCTTTCCTGCTAGGTGTAACCTACTTAAAGCAAGCCCAGTATCAGATATTTCTGAAATCTAATAATATAATTGTTGAATGAAAACAGATAAATGTAATAGATTTGATTGAAAGCAAGTCTCTAGAAGGAGTGAACACAGAATTGCCAGTTTCAGAGAAGAGGGTAGGGGTAGAAGCAATATTATGGGACACTGATGGAACAAGCACAAGGCTGGAAAGAACACAGACAAGAAAGGCCATGGGAGCTGATAACAAAGAAATAGAAAGGGATGATAACAGCTATTGAGTACCTGCCATGTGCCAGACAAAACACCAGAGCTTATCACATTTAATTTTCTCAATAACCTATAAGGTAGATATTATTAGCATCATTTTATAGAAAAATAAATAAGCTTGAAGAATGTAACAACTAAATGGTGAAAGTAGGATGCTACAATCCATGTTCAACTGCAAAGAATAAATACATTTTAACCTGCCACACTGCCACTATACTTTCATAACTGTCCTTAGAGTGGTACCTAAAATTCACAAACCTAAGCTGCTATTTTTATTTTTTATTTAAAAACACAGAAGCAAATAGTTGACTAATTATATCTTAAAATACTCTGTTTAGTCACACTGTCCATAAATTCTAGAGTCAAACTGATTAAAATGGAAACTAAACTGCTCTTTAAAAAGAAATACCCACAAAAGTGGTCTAGTTTTGCAGCCAGCAAATGAGCATTTTTTAAAGAAATTATATATAATATTTGGACATAACTAAAAATAGTGAATGAGAAAATGCTTCAAAATTCACGACTTGAAGCAACTTCCTTTATTCACTCCATGTTGACTCAAAATTTATTCTGAAACTGAGAAAAGCATTTTAAGCACAGTATTACAACTAAAAACAATGTCAGAAAGTAATTTAAATTCAGTATTATGTCTACTAGTAAAAATATTGCTTTTCATAATATCAGTGATTATCAGAATTATTTAGAGGATTTCTAAATTACTCTCTCATGACAGTTTAACAAGAAATTTATCAATATGGTATGCAATGACAATGACAATTGGTTAGTAAGTGAGATACTGTTTTAGTGATGCTGTGGGGGCAGGGAGATCTGCTATGTGTATTTAATAATGACAAACAGGAAAAAAAGAAAGCTTAACTCAAAAATCTATCTATTTAAAGTAACAAAACCCATTGTTAGAAAACGAATGCATAAGCAAAAGCAGCATTCACATTCCACCTATGCAATTAAAAAGTGCCTCCAAATTAATGTCACGTGAGGAAAACAGTTGTAGCAGGCAAAAGAGCTCCTCAAATAATTATTTCTTGCTTTTAAAGAGCTGATAGTAATGACAGCAAATATTTTCAAATAACTTTTACCAATTGTAGCTTCTAAGTTAAGAGGTTTGTTTAAAAAAAAAGCAGTGCTAAGTCTTTGAAATTATAGTCAATGGAGCTATTTCTGCCTGCCTACACTTGAAAACTCACCACATGTTCAACACTTTCTGGCAGCTATATACACACACACAAGGAGGGGTGGGGAACACAAGGAGAGGGAGAGAAAGAGAGAAAGAGAGAGAGAGAAAGAGATCATCAGAAACAGCCCACAGTGAAATGATCACATTTTTTTCATGCTTAATTTTTCTAAGCAGCATTATTATAATTTATATTTTTAAAAACTAATAGTAAAGCATGCAACATTCTAGAAAAATTGATTCTTATGCTTACAGAAAAATATAATAATAGGAATAAAGTTCATGCAACACTCCTAAATATTAAAAACTAAAAATATATTATTACCTATAAATGAGAATATGAGCACAGTTCTTAAATAACTATTTTTTTAAATATTTTTTTTAGTTGTAGAATGACACAAAATCTTTATTTATTTTTATGTGGTGCTGAGGATTGAACCCAGTGCCTCACGCATGTGAGGCAAGTGCTCTACTACTGAGCCATAATCCCAGCCCAATAACTATTTTTATTATTAAAATATTTACTGGAATAACACTATTTTAAATTTAGTGATTAAATAATTAAGTAAACCACTTGTTTTGCATACATTTATTCCTTGAAAAAAAAATTCTCTAAAATAATTATATGTAACTATAAGCCTCAAACATGCATAGTATAAGAAATAAGTTACTAAAACAAGCAAAACGAATACATACTTGGTTTCATCCATCACTTCAACTTCTGTAGGGGCTGTGATGGGTGCATTTGAACGTCCTGCAGTAGGGTCATCCGTGTTTAACTCTCCATTTGTGGAACTTACAACCTGTTAAAAAAAAGAAAAAATATATACATATATATCACATACACACATACACTAAGTAAAGGTTAAAATACTAAGATTAGAAAGTTAGAGTATAAAACAATTAGTAGGAAGCTGTTCATACCTGAATGTAGTAATAAGTCTAGCATTTTACTGAAGATAAAGTCATACTACTTGCATTTTCAGCTTACTTCCCATCAGTCTTAAAATTTCTGTCTTCTATCTCCTTCTTCCTGGTTTTGAATGCTAACTTCACTAATGTCTCAATCAGTTCCCCCTTGTACACCCCTTGTCTTTGGTACATTGCTATACTCATAAGTTACTTTCCTTGAAAATTTTCATATTGGTCATTCTGATGGGTTCACTTTAACCTGTAAGCATGCTCAGGTCTCCATCTCCTCTTGCCCATTTAAACAAATGGCAACACCATTAATCTCTATAGTTGTTCAAGCTCCAAATGTAGGAATCAGAGTGATTCCTCTCTGAATTAAATCCCACATCTAATCCATAAGTAGGTCCTGTTAAATCTTCCCCAAACATATCTCATACCTAATCAGTTCTATTACTACTAGGGCTCTATTATCAAGCCACCATATATTCTCTTGGGTAAATAAGAGTGAAAGCCAACTAACTGGTGTTTTGATTTTACTTCTACCTCAAGTAAAATGCATTACCCACACAGCAACCACAGCGCTCCTTTCAAGATGTAAATTAATTGGGTATATTCCCTGCTTAAAATTGTCCAACTATTGGCTTCCCATTTCACTGAGAATAAAAATCTATACTCCTTCCTCAATTGACAAACTCCCTCACGACCTGATACTTGCCTAACTTCTCTGATCTCACACCACTTTCCCTTCCATTCAATGTTAAGTTACCTCTATATATCACAATGTAGCCAATGAATTTTAAAAGCAAATTAATAAACTTTCCAAATATGAATCTTCCTCCCCACCTAGTGCTGAAATTAAAGACAAGGCCTCATGCACGACAGGCAAGCACTCTACCACTGAGCTACATTCCCAGTTATACTTTCCAAACTTCATGGATTCATACAAACTGTTTGTACTACTATCTTCCTAATTTCTATTTAATTTCTTATAAGCATGATTACCAAGTGCATGATTACTCAGCTTTTTCTAAAAGGCATCCATTTAAAAAAGTACACTAAAAACTGACATTTATAGTTTTAGAGTTTATAGTTTCAAAGAGTTTACGGGACTTCAAAGAGTTTATTGGGACTTGTTCAAGGGTACACGTGTATTATTTGAAACCAACTGTCTTACATGGTCTTAAAAACTGTAGCTAGAGCTACAATTGATATTCTTTATATTCCAAAAGAGGATCCTTTAGTATAGGGACATTTTCATGGACTTTCAACAAAAATAAACCAAAAAAGATTTTCAATTTAACTTTTAGTTACAAAGGTATTAATTAGAGCACAATTTTCTTTGAGCATTCAAGTCTTAAATAACATTTATAACATTTAAAGATGTTATTTTAAATGTTATAAAAGAATATCAAAATAAGTTAATAAGCATTGCCTTGCCCCAGTGATAACTGAAATCGAATTTCCTAAGCTAAACTAAAGGAGATGAACTGGAAAATATTTACGTATAAAGGCAGGTAACTACACAGGTCACTACACTCTTTCCATTACTTCTCTTACAATTTCAGCACCCCAGAAATCTATGGATAAAAAATGTGATTACAATAGTCACTCAATTTTGTTCCTTGTTAGTAACTCTATTATTTTCAGAGATTTTATAGAGAAGGCTGAAACCCAATTTTAGAAATGTTTTAGAAAGGTCAGCATTCAGAATTTATGTAATTGAGAACTGACTGAGAAATGGCAAATATTACTCTTGACATTTCATCATGTATGTTTTCTCATAATTGCAAGATATATTTGTCCAATTATTTTCCTGTTATCATCATTTGTATTTGTATTTATGATGCTAAGCTGCAAAAATATCAGATTGCTTATTACAACAATTAATATTATCCTGTACTTTCCTTAATAGTGCCTGGTTGCACAATATGTCTTTTGTACCATTTGTGATCCTACTCCTTTCTTCCCTCAAGAGCTCAAAATCCTATCATTCCTTAGATTCAACCTAAAGACTTTCAAGCAAAAGATTTCCAAACTATCATGAGGTACACTATTTATTATGTAACATGGTTTTTCAGTACAGTAGTGTCCTTAACATATGTCTTCTTTCTTCTAGACACAGGTTCCCACCCCTCAGCTTTATAAGATCAGATTTTTAAGTGGCACTGAGCTCAATGGCACTGTGCTACACTGAAAGGCATAGCTAAAGTACAATTAGAGACTACCTTTATCTACTACTAGTGGTTTAATATTCAAACCTAATTTTAGAGATCTGATTTCTCAGAATATGTAGAAACATTAAAAAGAGAAAACTGAACTCTTCCTTTCCCCTCAGCCCCTATACCCAACTAAACTCTACTTTCTAATTATTTTTCAAGTGCTCTCATTTCTCTTCATCTCCATCACTATTGTTCCTTAACTACAGACTTTTGATAGCTGTAGTTCAGACTTCTCCCTCTTCAATCGAGTCTCTAACAAAAGCAGTCTTTAGAAAACACTAATCAAGACAAGTTAGCCCCTACCAAGTTCTCAACTATTTAATATTTTTGGAAATAAAGTCCAAATTTAATATGATAAGTTATTAGATCCTTCATGATTTGCTTCCTGCCTGCCTCTCTCTCATTTCTCAACACACATCAGAATGAATGAATTTACTCAATGTGTCCCTGTGCTCCATGACCTTATGCATGTTGTCTTCTCAGCCTGGTTGGTTCATGCTTCTCCTCACCCCTTCTACCTTCTTTATCTGATTAACTCCTGCCAATTCTTTAGGTCTCAATTTACCTAACTATCACTTTTTCTGGGAAATTTTGATCCACTAAACCTAGGTTAGGTGCTTTCCCTGTATATCTTCCTAGCCCTTCGTGCCATCTCTACTTATTACACAGCCTATTTATTAGCCTTCTCTACTGACTGAAGCCTCCATGGAGATAGGTACCGTACCTTTGTATTCTTCCTTTCACGGAAGAGCCTAGAACAGTGCTTAGCACCTAGTAATCATTTATAGAGATTTTTTTCTGAATAAGGATAAAAAAAACTGAATATAAGTCTGTTTCTCAGCCATATTCATTACCAGTGTTTCTAAGGGGGAACAGAGATGGCATAGTCAATTGATTTTGCTAAGCGTTTTCCAAAACACACATAGAACAAGAATAGATTCAAAATAAAATCTTCAGATATTTGAACATTATTCTTAAGTCTCTTAAAACAGAATTACCAAAAAAAAAAAAAAAATTCCATTTGACGATGCTCTTTTGGCTGTGCCTCTCTATATTTCACTTCCCAGAGATGCATAAAAATACTAGTCAAGTTTCTTACTTTATAAAAACAGTAGATTCTACTTATCTGCTACTTAGTAATCCCCAGCCTCCATGCTAAATACTTTTTAAAATTATATTTTAGCAATAAAACCATGAGGTAGATGTATTATTAACATCCTCCTTTTACTGATAAATAATTTGAGACACAAAATTTGAACCAATCTGACTCCAGCCTTTGTGTTTTAACCACAATGTTGTCAGTCTGGTAACTTGCAATGCCTAGTGTGTTATATAATTCTGGAAAGACAAGGATTTCAAGTTTAGACTCTGCTCCTCAGTTTCTATTAAAACACATCTGAAATAAAAAATATCTGCAGATCTTTCGTAGGTCAAAAATTGTGAGATATTTCACCATGTATATTAACTCTAAACAGCCTGGAATGCTTTATAGTGAGGCATTGACAAGAATAAGTTCTATGGAATAAAGTGCAGTGATAAGACAGGAAAGCCACAGACTCAGAATGGCTCATTTCATTTCATGCTGCTCCTGCTTCTGAGTATCTTAAATCTGTATCACATTTTATTACCAAGTGGCCACTTATTTTTTATTGAAGTGTCTTTTTTGAGAAACTATGACTTTAGTATTTATTGAGAATATTTTTTTAATTGTCATATAAAGCCATTGTATTTCTAGAAAAGTCAATCCTTGAATCTTTGTTCAACAGGTAACTTAATGACCCTGAAGAATCTCAAAGCACATTTCTTTCATAGTTTTTACTAGTAAAAAGTTTTGGGGTGCTGGGAAGTGAAGCTCAGTGGTAGAGTGTTTGCCTAGCATGTGCAAAGCCTTGGATTTGATTCCCAACACAGAAAAAAAAAAACATACTTTATCTCTTCCCTTTAGTAGACAATGAGAGTGACAGAATATATTGTTTCCCTTTCTGCCTTCATTCATGATCAACAACAGTATTCAACCATAACAATCATATTAGCTAGATTTTAAGTACTTTTTTCCTCTTATTATTAGTTTTAATTTATAATTTTACTAGCCCAAGTATACAAGTATCATAACATTCTAAATAATTCTAAAAACATGAAGGATATAAATTAAAAAATGAATTCAGTATTTTTGCATTGGGATAATCTCAGGCATTATCTTACTTAGGGTGTTAGTAAATTTTTATTAACTTCTTTAATGTCCATTGTGTAAAGTCAGCTTAATAACAGAAAATATATTCATGAAGTCAATGAAAATAGTATATAATTTCTTGTTTTGTTTATATATTTTGTGTATTACTATAATTCTAATAAGTAAATTGATCAGTTACTGAATATTAGGATGAGGTCAAATGGAGTCTCTATAGGCAGACATGTTTTAGAGAGAAATAAGGAGAAACAAGAAAAATACAAATATCCCTATGAAAACAGAAATAAAACAGAACACGAAGTACTGAGCCAATAATCAAATTCATTCACCCTTAGATAGTCCAAAACGATACAATGAGCCATCTCTGGGAATCATATAAGAGTAAGAAGAGGCTAAGAAAATAAATTTGTGGTAACAGTATAAAAGCAGCAGAAAAGATTTCTAACAGTGCCTTAATTGTTGCAGATTTTGCTGAACCATGAATAAAATACTTGCTATAATACATACGTATGAACTTAGAAACATGTAAACATATAGAGACATACTGGATGCAGTTTGTTATGTAAATTAAATATAATTTGCTCAATTAGCTTTTCCAATGATATGAATTGAGGATGTGAAGAAGTTTTACTATTCAGGCTTCTGAGTCTTTCACTCCAAACTTTTTAAAGAAGTATTCAAATACTTCTAAGCATTAATGAAAACTCTACACACCACAAAATTCTATAAAAATAGTTGGTTACATCATTTAAATGACATCTAAAATTAGCTCTAAAACATGAATGCTTGTAAGATTTAATCATTAAATAATTTTCAGAATTTAAATAAAGAATAAAATTTGGAGTATAGATTCAACTGATTAAATACACATTAAGAAAAATGCAAAATTGATAAAACATACTGGAAAATTATTCAAGTAGAAATATGTCAATAAAAAATAAAAATATATTCTAAAATGAAATGGACTAAGATAACAACTGTTGTTTCAATATTCTTTAAGCCAGCATTTAAATACCTTAAAACATTTTAAAAGACATATATGACTCCATCATCTTTTCCTATTTCTATAACACACAGAAATGATTGAAATTTAGAGGTCATGGGAGGGCAGACTACAGTCACTGTCTCTAAGTATATAAAAAAGGGAGAAAAGAACAAATCATAAATAAGGAACTGCTTTAAATTTGTGTAAAAATCCATACAATTTATTGAGGGTAATAATTATCATGGAAATTATTTTGTCTAAATACAAACAAAATATCCCATTATAAAAATCAGGGTCATGTTTATTTGACCAATTAATCACAAAGTATATTCTGAATACAAGGATTTTAAAAAGTTATATATCTAAAAATTAAGTTTGAAGGAGGCAAAATCAATGACAGGGAAAGATATAAAAATGTTCTATTACTTAAAACATTAAGAATTAGCTAATTATTGAAAAATCAAGTTTAATACATGATTCAAGTAATATAGTTCATTTTTCAAATCTGTTATAAGTGTGACTTAAATATTATTGCATATACTTGCAAAAAATGAACAAAAGCAAAAATCTTAGTATCCCTGGTGGTCTTTCCACATCATGTTAATTTGTTGTTGTTTCTGTTCTTTTTGGTTAAATAACAAAGGAAAAGAATTATTAATAGAATTCAGCAACAAGCTTCCCATTAGGATATGAAATCATGCCACGAGTTCCAAAAAAGGGTTAGTTGAATAAATTTGGGGAATAATCACTCATGCAAAAATCAGAAAATACCTGTACCGAGCCACCATGTCTGTCTGCTGCAAGGTGAGCTCTCAAATGGTGGGGATTTGCCTGCTGGGAGTCCCAAGCTGCCCTGTGGTCTGCCGACTGCCATTTATTTAATGCATGTGGCATGCATGGAAGAAGAAAAACCCAATATGTTAAACATCTCATCCTTATAATATATAAAGCAAAAGCATAAAAGGAAATTCAAAATATCCTTACTATTTTGAATCAGGTGCAGTTACCTTTGCACATGAAATGTGGAGAGATTTTAGCTAAACTGCTAAATTGTGTAATGATCAACAATAAAAATAAAATAGAACCATAACATTTTAGAAGTGAGAGACCTTTGGGGTCAAAGACTATCCTCTAACTTTATACATAAAGTTTAATAACCAAGGAAGTAAAAACAACATGCCTAAGAAAGCATTCCAAATAAATTAGAAGTGCAACAAAAGGCCATCCAGTATACTTTCTTACAGCAGAAGTCCATATTGGTTTTCTCATGAGGAGTTATTTTTAACAATGTAAAAAATAGTTTTTAAAATGTAAAAAAAAGTACTGTAATCGAAGTCCTAGAAAAAGTTTTCCTCTTGCTTAGTATTCTGTTTCTGATTGTATGGATGGTAAGAAAAAAACAGAAAAGTTACTTAAAAAATGAGGAGAACTATATAAAAATGAGAATATAACAAAACACTTTTTTAAAACAGTGACAAATCTACATATTTGAATCTCTTTGCTTTATTCACCTTATTTTTTTTAAATCTGGTTCACATCAAAGAGCCTACTTCTGTGAAATAGGTCAAAAATTTTTAATGTTTTTAGATTCCCCTGGCAAATCTATATGCCAATAACCACAGACTAGTAGAATTAAGAGTAATTTCTTAATAGGGGTCAATTTCTATATTTCAGGAAAACGTAAACAGCACCAGACTAAATAGAACAAGAATACAATACTTTACTCCTTACATTTTTGGTTTTGCATTAGTTACTCTGTACGTGCTATCACATTTTGAGATGGATGATATCATCCTCATTTTACAGATGAAGATGTTAAAACACTGAAACTTTGAAGGTCACAAAACTAGCAAGGAGTATATCAGGGATGCCAACTCAGTGCCTACTGCTTTTTCAAAAAAATCTACCTAGCTCCTTACCACAATTACATATGTTCTAAAGTCTTCAGTGCTCTTTTTCACTCAACTCAGGAGAATCTTGCCATAAAGTACCAAGTATAACATACTAGAAAAAGCTCAAGCAAAAGGGTGACCAAAGCAACCATTTAGGGGAGAAGTGTTAAATTCAAGCAGAACACATGAATAAATAAATGTACCAGCACTCAACTTCCCAAATAAAATTATATAATACAAAATTACATACTCCATGGCATTAAGTATGTCATCAAAACAATTATGATGGTTCTATAATGTCCTTTCACTAAACCCTCTAAATTCATAACCAGAATTAAACGGATTTAAATTTTACATTGAAACAAATTAAATGAAGTCAAATCTAAACAATGCAAAGAAATGAAAATGATGCTAAAATTGAGCCAAATAGCTAGGATAACAGGCAACATTATGGGGTCACAGAATTCTCTGAAAATGTAGTAAAAAGTTACATACCCTTTACTCATAATAAATAACTACACATACCTAACATTTTATATACAATTGTAAAATCCCTTAACTGCAACAAAGTTGCAGTTATCAATAATTTATCTGAGGATATTATAAAGGTTTTAGTCATTTGAAAGAATTAACTTTTTCCCTCTGGGATTGTGAACTGTGGATTTCTTATAAAACTTTCACATTTATTGATTTTTTTAAGAAGAGTTTTTTCTACATATACAACTTTTCTAGAATGAGAATCTGTATATTCAGAGCTCAAATTCAGCATATAAGCCTATCCTAAAGATTTACTGTAAATTCCATATATATAATCTGCATTTTATGTGTGTGCATATGTATATATATAAAACCTCCCTACATTTAGTACAATGAAGACTGCACATATAAAATATAGTTTCCACCCTCAGTGAGCTTACAATCTAACAAATAAGACATGTCTGAAATATGTAGAAAGCTAACAGTCTAAACTGTTTAAATTATAATTTAACTCAACAGTAAATAAAGAGTTTCACTTATTACAATACCAAAGAGTCCAAGTGGAGAAATTTAGAGAATAATTAATTACTGATCTTCTTCCAAGTACACTCAGAAACTAATTGTAGTTTAGAAAACATAAACCCTTAAGTCTCAACTTCTGAGCCATTTCTTTCTATATTCAGCATCTCATGAGAGCACTCAGGCTATCAACTTATTAAAATCTATACTTGAATTGGTTTATATATGAGAGTTTTATTGTACCAATTTTTCTATGTCAAAATTTGAAAACTTACCTTTTCAAATTGTTAAACACTCCCTAAAGTATAGCATTTTATTTTGCTATATGGTTTTTAATAAATACTACTGTCCTTTAATTTTCATCTCCTTTTAACCCTCACTTAAACTTGATGGGATAAAATATGTAAAAATGAAAAAGCATAATACACTATCTTTTTTTAAACATGTCTATAAGTTTCTAAATCCTCTTTAACTCTAGGTGAGAGCAAAACTTTTAGGCAAAGATAGCTTTAGCCATTTGTAGAAAAATGAAAACACTGCTCAAAAATTTCAACGGCTTTCCATTTCCTTAACCATTCCTCATTCTCAATCAATACTCAATGCTGTGTCTCAAACTTATTCTCTGTTCCAAACTGGACTGCTTTGGGGCTGGGGCTGTAGCTCAGTGGCAGAGCACTTGCCTAGCACATGTGGAGCACTGGGTTCGATCCTTAGCACCGCATACAAAAATAAGCAAAGAAAAGCATGCTGTCCATCTACAACTACAAAAAATAAATTTTTTTAAAATGGACTGTTTGCTATTCTTCAAATTCTATAACTCTGTATTTTTAAATTTCTGCCTTTTTTAAACTCTTAAATCACCTCAAAATGCCTTTATTCCATTCCATTATTTGCCTTTAACAATTTCATTCATTTTCAGGTCCATCTCAAAAGCCACCTTTCCCATAAAAATCTTTACAATATCCCCACATATTCACATAACCCTCCATGGAACTTTATTAATAGGTTTCACACAATATAGCTTATTCCTCTTTGAAATGTAGTTATTTGTACATTTATTGCAATAATCAGATATGTCAGAAAAGTTGAGATTTACTGAAAGGATAAGATAGGAATTAATGTTCTTTCTTTTGTTTTGTTTTGTTTTGTTGTAGATAAACACAATATCTTTATTTATTTTATGTGGTGCTGAGGATCGAACCCAGTGCCTCACGTATGTGAAGCAAGCGCTCAACCGCTGAGCCATAGCCTCAGCCCCAGGAATTAATGTTCTTTATTTCCATTTTATTGAGGAGGATACTGAGGCTTTGACAGATTAATTAATTTTCCAATAGTCAAGTCACATCCTTTTGGTCTCATACCAAAGACTGAGCTCTTAACTAAATATTGCTCTTAGTCACTTATTACATTATTTTTTAAATTATTTTAAATGTTTTCCATATTTTTATAATAAATCACTTCTTATAGATTGCACTGTCTTCTTTACCTCTGTATTTCTAAAGAAATAAGCAAAAAATGCTTTAAACAGCAGAAACTCAGTGAATAATTTATTGAACTAAACTAGAGTTAGAAAGATCAAATGGTATTATACTTCATTCCAGTAAGATATCAAAATACTTCTAATAGAATATCAAATATGGCTGAAAATTATATTAATCTATATCATTAATTAGAAATTTACAATTAAACATTTAATATTATTATTAATACTGAAAACTAGGAGAAATAATTTGTCAACCTTTAATATTTATGTTTTATCTATTGGAGAAAAAAGTATTCATTTCAATGTTGAAACTTAAGATAAATACATCTAAAAAGGGCATCAAACCTGATTTTTGGATTGCTGCATCTTATCTCTGTGTTGATGTGCTTCTCTGTTTGATGACAAAGCAGGATCTTGCTGAACTGCTCCCACTGGAGTAGGCTACAACATAATAACAAGTGGTATGGATATATTCTACTTTAGAAATCTTATTTAAAATCTTTTGTTTAGCCACTTAAAAGGATCAAGGAAGAAAGCAAAGAAAACATAACTACTATTTAAAAAGTTTTTAAAACATTTAAATGCTTTTTAAATATTAATTTTTATATCCATAAAAGACCTTCAAGGGGCTGGAGTTGTAGCTCAGTGGTAGAACACTTGCCTACCACATGTGAGGCACTGGGTTTGATCCTTAGCACCACATAAAAATAAATAAATAAAATAAAGGTATTGTGTATATCTAAAAATATATTTAAAAAAAGACTTCTGAATAATGTCATTATATTTAGGTTATATTTGTATAACAAAAATGAAAATATATTTATTTTTAATGTATAAATAGCATAAATTATTTTAATAAAATTAAAGAAATAATTTAAAAAAAAATAAAACTAACAAAATCACTTGTCTTCAATGTTCAACTCAGAGATGAGGCTTACAAAAATGCTTAAATTTCAAAGTATTACACAGTAAGCTGATCATGAAAATATACTTCAAAAAAAGTATGTATGAAGCCAGGAGCAGTGACACATGCCTATAATTCTAGCAACTCAGGAGACTAAGGCAGGAGGATCACAAATTTGAGGCCAGCCTTGGCAAGTTCAAGGCCTGCCTGAGCAACTGAGCCAGAAGCTGTCTCAAAATGAAAAATAAAAAGGGCTGGGGATATAGCTCAGTAGTAAAGTGCCTATGGGTTCAATCCACAGTACTGATTTAAAAAAAAAAAAAAAAGTAGACTTGATATGGAGAACCAAATCAGGACGAAAAGTCCAAAATAATCACTCTAAAAAGCAGGCAGTTCAAATATAGGACTTTTACAAAATATAAGGAATAGTGTAATATCATCTCAAGAAATGTCACAAAATGGGGAATTAGAAAATTACTTGTTATCAACTCTTTTCAACTGAAGGATTTGCACTGCTGTTAAAAAGAAAATAAATACTATAAATAATGTTTTACTATATAGCATACTCACCAACTGTTTACCAATCCAGTCGTATTCATAATCAAACATATATCCTTTTCGATCAAACAAGTCAGTAAAAAGCTTTCTTAGGTAGTCATAGTCTGGCTTTTCAAAAAAATCTAGCCTTCTTACATAACGAAGATATGTTGCCATTTCTTCTAGAAAAGAAAAAAAGTATTCTGACTACATTTTTATATAACATTCAATAATAAGATTATTTTAAATGTCTAAAAGCACACTATTGTAGAAACATGAAAAATGTAGCAAAATTATATTCTAATTTAAAATCTTCTAAATTTGATGACAACAAAATAAAAAGGGGGGAAAAGAGAGGACGAAAAGAAATAAGGAAAAAAGTGAGAAGTTTAATTTAACAACTATTTTTGCTTCATTTCATTAGCAAAGACTAAAAGTTCTACTTTATAATATTTTTAATAGAAATCTTGAACCATAGATATTAAATTAGCAGCTTAATAATGCATAAATATTTAATCATACTCAGAGCATAAATTTAAACATTTATTTAAAACATTGGTAAGAACTGATTTATATGAAAGTATTTGTACCACACTGCTAGATTTCCTTTAGAATCAGTGACATACACAAATTGACCAATAGGAGATTCAAATTCCTAACCCTGGCTATGAGCAGTATTCTAACCAACTGAGCTAAAAAAGGCTAAAAAAACACCTCAAAAATAAAACACAAGAGCAGAATGTAAGTCTTCACTTAATTTCTCATCTAAGCACAATCATTCAATAATATACAAATCTCTGCATATCAATCAATATAAATCCCAAATGTATTAGGTACACATTTTTTTAAAGGTCATATTTTCCAAGAGAAAAAGTGGAGGAGACATACAAAGCAACAGGCAAAATGGTGAGTAATTAGTAAAAAAGAGTATTACCCCTTAGAGTACAAAAGTGACTATAATAAGAGACATGGAGACCTAACTGTTTTTCTGCTACAATTGCACAGGCAGTCAGTAAAAGAATGATACACAGTCTAGCCCAACAAGTAACAACAGTGGTGCCTGGTGACTTTTATCACATAGTAACTCTCACTATTACACTTTCTGGCTAATCATTTAGCTAAATTACTTCAGTACCTCCATTTTCCATTCTGAATTTTATAATGACAGCCAGCCAATCTGCCTACACCTGTACTGCTAGTACTATCAACTAATGTTTACTTAATTTTCCATTTCTAGAGGTCAAAGCAAGAAAGAAAAACATAATTCAAGTTTGCTGACAACAAATAATACGCAAGCCTAAAAAAGGCTCAGATTATACTGAGATTATCATCACAATAACAATCCCAGCACTGTACAGAAAAACCAGTTAATAATGGAGTGAGATAGGAATTCAGTCGTTTATCTTCAAATTCAGTTCTTTTCACTTAATATTGCTGCACAAATCATAGTAGGTATTTTAGTACACTATTAATAAATTATTCTTATTTCCTAACTCATTTAAAACTTTAAATTTTTGTTCGTTTAATTAGAGCTGTCATAAATCTACAAAAAAAAAACCTGTACTTGCATATATGTATACAGCTCTCCAATATAAAATTAGCCTAAAGCTAGTAAGATTTTTTTTAATATTTATTGATTTTTTTAGTTGTAGGTGGACAGAATATCTTTATTTTTTATTTTTATGTGGTGCTCAGGATGGAACCCAGTGTCTCACGCGTGCTAGGCAAGCACGCTACCACTGCACCATAACCCCAGCCCCACTAGTAAGATTTTACTGTACTTTGAAAACTAAACCAAGTCCTATTTTGAAACTATGGTTTTGAATCTGACATTGAGAACTATGTGACTAACACTGTACACTAAAGCTTTATAGTTGCCATTGGTTAGCAAGTATTTTTAACTTAATAAAAATATGCCACTAAAAATACTATTTCAGCTGGTATTAGTTAATATTATTAATCAAGGAAATTTTCTTCTATTAATATCATCTTGCAAAGCAAATATACAAACTTTCCCTGTGGTCTATGCATCAATTGTTGACAACTTTTAAATCACAAATTGCTCATCTTTTTTAAGGTATGAAAAAATGTACCTATCAACTTAAGCAATCAAATTTAGCCACTTATGGTTTTCTGTGTAGAAACATATTTATCAATTGGCATTATTTATTTATTACCTGGAAAATTTTCACATAACACTTCTATTGGTGTAGCTCGTTTTGTATCTCCAATTTTCTGATACCTCTCTTTTAATGTATCAGCCTAAAATGGAAAAAAAAATCCTGAGAATGCGGTAATTTTAAAATTATTAGGTTGAAAAAACAGACCTTAATATATATTAATATTTTATAAAATTCAATAAAGAAATACAAAAACAATTACCTTTAAGCCTTGCCAAGGAAGACTGCCTCTCAGAAAATACATGAACATATGACCTAAAGCTTCTAAATCATCTCTTCTACTTTGTTCTGAAATAGAAGAGAAACATTTCACTTTTCTGTAGCAATTAAGGATGCAAGAATGGAGAATTGATTTTTTTCATCATGTATAAACTCATTTCCAAAAGTTTGATAGTACTATGTCTAAGCTGTTTTTACATAAGTATTATTGTGCATCTTTAAAATATGCTACTATGATTTGTTAAATGCTATTGTAGATTTATTTATCTGCTTAGGTATGTATTCATGAAAATGCAGGCCAAGAGAAAAAGGGTTCCATGGTCAAAGACAGTCACATTAAAAATTCTTTAGTTTTATTAACTTTATTTTACCCTTCATTTCCTAAACTTACATGAGTCCAAAATTTCCATCCCAATACTCTCCATTAACATTAAACACAATTAGCATTATGTGTGACATATTTTAGGAAACACTTGTGTTTGACCAACATTAATAACTCTTCCACTACAACCAAAGCAACGCTTTACAACGAATTGCCATTTTCAAATGGTTGTTTTTGTTTTAGTAACAAAATGTTGGATAGTACATAGCTGAATGATAATGACAGACTAAGACTTAGACACTTAAGAGATATTTGTGGATGATATTTCAATGTTTTGTCACTGAAGTTAAATATTTAAGATTTCTTAATGTTTTAAGATAATACAAAATGCTGGCAAATAATGAAGGAGAACAATACTTTGGTAAGAGATGTTTGCATGCAAAATATTTTATCCAAATGAATAATCACAGTATCTAAGCAATACTAAATGTTTTCAGAAAAACACTTTTTCAAGTATGGCTCTGAAGTAAGACCAGAAAAACACTTTAATTTTTACCATGTACTCTCATAACATTCTACATTTGAAATTTACAACATCTGCTAAGGTTTAAAGATACATATTTTTTGTTATTATTTAATCAATATTCATCTTCCCACCAGACTTCACATTGTAAAACAGCATGTTTCTCTTGCTCATCATTCCCAAAACCAAGTATGATGACTGGTACATAGCAGGCCCTGGGCTTTTAGGTTCTGAGAATCATAAGAGTGAAAAGTCACGCAATCAAAAAATATTTCAGAACTCTAGCTGAAAATAATAGTCATCTCTGAAACTTCTCAAAAACTCATGAGCAGGCCTAAGCTGGTGAGTGATTCCTTGAGTTTAAAGTGGAGAAATGTATATTTTTAAAACCTCAATATGTGCATGATTCTAAAGTACAGCCAAATTTGATAAAAGAGACTTATTTGACTAAACTATAATTTGCATATAATACACTCATGATAAGAGTAAAATTGGCTAAATTTCGACAATACACCTGGCATAACTACAACCACAATCAAGAAGCATTTCTAATACTGTAAACATCCTTTGTTAATCTCCTTCCCACCTACAACCTCTAGCCTCAGGTTACCACTTATCTGCTTTTGTCACTATAAATTAGATTTTATTTTTATAGAGTTTTACATTAATGGAAGCATACAGGATAGATTCATGTTTAAATTCTTTTGCTCAGTATGTTTTCATGAGTCATTCATGCTGTTCCATGCCTCAGTAGTTCTTTACTCCGACTCTCCAGGTCCATTTAATATAATTTTTTATTTTTTTTAATTTGTTCTTTTTAGATAAACATGACAGTAGAGTATATTTTGACATATACATACATGGAGTATAACTTATTCCCATTCTTGTAGTTGTACATGATGTGGAGTTTCACTGGTTGTGTATTCATATATGAACATAGAAAAGTTATGTCCAATTCATTTTACTGTCTTAGGTATGTATTCCCTTTTGTCTAATCCAGTGAACTTCTGCTGAACAGTACAGCATAATATATTTAACTATTCACTACTGATTGCCACTGAGGAGCTTTCAGTTTGGGGCTATTGTGGAAAAAAAGCTCTTATAAATATTCTTTAAAAAGTCTTTTTGTGGATATATATTTTCATGGGTGAAATTTTGGGGTGAATATTTGGGTATGGGTGACTAAGCATTGTATCATGGCATGTTATGGTAAATTTTAGGTTTAAATTTATAAAAAAATACAAAACTTTTCTAAAGGGATGTGTCATTTCATTTCTACTAACAATGTCCAAGAATTTCAGTTGCTTTTAAGCTTATCCAATATTTAAGTATACTTGGCTTTTAAAATTTTAGCCATGTTAATAGCTGTGAAATATTAACTTATTGTGACTTAATTCATATTTCATTAGTGACTGATATATCATTTTTATTCATTATCTTTTTGTGAAGTGTTTGTTCAAATATTTTGCTCATTTTGAAAATCAGATTACTTGTCATAAATTTGTAATAGTTCTTGGTATACTGTAGATACGAGTCATTTTCAGATGTAAATTTTGCAAATACTTTTTGAGACTACAGATTACATTTCATTGTTGTATTCCTTTTTTTTTATTTTTAGTTGTAGATGGACACAATACCTTTATTTACATTATTTTTTAATGTGGTGCTGAGGATCGAACCCAGCGCCTCATGCCTGCTAGGCAAGCATTCTGCTAAAGAGTAAAATTGGAACTACAATCCCAACCCCTTGTTGTTGTATTCTTTTTTTTGCAGGGGGTACTGGGGGGTTGAACTCAGGGGTACTCGACCACTGAGCTACATCCCCAGCTCTGTTTTATATTTTATTCACAGACAGGGTCTCACTGAGTTGCTTAGCACCTCACCTTTCCTGAGGCTGCCTTTGAACTCTCGATTTTTTTGTCTCAGCCTCCTGAGCTGCTGGGATTACAGGCGTGTGCCACCATGCCCAGCTCATGGTTGTATTCTTAACAAGCCTCTTTAAAAGAAGTTTTACGATGAAGTCCAATGTATAAGGTTTCTTAGTATTTATGCTTTTTACGTCCAATAAGAACTCTGACTACTCTCAGGATTGCCAATATTTTCTCCTATTTTTTCTTCTATTAGTTTTATAGTTTTGGTTCTTACATTTAAAGTTATTATTCATTTTGAAGGTTTTGTTTTCATTTGGTTTGGTTTGGTTTTGCTTTTAGTGTGGGGTAAAAGTTTAGATTCATGTTTTTCAATGTTAATATCTATTTATACTACTTATTGACATGACTATCCTTTCCCCTTGAGTTGCTTCAGCATCATTCTCAAAAATCGAGTGATATGTCTATGGTCAATTTTGGGACTCTGTATTCTGAACCACTTATCTATGTCTGTATTCCTATAATTACTATCCAATGGAGAACATAATGATAAAGGAGAAAATCAACAACCAGAAAATAAACAATAATAGGAAAAAAAAATGAAGCCAAACATGATGATGCTCGCCTTTAATCTCAGTGACTCAGGAGGAAGGCAGAGGATTCCAAGTTCAAGTTCAGTCTCAGTGACCTAGCAAGACCCTGTCTCATAATAAAAAATGAAAAGGGCTGGGCCTTGGTGTCCATCAAGGGATAAATGGATAAAGAAAATGTGGCATATATACACAGTTTTATTCAGCCATAAAGAAAAATGGAATTATGTCATTTCCAAGTAAACAAATGGAACTTGAGAACATGATGTTAAGTAAAATAAGCCAAACTCAGAAGTTCAATGGCTGAATTTTTCTCTCATATGTGGAAGCTAAAGGCAAGAAAGGTGTAGGGTGCAAGGGGGTCATGAAAATCGAAGGAAGATCGGTATAATAGAGGAAAGGGACCAGGGAAGGAAGGAGGGGAGGGAAAGGGGAAAGAGGGACCTGGGGAATGTTACTGGCCAAATTTTATTGCTATATTGTATGCATGTATGTATATGTACCAACAAATCTCACCATTATATACAACTATACTGCACCAATTAAAAAATGTGGGAAAAAGTACAATCTTGAAACAAAAGAAACAAAAGAAAAAGAAAAAGAAAGGGCTGAGGATGTAGTTTGGTGGTAGAATAACCCTGGATTCAATTCCCAGCACTTCAAGAAAAGAAAAGAAAAAGCAATAAAAACAAAAGCTACTTATTTGAAAACTTCAAAAAATTATTAACCCTCTTACTAGGCAAAAGGAAAGAAGAATAAGTTACCAATAATAGGAGCAAAAGAGGGAGCATCAAAGCAGATTCTATAGACATTAACAGAATGATAAAAGAACACTATGAACCAATGCTATGCCAATATTTTCAACAACTGAGATAAACAAATACTTTGAAAGCTATAAGTTACCATAACTGCCTCAAGAAAAAAATGTGAATAGCTCTTTTTCAATTAAAGAAATATAATTTATGATTGAAAACTTTGTCAAATATTAAGACCCAGATGACATCATAAACTTCAAGGTAATATGTAGGTATAAATATATTAATATATATGCAAAATATATATGTAATATATAGATAATATAGCTTACACATCCTAAAGGGTAAAATATATTATAAGATATATATTATTTCCCAAATATAAAGACTTTTAAATTATATATATGATATAACTTAAAAATCCTAAAAAATATATAAAAGCATATTGAGCTCTACAGTAAAATTCTTTGTTAAGGAAAGGAACTCAGTATAAAACACAATTTTTTGAATTCCATCCAAGAGAGACTTTAGTTACCACAGTGCCAACAAGGCACGATCACAAGGTGATCTGGCCTCTTTGATTGTATCAAAGAACAGTATTAGTTTTATAACCTTCAAGGCATTTAAGAATTCAAGCCATAAATATAAACTAATAAGACAAACCTACTACTGAAACTCAATCCAAAACACTCTTTACCCTCATAATTCCTTTCTTTGTGTTCTTTCACCAACTGACACATCTGAAAATAAATTTCACTAGGTAGTAAGTAATAGAAGTCATAGAAAAGCTTTCTCTTTGAAACATAGTAACTAAAGAACACCCCCTCAGGTCTCCTGCATGAAAAAGATCTCTCAAAAGTAATCTGGCCCTTATTAAACTCTCTTCACATTTTTTAAACCGCTTAACTGAAAAGTCCTATTTGAAAATGGATGTTTTCCTCAAAGCCAAGAATCATTATAGGGACTCTTGCTATGAACAAGTAAAGCAACTAGAAAGAGACAATTTACTTTATAATAGGTATAATTTAAAATTCTTTTAATAGGTTCAATTTTTTTTAAAATATTTATTTTTAGTTGCAGGTGGACAGAATGTCTTTATTTTATTTTTATGTGGTGCTGAGGATCGAGCCCAGTGCCTCACGCGTGCGAGGTGAGCACGCTACCACTGCCCCATAATCCCAGCCCAATAGGTTCAATTTTAAAGTAATATAAAAAGCCAATTAAAACTTGTTCTTTAGAAATATATGTACAAAATAAACATAACCAACACATATTAGAGCTTAATGTGTGTCCATGCTTCAACACCTGATCTTTTCAAATTATAACTTCACTGATAGTAGATATTAATAATACCAAATAAGGAAAGAAAGAAAAATCAGTAAGGTTAAATGTCTAATATATACTTAATAAACGTAGTAGAGGGTTGTAGCCCACCAGTGTGGGCTTTTTTTAATTTCACAAAGCAGAGTCAAGTCCAACAATTAAGCAAATGTTTATTGCAAACTTTGTGCGGTGATTTTCTTTGTAAAAATTCTGTTCTCATGGCTCAACTTTAGTTTTCTCTTTTTAAATCTGATTTCATTTCTCAATTTCCTAAAACTTTCCATTTCAATTGAAATTTTAATTCAATATTCAACAAGAGAAAAGTATTCCTTTTTTCATTAACTTAAATTTTATCTCTGTCAAAAAAAAAATAAACCAAATGCCTCACTTAGAAGCAGGAAATGTTCTACTATACACATTATACTTAAAGAAACATTTAAATGCTAAAAGAAACATTTCTACCAATATAAAAAATAAAGCTGAAAGACAACAAAAATTCTCTTTGAAGGAAATATAAATCATTGCTATATAAAAATCACTATATGCAAGTAAAACTTTCACTTAATACTTCTAAAATATTAAAGTTATTTTCCCTAGACCCAGAAATACATATTCCGTAAAATTTACTAGACTCACATTTTTCAAAATTACTCAATAAAGATTTTTTAAAATATAAGAATACAGGGCTGGGGCTGGGGCTCAGTGGTAGAGCGCTTGCCTTGCATGCGTGAGTCACTGGGTTCGATCCTCAGCACCACATACAAATAAATAAATAAAATAAAGATTTTGCGTACATCTACAACTAAAAAAAATTATAAAAAAATAAAAATAAAAAATAAAATATAAGAATACAAATGTATAAGGGAAAATAAAAACTCATTCAAGACAATATGCAACAAATAGCTCACTAATCCAAACACCTAATCTAGCAATATCAAGACAATTTAAAAATAAGAGTTTTCTGAATAACTGAATCCAGTACATGCATTCACTTAATTCTTTTTTTTTTTAATATTTATTTATTTTTTTAGTTGTAGGTGGACAGAATATCTTTATTTTATTTATGTGGTGCTGAGGATCGAACCCAGTGCCTCATGCGTGCTAGGCGAGCACGCTACCACTGCGCCACAATCCCAGCCCATATTCACTTAATTCTTAAAGAAGTTCTTTCTTGACATTTAGCAATCTTAATTTAGACATAATTTTAGTAAGTCAGGCTACCAGGTTAAAAGAAGCAAATGAAAAAAGAAACAAATTGCTGCTAGAAGTAGGCATATGTACATAATATTAAAAAATAAGAGAAAATACAGTTGAAGGCAACAAAAAAAAACTTCACCAAAAAATTTGTTACAAAATACAAATAGCATTTTCTCTAAACTTATTTAGATAAAAATATACATCCTAATATTCTCCAACAGATCTTGAGTATTAATATATAAAATAGCAATCATGAAAAAGTTGTTTATCCTGAAATACCAATAAAATATCATTTATGTTTATCATACTTTGTTTAAAAGAAAAAGAATCATGCAATACTTTTTTCAACTATTAAAATTAATTGTAAAAAGTAAACATGTGTTTCTAAACTGTTAAAATCCTGTTTGTACAGCATACAGAACAGGTCTCAGGAATTTGGACAATTCACCTGGAAATTAAATTATATCACATCACAAAATGAAGTATGGAAAAACATGCTTTTATTATAACAGCATAATTCTGTGATTCTTCTCCCCTACTCAGAAGGTCAAAATGTATTCTTCTATAGAATACAAACTTTTCTTACTAACATTAACAAAGCAGCTTCTAACTTATTCCTCAAATCCTACTCTCTTTACTATTGAATAATCAACAATAGTTAAAAAAATAAAAGATTTGAATTTCATTTCAAGACCGCTTACCAAAGAGAAATGTATACAGTATTTGCTTAATCTCAAATGACTTTAACAAAAGATATAAAAGGGTTGGGGGAAGTGATCAAAAGAAAGATTATATAAAATGAAGTTCAAAGCAGTTTTTTTAAAAATGTCTTTAAACTCATATAATGTTCCTGTGACCAAATTTTCTATTTTCAAAAGTTCATGTAAGCAAAAAAGTGCCCAAGAATGAACAAGTGAATGAGGTTTTGAAAGTAATTACCAAGGCCCAGACAAAGCAAGGAAGGCAGAAGTTAGAGATGCACAAAGTAAAATCACATGTTCTCTGTTCCTTTATCTTTTTAATGACTGCTCTCAAAGCCATGTACTCTAAATTTAAAAATACCACAAAATATTCCATGTGACAGGCACCTCAAACTTACAGTATGCTTTAACTCTTCAGTACCCAAACTCATACCACTTTAGCTTACTCTTCATTTATTTTTAAATAGGAATTCATGTAATCTGGCAAACATTATTCTCTATCTGCACAAAAACTGAGAAGCAGAACTTTTATAAAAGGGAAAGTAAATATCAAAGCTTTTGTTGTTTGTAGTACTTGCCAAAGAAATAATTTTTGTTTTCTTCCTGAAAGAGGAGTAAAAAGAAATTATTGCAACAGTTAAATGTCATTTCCCAAGCTCTGAAGGCTTTTACCAACAAGGACAAACAAATCAGACTTGCTTTGCCATTTCTACAAATAGAATGCTATTACACTTACCATTGTTCAGATAAAGAACATTAGGCCATAAGGAAGTTGTGACTTCATGTCTCACAATAAAACAGTGGTGAACCTTTGTTACTTGCTACAAAATAGTCTGTTAACAATTCCCATGAAATGAAAATTTCTCAGATACTACATATACAAATAAACGTGTACCTGGTTTTAATAGAAAGCACAATCCTGAAAGTTGTACCTGTACCCAACTATTTTTTAAATCTACCAGGAAAGTTTGCTATTGAAAAGTACTCACCAAAAATATTATCTGAATAAAAATTACGTTTATAATTTTAGGTGTTTGGAACTTACTTTTTATAAAGAAATAAAAATTTAATTTTTCAGGCATTGCAAAAGTTTGGAAAAAAAAAATACCAAGAACCTACTATCAGGCAGATTGTCAGGAAAGATACTTTTTAGAACAAAGATATGCATGCAGTATATAGTTAAGTGACTGTGGGGAGGATTGGTTAGAGAAGCTAAGATCAGAAGTTGGAAGCTAGATTAAATGATTCCTAAAGTTTTGCTTTTATATTTTAAGGCACTTGTGAACAGTGATTATGGATACATAATGACTGGTTTTTTGGAAGAAATATTCACAATGCTTATACTTGAAAAGAATTGTATCTAGAATATATAAAGATTCCTACCATGCTTATATTTGACAAAGGACTTCTAAGAACTTATAAGGAACTCCTGTAAATCAACAACAAAATGATAAAAAAAGATATATACAAAAAAATTCAAAAAAGATATACAAATGGCCAATAAACACATAAAACAGAGCTCCAAAACATTAAACACAGGGAATAAAATACCATCAAAAGTCCATTAGTGCCTAAATGAGAAAGACTGACTGCCAAATGCCATCAAAAATGGGAAGCATTCTCATTCTCTGCTGGTGAAAATATTAAAAAGTATGAAGACTTTGGGAAACTGATTTTCTTTTTTTTTTTTTATCGTTTTTTACAATTTTTTTTTTAATGTGGTGTTGAAGATGGAACCCAGTGCCTCACACATGCTAAGCAAGTGCTCTACCAATGTGCCACAACCCCAGCCCCTGATTTTCTTATAAAGATAAATCAAACTTCTCATACCATCCAACAATTCTAAGAGAACATTTGCCCATAAAAAGATCAGCAAGAATGTCACGAAAGTTTTACTCATAATAGTCAAAAACTGTTAACAATCCAACTATCTATCAACATTAGAATGGATGTAGTATATTTCTGCCATTGACTAGTACACAGCATTAAAATGAACGAACTACTGATAATTAGAAAAATATGAATCCCACAAAGACTATACTGAGCAAAAAGCCAGATGATTCCAATTACATGACATAATAGAATCAGCAAAACTAATTTATAGTGAGAGAAATCATATCAGTGGTTGCTTCTGGAGAAGGCAAGAACTAAGAAATAAGAAGGAAGTCTTCAGGGTGATGATAATGTTTTAAATCTTGATAGGGCTGTGGGTTACATGGCATGTATTTCATCAGTGCTCTCAAATTATACATTCAGACACTGTGTACTGTACTCCATATAAATTTTACTTCAATTTTAAGAAGCACTCTTCAAAAAAATAAAGAATTACAAATATTATAGTCCTAGTAAACTTGCTTTACAAAGTGGTATCATTTGGCAATTTGAAGCCACTTTCTAAGTATCATAGGCCTCTAAAAATGAATGAATAAGTCTATTAACATAGGAAAATAAATATATAGAAAAGGAAAAAATTATAAGTATGATTGGGTAATACTTTGTTGTGATACATTAAAATCAGAAGTATCAGTATAAACTTGATGTTTTTAATAGGTATTAAAATATGTATATAAGTTATATATATGAGTATGACATGACATATATACATATATATATATGTATAGGTATATTTGTGTATATATATATGTACATGTACACATATACACATGCATATATGTAGTATGTGTATATAGTTAAGTGATTTTGGAGAGGATTTGGTTCTGCTTCAAAAAGAGCCTAGCAGCAAAAACAAATCATAGTAATGAGCATATCCAGGGGACAAATATTTGTTTCTAAATACTACCATTATTCAATAAAAAAAACTAGAATTTCTTAGAGAAATGGCTCATGATGAGGTTGGAGCAAAGAAACCACAAGATGAATCTGGAAGTATTTGTTGCAATCAGAAAGTAAGGAAATGCTCAAAGAATCATGAGAACATGATAAGAGGAACCTGCTTATAGGACCAACCAGTGGCCAAATCTGAGACTTTGAGCATCAAAATAAATAAT
The DNA here is from genome assembly GCA_028644305.1 of Xerus rutilus. Taxonomy (NCBI): domain Eukaryota; kingdom Metazoa; phylum Chordata; class Mammalia; order Rodentia; family Sciuridae; genus Xerus; species Xerus rutilus. Next base: position 99,797,719 of record CM053405.1, read on the forward strand.
GATCATAATGCATTCAATATATAACACACTAAATAAATTCATAAGTCCATAGCAGATAATAAATCAATAAATGAGGGAAAAGGGAATGTTTGTACTAATGTTTGAATGTCAACTATTAAATATGTAAGGAATGACAGAGAAAATTATCAATACATGCTAAATGTGAGTAAAAGTTTGTTAAAGAGCATATTTAAATAATCCCAAAGGTCTATTTGAAAATACTTTTTAATTACAAAGGGAAAATACGAAGCTTTTAGTGCATAAACTCATCAGACACCATCCTAAGGAAGTGATCAAAGCTACTTAGAGCTAGTTGTATTATGATTAGATTCTGAGCCCCCTGACATGATACACTGAAAGCACATCTCTTCTGTATTTGTATTAAACATGCATACCAAAATCTAATTATAAAGAAAAATACATCCAAATTAAGAACATTCTATAAAATAGCCTGCATTCCTCAAAAATAGCTATAAGAAAGGCCAAAGAAATGCTCCAAGTGAAAAGACTAAAGTTGATATAACAAAATTAATTAATTGTAATCCTGGATTAGATACTACACCAGGAAAAAGAAAAGCCACAAAAACCCTGAAATGTTAGTAATTTTTACTCTTCTTACAATTAAGAAACTCCCTTAAAAAGTTTAATAACTTAACCAGAAGTCATAAAATTATCATACAGTTAAACCATCATTACAAGCCAGTTCTGCCCCCTCTACAGGATGTGCTTGCTGCTTCCCTGGCTAGCCACATAGAAGAGCTACAGTCTCATAAAAAATTTCACATGCAAAAATTTCAATTTAAAGTAGACATTTCCTCATATTCTTTAATAGAAAATCATATGTATCCCCCTAAGTGTATCCAAGTTGGAAATTTCAACTTGGTTACAGGGGGGAAAAAAGACAAAATGAACGTAAGGAAATCTGTAATTCATTTACTTTATGGCACTTACTTTAAAAGTATTATTACAATACAAATGAAAGTAAACTCTAGGTGTATGTAATAAGTAAAAATTACAACACAAACTATCATAAGCGGCAAAAAAGGAACCATAATAACAAATATAAATATCCTATAAGCATAGCTGCTGAATTCAAACATCCATATTTATGAAAGTTACACATACCTTTTCCTAAATGTGTGTTTATGCTCATATATCTAGCTGTTCCTGTAAGGCTCTTATGTTCTCTATAGGGTATATGTTTCTTTGTCTCTGGATCAATGTATTCCTTTGCCAAACCAAAATCTATTATATGAATAACTTGCTGGGTTTTGTTTCCTGGTCGTCCTATTAAGAAGTTCTCAGGTTTTACATCTCTGTATATCAAGTTCTTTGAATGAACATATTCCATGCGAGAAATCTGGGTTAAAGAAAAAAAGAAGAGGAATTTTATTTTAGGTTTTGATTAATATAAGAAATCATGATAGAGGCAAGAGAGAATAATCATAATGAAACAACATAAAAAATTGCAAACTATTTCAACTCTTTAAAAGCAAGATACCATTCTATAATTACTCACATATACATATGTATAACCAATTATGATTTTAAATGTTCGTCCTTACTATTATGGTCACTAATAAATCAAGTGTTCAAATTTTATCAATTCTTTTCATATCAGCAAGTCTGACTCAATCAACATTGACAGAGGATAGTGTCTCATAAAAATCAAAAAGCTTTACTGATAAAAAAACAAACTTAGAAGCATAAATAGACATAATGTTGCATTATTCTTCCTCAGTTCAATAAGCAGGCAACTTTTGCTTTTTTCCTGGTACTGAGGATTAAACCAGGGTCACTCTACCACTGAGCTACTCCCCCAGCCCTTTTTAGTTTTTAAGATAGGGTCTTCTTAATTTTCCCAGGCTGACCCTGAACTTTCATGCCTCCCACTTCAACCTCCAAAGTAGCTGGGATTATAAGCCACTGCACTTGGCTATAATAAGCAACTTTTATAATTATACTAGAGAAACTTAAGTGTTTAAATTGTTCAATAATAAAAACAAGCAACTTCAGTATTTCTTTTTTTATATAATATGTTTATGTTTTCCTAGGTATTAAACACTTAAAAATAAGATCTTGAAACTAGAAAATTTTGGAATCCAAATCTACTAATAATATATCACATTTATATTAACTGTTTTACAGGTCCTCAAATAATATTTAATATACAAACTGTCACAAAATAAAACACTACAAATAAGAAAATTTTAAAACTATTTCATTTAATAATGATCATGGTTAATGATACAATGCAAATATACAGTCAAACAGCCCAGCCCATTCTAATTTGTTTATTAATTTTTTTTTT
>CM053405.1:99800529-99856283 GCA_028644305.1 Xerus rutilus
AAACAATTCCATTTTATTAAACCTGGGGAAACAAAATGCCCTACCTATATTATATAAGAAACTGTACACGTAAAATTATTATAATTAGAAGAATAAGAGTACACAAAACTAGGGGCTGGGATTGTAGCTCAGCGGTAGAGCGCTTGCCTCACATGCGTGAGGCCCTGGGTTCGATCCTCAGCACCACGTACAAAGCAATAAAATAAAGAATTTATTAAAAAAAAAAAAAAAAAAAGAGTACACAAAACTAGAGCTGTGAGAAGCTTTAACATAGAGGAAATATAAGATATAGCAGAAAATGTTTCCAAGATAAAAATAAAAAAGAGAATGTTTCCATTAATTTTTTTCAACAACAAACAAACATTCATTTTCACTTGAATTCAAAGTTTATATAAAAAGACACTTCTATTAGTTTCTCAGAGTTACTGTAACAAGTTACTGTAACAAGTTAATAGAAGATTGATGGCTTAAAACAATAGAAATGTATTCTTTAAAAATCCAGAAGTCTGAAATCAGTCTCAAGGGGCTGGCAAGGCCAGGCTCCCTATTCTCCAGGAGATAATCCTAGACGCCTCTTCCAAGAAAGAATTCATAGCTACAAGCACTCCCTGGCTAAAGGAAGCATCACTCCATCTCTCCCCAATGGCCATGTAGCCCTCTTCTTTTCTGTGTATATAAAATGACTCTCTGCCTCTCACTTACAAGGATGTTTGTGATTGCACTTAGAACTTGCCCAGATAATCCACAATAATCTTGCCATCTCAAAATCCTTAATTTAATCAGGTCTACAAACTCTTTGCCATATGGTAACATTTACAGGTTCCAGGGATTATCACGTGGTTATCTTTAATGGTACCATTTTTCAATCTATTACAAGATCATAAGAAATGTCAATAGCTATAATATTGCTCAAAAGGCTAAGAATATGGAAGCTATATGCATTTTGTATTCAATTTTTATAATATTCTCAACCCATGTTAGCACCAACATAAAAGTTCCAAATTCTCATATTTAAAATAAATAAGGACCTTTACAATAAGACAATGTCTAGTGAGCACAGCCTCAAGAAATGACTGTTAATCAAATTTAAAATACTATTCCTTGAAACTAAAGAATTACTATTATGCAATTCTATTTTATTTCAAATTTTTAAATTAATATAAGACTTTACCTCCAGATCCTAACTGCTTGTAGAATCTGTATTCCAAATGTAGCTGTGGTGCTCTGGATTTCATGGGCTCCTAATCAAAAAATAAATGAACAAAGACATTTAAGTTAAGAGATCATCAGGCCCCAATTCAAATGTTTTAAATTTTGGTGTCAACTCTTATATTCTACTAGGCATTTTTCCTCTAAAATTAGATCTGTATAAAAATCAACACTATGTTCAATGCAAAATAAACTAATGCCATCCATAAATGTATAGAAGTTATGCAGCTATTAGATCAAGCATTAGGGAAGTCTATTATGTTCAACTGTTTGACCCTGAAAAAAAAAAAAAATACACACTGAACATTCATGACTAAGGAAATGTTGGTCCTTACACTATTTCTCCCACTCCTAGGAATTCACCTCTGAACTGCATTTCTGATGTAAAGGTTCTCAATTAAAGTGAAGACAATAGGGCTGGGATTATAGCTCAGCGGTAGAGTGCTTGCCTCGCATGCATGAGGCCCTGGGTTCGATCCTCAGCACCACATACAAAGCAATAAAATAAAAATATTGTGTCTATCTACAACTAAAAAAAAATATAAAAAAAAAAAAAAAGTGAAGACAATAAAAAGAATGAGGAGTTGAGGGTGTAGTTCAGTGGTAGAGCATGTGCTTAGCACAAATGAATGAGGACCTGGGTTCACTTCCCAGCACCTGCTTCCCAAAAAAGAGTAAGAAAGAGCAAAGATGGTAATATGAAAAATGTTTCTAGTAACATCTTTTTAAAATTTTTTTAAGTTGAGTTGAAACTTACATATAATAAAACAGAGGTTTTAAGTGATAGATCCATTAGTTTTGTTACCTACATATTCTCCTATAATCAACACATCAAGTGATCTACAGAACATTTAAATCATCTCTTTCAAAGAGGTACTTTTTTATTTTTATCACCCTTGGGTTAGTTTTGCCTATTGTTAGATTTCATCTAAATGATATTATATAGTGTATGCTTTATATGTGTGTGTCAGACTTTTATAAATCAATGTGTTTTTAAGATTATCCTATACACATATGCACACACAAAGAAGCAACATAAACAGAAGTAACCAAACTTTTAGATACTATATATAACATTAAATGTGAAAACATCTATAGAATAAAGAACACTGTCAGTAATTACACAGGAAATTTAAGCAAGAACCAATAGGAAAGTATAACAAGGTAACAGATATATACAATGTACTTATAACAGTGCCTTCTACATAGTACTTTATTATCTGTAACTGTTCAGATAAAAAATCTAAAAGTACATAATCTTAAAATGTAACAAGATGCCCATTTATGGATAGATCTGAAGAATATCATGCTAAGTGAAATAAGCCAGTCCCAAAAACAAAAGGCCAAAAGTCAGATGTTCTCTTTGATATGTAGATGCTAACACACAATAAGTGGGGGGGGGGGGATGGAAGTTCACTGGATTAGATATAAAGAAAATAAAGAGAAGGGAGGGGGGATGAGAATAGGAGAGACAGTAGAATGAACTGGACATAACTTTTCTATATTCATATATGAAAACACCACCAGTGAAACTCCACATCATGTACAACTACAAGAATGATCCTAATTAGAACAAGTCATACTCCATGTATGTATAATATATCAAAATACACTGTACTGTCATGTATATCTAAAAAGAACAAATTAAAAAGAGATGCCAATTTATGCATCACAAGTGAAATTAAATCCTCTAGGTGAAAAAGAGACCCAGATCTGACTTATTTTAGCCATTTCAACTTGATTCCAGTACTTAACTAGCAATAAGTAAAACTCAAAAATAGGGCTGGGGATATGGCTCAATGGTCTAGTATCCCTGAGTTCAATCCTCGGTATCAAAAAGAAAACAGGCAAATTTTCTAAAAGGAAAAACATAATTAAAGGGATAGTAATATGCCACAAAATAAAATAAAAAGTGATGCTTGTATGTATGCATAAGAAGACTAGAAGACTTAAAAATGACAGAATAAATGTTTACTAAGGCATGAGAGGCATGAAGAAGATAAACAAATACCAAATTTAAAATAAATGGGATCTCAGGTCAATACTTGATGACTGAAATAGACAAGGAAAAGTAGCCTAGAGCAGTGGCTCCTGCTTTGACGCATGGTTTATCTGCCTTAGCCTATCTGATAAAGTGGTTGACATGCAGGATATACTCACTTGAGTGCAGCTGCTCACTACAGCCTGCTGCATCAGTAACACAGAATACAGGCATTGCCATACTTCTATCTTTGCATGCCACCTCCAACCCCAATACCATAAACTGTCTAGACTCAAGACCGCTGGCCTAGAACATGGAAAGGAAGAATTCCAAAGAAAGAAAAATCAGTAGTGCCCATTCAATTACTGTCCAGCTCCTGTATCCTGGGCCTCCTCACTGTGATTCATATATAGTTACTCCTCTTAACTGTACTGATTTCATGTTCATAAGGAAACTTTAAGTTTTAATTTGGCTTTCTATGTAAATAAGCCTACAAGAAGAAAACACATTACTTACACTGATTTAGGCACTTTGTGCCTATAATAATAAAATACGTCATTATAAATTAGAAATTAACCCTGCTGAATATTTTCTTCTCTGAGAACTCAACTGTGAGAATTGTGAATCCAATTCTAGAAACAGCAACAGTCTTAATGTAATGACCTAATCAGATTTTATATGACAGGTGCTGTTGTGTGTAACTCAGTGGTAGAGTGCTGGATTACTAGATTCAATTCCTAGTACCAAAAATTTAATTAATTAATTAACTAACTAACTAAAATAAGATTTTCTATCACAAAGCCAAGAAATAAACCTTGAAACCAAAGTGAACTTATCTAAACAAATGCCACATGTCAACCAGCCAGTTTCTCTTTATGGTGCCACAACCTACTGTACATCTTTATTTTCAAGTGAAAATAAACCCTATTTCTTGCAGTGAAACTTGGTCTATACTCACAAAGACACACTAAGTAAGAATTTTTTCACTTCATCTCGAAAGTTGTTCTAATTCCTTCCACTTGCCTCTTCCTCCAAAAGTCTCCCTTTATATATTAATTTCACATCACCCTAATAATACAAATTGTATCAGCAGAGACAAGGTTGGCAAAGGCAAGCAGACTAGAAAAACCAAGCCATGCTAAGCCTCAGGGAAACCTGAATGGCAAGCCAGATAGAAAAGCAAAATATGGCTTATAAAAATAATTCCTAGGTTCCAATTCTTCCAAAAGAGATCTATCCTCTAATTGGTATAGTGGGCACATTCAGGAATCCAGAATAGTCTCATGAAGTCATAAAAGGTGGTGCATACCTGTCATCCCAGATACTTGAGAGGTTGAGGTGGGAGGATCATGGACGCAAGGACAGCCTAGGCAATGTCATGAGACCCTGCCTCAAAAACAATAAACAAACCCAGAATAATCCCATGGGAGCTAGTTTTCCCTGCTATTCTACATTCACATTAAGCATTTCTGAATCCCTAAAAGTCAAACAATAGACAGCTTTACCTGATTTATAAAATGTCAATAGAAAAAAATTTCAGAAGCTGACTTGAAAGTATGTTTTCAAAGAATGTAATTCTGAATGATTAAGGACACATTTGTTTTGTCCAAATGTTTCAATCAGGAAGAGAAATCTTGCTTTCTAATTTTCACCTAATTAAAAATGTTTCCCTAAATTAAAAATAGGGTCAAAATTGGGCTGGGGTTATGGCTCAGTGGTAGAGCACTTGCTTAGCATGTGTGAGGCACTGGGTTCGATCCTCAGCACCACATAAACAAACAAAATAAAGATATTGTGTTCATATATAATTTAAGAAAACTTTTTTTAAAATAGGGCCAAAATTTAAAATTTCAATAATGTGAAAGTTGCCAAAGTAAAAGGACTTAGTTTGTAAAGCACAGAGAAACACTAACATTCTACACATAATCAATCATACACTTGAAGGTCATAATGATGTTAGGATTTTAGTAACGAAAAAAGCAGACATGCATGTTATTTTTCCCTTTCAATAAACACCCAAATAACAAATGTTATGAAAATAAAACATAATTAAAACATAAACAAGGAAATAATTAAGAAAAAGCAAGAAATACGAACTTACCAGTTTAATTGCCACATATTCATTTGTGTATAAATTTTTCCCTTGAAAAAGAAAGAAAAAAATGTCAGTTTCTGCTAACAATTTTTTCTATTTTTATTGGTGTATTATGCTCAAACATAGTGGTGGCATTTGTTACATATCCATACACGCACACAATATAACTATATAATTTGGTCAATATCATTCCCCAGTATTTTCTTCCCCTCCTTCCTCCCTCTCCCTGGTCCCATTTCCTCTACTGAGATTGCCCCCACCTTTAATTCCTTTTCCCATATAGTTACAAAATATGAGAGAAAACATACAACCTTTGACTTCCTGAGTTTATTTCTCTTAACATTATATTCTTAAGTTCTGTCCATTTTAGTACAAATGACAAAATTTCATTCTTCATCATGACTGAATAAAATTTCATTACTAACACAATCTTTTTAAAGCTATACAAATTGTACTCTGGGGGAAAAAAGCAAATAATATGTTGTGTTTTTTTAATATAAAGAGTAGAAATGTATTTTCTCACAATTCTGGAGACAATAATACATTTAAATGAAGTAAAAAGCTTTAACTATTAAGCAAAAATACCTCAATAACAAGAAAATATTTTAGGGGCTGGGTTGTGGCTCAGTCGCAGAGCGCTTGCCTCGCACATGTGAGGCACTGGGTTCGATCCTCAGCACCATGTAAAAATAAATAAACAAAATAAAGATATTGTGTCCATCTATAACTAAAAAAGTTTTTTAAAAAAGAAAATATTTTAATTGGTCAACTCAATAATATATTTAGCATATCACATAGACTGAGTAGAAAGTGATACTAATAAACATGTTATCCCACTTACAAAAATAGAAAGATTCTAATTTTGTTGTGATATTACAAACAATTTCTTTTGTTTTTTATTTTTGCACTGGGGGTTGAATCCAGGGGCACTCCACTACTGAGGCACATCCCCTGATGTTTTTATTTATTATTTTGAGACAGGGTCCCACTAAAGTTGTTTATGGCCTAAGTTGCTGAGGCTGTCTTTGAACTCTTGATCCTCCTGCCTCAGCCTCCGAGTTGCTGGGATTACAGGCGTGTGCCACTGTACCCAGTCCTGTGAACAATTTAGAAAGCAATCAATAATCAACGGATGCTAAATAAATTTTAGAACTATCACTTCTATATAAAAACAGGAATATAAAATTCCTTTCTCATTTTAAAACCTTCATTATTATGTGATATACTCTTATTGGGGCTCACAGTTAATCTCATTAATATATCAATATAGAGAAAAAGATCAATATTAAAAATGCAACAAAACAAGAAAAATATTATTCAGTAACTGGCTCTGAAAAACTAGTTAACAACACTTTGAGAAAAAAGGATTATTAGCACCTCATCTTATGACCAAATTACTTAAAAAAAAAATACAAGTATAAACAAGAAAAAATATTTATCATCCCAATATATGAAAGACTTCCTGAGCATAAGATATCTAAAAAATCAAAACGTTTTATATAGATTTGGTTGTATGATATATTTTAAACTTCTGAATAATGAAAGATTTTATTATATACAAAGGAAATGTAAATGATAAACTAAAATAGAGACTTAATATCATTAACATAGAGAATTCTGACAAATTATCTTTGTCACTGGCCATAATCTATAAAATACCAAGAGGTCAAAATCTGTAGCCTAAGAATAATATTATGGAGAATTTGGAAGTAATCGTATATGTAAACAATCTGATATACAAATTAATGCACACCTTTACATGTACATTTAAAAGAATGAAAATAACAAATAGTATCACATGTGATTTCTGAATTTCCAGTATTTTTTCAACTAGCATGTGTTATTTTGTAATAAAGGATAGAAATGACAGATTTATTTTTTTTTAACTGTGAAAGTAACTGGCCCCAGTCATATCTGCCACTGAGTACAGAATAGGTTATCATCGATTTCTGTAAACATAATTTTTCTGCATAATACTCTTAATTTCCCTTCACACAGCAGTAATGAATGGCAGTAAAATTTCCAAGAGAAATTTCAGTCTCAGTGTATAGCCACCTTTGTTCAACATTTATTCATACAAGTATTATAATACTTTTCTGATTTTTGTCCTTATTGTATAAGAATAAGTGAATACAAAGAGAAAAACATCAAACATTGGTACTAATCCTGAGTAGCGTTAAGTCTCATAAATTCCATGTATCTGGCACAAAGGTGGAACTTTATAGACATACCAAGGTGGTAAACCTTAAACTCTATTTGGATCCTCATTGAACTCATATAAACATTTTTTAAATATTAGAGAATATTGGGGCTGGGGTTATGGCTCAGCGGTTGGGCGCTTGCCTCGCATGCGTGGGGCACTGGGTTCGATCCTCGGCACCACATAAAATAAATAAAGATATTGTGTTCATCTATAACTAAACAAAATATTAAAAAAAAATATTAGAGAATATTTAATATTCTCAGCCAATGCAGCATTTAGATTTTCAAGAATGTATTATGCATGAAATCTTAGGTTTCCTCAAGTAAGCTTACAGTGAATAATGATAAAATGAGGAACTTAATCTCGAGGAAGCAGCATCTAATTAACAAACGAACAATTCTGGTTTTGAGTTCTAAGTTGAAATTTGTATTTCTTCAAGATATTATCTTTTCATAATTATTTTTATATGATGTTTATTCACAAGTACATGGGGGAAAAAGAGTTTACAAGATGTTACATTAAATACAGATTCCATAGAACCAAAATATACCAAATACTTCTAAAAGTATTGTTTTTGTTGGCTTTTACATGGTCTAACACCTACTTTTTAGGTCAGAACAGAAAGCATTAAATCCTAAAAGCATCATCTGTTTTTGAACACTGGAAATTTTGCTGAACCTTGGAGGGTCACAGTTATAAATATTAACAAATATTAAACAATAATATAGAAGCATTTTTGTCACCTAGCATAGCCATGGTCTCACACAGTTTTTAATCAATATTTGTTTGCAAGCATGAATAAACAAATGATACACATAAAGTATGTGTTTCTGTATATGGTGTGAGAAGGAGGGTATATGCATATAGAAGGAATCCCATTAAAAAAGGATCCAAGTAGACTAGTGCTAGTGAATTGATATTTTAATTCCATTTCAAAAGACATTTCCAATAGCACTTTCTGTCATATTGAACTTGAAAAGATAGTTTTACCAATGTTGTGGTGTTAGGGTGATAATTATTATGGAAAACGATATTCTTCAGAAACTGTATAAATGTTTATAACAGGGACTAAAGTTATCCACCACTATCAATTCTATTCTTCTCATAATAATAAAATGTCCAAACTTGAAAATGTCCACCCTACTAGACACTGCATTTCCCAGCTTCTCTTTCAGTGGCCATGTGACTAAGTTCTACGTATCAGTGGACAGGAGGTATGTCACTCCCCACTTTCAGGAATTGATGTGCATATTTCTTACTCTTTTTCTTCTAACTTCCTGGCTATCTTGCTGGCTGGATGGAAGAAATCACCAAAGCAATCACCTTACACAGACACCAAAGCCATATATTAAGGATACAGAGGTACCCTGACAGCTTTGAGTGCTCTCGCTTTGTTATGTGAAATTTAAAAAAAAAAAAAAGTGCTTAAATCCATTATATTTGAGTATTTTTGTCACAGCATGATAATCAATTCTTTATTATTATGTTTTTTAAGTAAGTCTAATGAGATTTATAATCTTTAGTTAGCAACAGAAAAATCAATAAACATAAAAACGATGAATTCACCCAAATCTGCCTATGTAGTTGATATATTTTGGAAGGCCAATAGAATTTTCAACAAAACAATTCTCAAACACAAACATTAAAATAAGGAGAATTTAAAAACTACATAGGAATAAGAAGAGAAACAAACATTAATAAGTTATGAAAAATCCTATGGAAAACTTAATTAGTAAACTTAAATGTTACAATATCTTTTTTAAGATATGATGATTCATAAGGCAATACACACAACATCCTTGTTTTGTATTCTTTTATATGATAATCAGGTACAGCCACAAAAAAACACAGGAGAGGCTCAGGTAAACAAAGTTCACTATACTCACTGGTCTTAAGAAGTCACACTGCCTACCATGCAGTCACAGGAAAAGCACTAGGCTGGGGTTAGGTGGCAGAAGACAGGAGCAAAAGGAGAGGTTAGCCCAAGGCCTTTATTGGAGTTGCCAAGGGAAAGGCAAGAAAAGGCAGGGTAAACAATTTAGAATTGGCTAGTCTCCATAATTCCAGTGACTTTTGGGCTTTAGGGGTGGTCTCTACTTGCATGGTCGCTAGCCCTGGATGATTAAAGCAGAGGAATACTAACTCTTGAGTGTACAGGCCAGATAAGAGGAGGCAAGGGTATGAGTTGGTTAGTTGCATTATTAAAGGCATTATTCTCCCAGCTGAGTCCTTTGTTATCTTTAAAAACTAACTAATGCCAGAGGGGCAGTCTTTCCCTAGCCAGAAAGTCTTTTAAGATGTCCGAAATCACAATATACAGAAAAATAAAAATTATACAATACAACCCTATATATATATATGTTGGCTTGCTATGTTTGGTCTCATTCAGAGTCTATGAAAAATACTCCTAATGGTTTCCATTCACTATCTAAGCTAGAAATGTAACTATCAACATGCATAATGCAAGCCTTACCACCAACAAATAAATGAAACCACAAGCCAGGCACTGTGATGTAAACTTGGAATCCCAGTGATTCAGGAGGCTAAGGCAGGAAGATTAAGTTCAGGGCCAATCTCAGCAACTTGGTGAGACCCAGTCTCAAAATAAAAACATGAAGAGGCCTGGGAATGTAGCTCAGTGGTAGAGTGCCACTAGGTTCAATCCTCAGTACCAAAAACAAAAAAGAAATGAAAAGGAAAGGAAAAAACCACAAATATATACCAACTCATCATTTAAAATTTAAAATACAGATAAAAATGTTTACCACATTTATTTTAATATAAAAGCTTTTTTAATGTATAACAAATTTTTTTAATCCCATGATCTTTTTTTTAAAACTAACTACCTTTAGGAATCATTTCCAACATTGGGTAAGACTTCCTATCCTTCAGGCATTTGGGCATGGAGGGATATTCTGCATTGTATATAGGGTTGCAACTCTTTTTTGGTGCCCAAGACGTCTGAAGCTTTTTTTAAACTTTTTTTTTTAGTTGTTGATGAATCTTTATTTTATTCATTTATTATCTATATGCAGTGCTGAGGATCGAACCCAATGCCTCACGCATGCTAGGCAAGCACTCTACCACTGAGCTACAGCCCCAGCCCACGTCTGAAGCTTTTAATGCTCTACAACATAAGAGAGTCTTCTACCAAAAAGAAATTACTAACTTTCCATCCCCAAAAGTATACTTTATATTTTTTTTCTTATTCAATACCAACCACAAAAAAGTTCGGTACCAGGAATAATCAAAATGAGCCATTAATGTGGTTTTCTAAAAAGTATTTTAAGAATCCAAACTTTTTTTTTTTTTTGGTACTGGAGATTGAACTCAGGGGCACTCAACCACTGAGCCACATCCCCATCCCTATTTTGTGTTTTATGTAAAGACAGGGTCTCACTGAGTTGCTTAGTGCCTCGCCATTGCTGATGGCTGGCTTTGAACTTGCGATTGTCCTGTCTCAGCCTCCCTAAGTGCTGGGATTACAGGCTTGCGCCACCGCGCCCGGCTCCAAACCAACTTTTAATATTAGAATTTGTTTATCCAAATAGAGAAAGAATATTGCTTATAAGTTTTTCTAAACAGAAAAACATTTGGGGATTTGAATCTAGAAGTAAAATGCCCCTTTAGTAGTCTATGAATAAGAAAGGATAAAATTATTAGTTGAGCTCTGTTGTATATGAATATACACACACATACATACAAGTATGTATGTGGGTATATATATGTTTATATACATACACATAAAACTGAGACACAGATATACATGATAAATATGTAAATATCACGCATGTATATGTACAACAAATACTTATAGATTAGATTACATAGATAAATAGATGTACTAAAAAGTCACTGTATTCCTATTCCTGTGTATTCATGGACTGCAAAAGGGGTGTTTTGCTTCTTTTTTTCAATACATAGTACAGTTTCAGTATATGGTTCTTACAGTTTCTCATATTGCCCTGGATACTATAATCCATTGGATTTGTTTTGTGTGAATATACACAAATACACACATACACACACAAAATGTGTATGTAGTATATAAATGTATACGTGTGTGTGGTTATCTTGAAATAAATTATATGAAACATATTTTGCATAAAAATGGCCAAAGAATATTCAAACATAACGTTGTTCCTTTTACACTGTCATCTAAATTTAACCTTCAAAATAACCCAGAAGTGGAAATATTCCAACTATGAAGTTGAAAAATTTGAGGCCCTTGAGTGGTTAAATGACTTACATGCTCCAAAATGGCAGGAACAATTTTTATATTTTTCCAGTGCATTATCACTGTTAAGAATTAAATGGATATTGCTCAAAATTAGACCTCAAGAAAATAATCTGGTTTCTCTAATTCCAAATTCAGAAACAGCTTAAGTATTTCAAAGTATCTAATTTAACATATCTCAAGAAATAAAATGTACAATATTCACCTCTTCAAGTATTTGACTCCCTACGAAATTCGAGTCTGCCAGCCACATCATGTTATAGCTATGTACAAAGTATGTCACTGCCTTTTTATTAGCTTGCTTCATTCAAATATTTAATGTACCTTAACAACACAAAACTAATGATATGAAAGAGTCACTACAAATTAGGATGTTTTACAAGATTATAAGAAGCAGTTGAGTAGATAAATACATGGGATTTACTTCGAGCAGCAAGGTTGGATCTCAGGAAAATCATGAAGCCAAAATTTTCTTTTTTTAATTTCTAAAACTCCCACTCTTGGTGATCCATGGACCAGAGTCCTCAATGCACCTCCATACTGACTCACATAACCATGCCACCATCCTTCTTGTTTCTCTTCAATCAAGACAGCCATTATCTCTGCAGTATTAAGACATAAAAGACCTAGATTTTGATCCTGAGACTGTCATTAAACTTCTGGATGATATCTGGAAAGTAACTTTCCCTGAGTTTCAATTTCCCTAAATGTAGAGTTAGAAAGTTCAGGTAGATCATCATTTCCCAAAATTGCCTAACTATGAAAACCTAAGTCAATTCTCTGAGTCCCTTGTTAATATGGACTCTTGAGTCCCATCCCAAACATGTAGGCAGCAGAGAAGGGAGGAAAAGGGTGGAAAGAAAAAGATTTAATTACAATAATCTAAATTTCATTACATTGTTAAATGTATATATTTCAGTATATTAACTTTCACTTAAGTCACACATATGGTCTTAAAGTGGTTAGATACCAAATATTTTGAAATATGAAAAAGGAAACTAAATAGCATAGGCCAAAGAACATACTGCAAAGAACATACAGCCTTCCTGGCTGCTATTTCAGTCTGCTAGGCCTTTGAAAGCTACTTTCTTGTTTTCTCAGATCCTCAAGAAATAAGAAAGGTTAATCTCAAGAAAGTATAGACATTTCTATTCTAGGGAATTCCTTGCAAATGAAAATATCAGAATATAAGAAACTTTCAACATCTGTTCTTTAAAATCAACATAATCCAATTAAATAACTAAAAATTTAAATAACTAAATACTTTTCATTAAAAAGTATCTTCCATTGTTAAAAATGCTCCTCACATAATGAAATAAATAAAATAGTCTTACCTAATCGTAATTCTCCAAAATTGCCACATCCGATTTTTTTTCCAACTCTAAAGTTAGGTCCAACCATTAAAACTCCAGATGATGAAGACCCAGTTCCTCGAGTGTTGTGCCCTGATCGACCACTAGGTCGTGCCATTCTATCATCTGATTTGTCCTTGTCTTTCTTTTTATTATCCATATCAAGTTTGCGGTACTCCACTTTGATTTCTTTAATCAAGACAAGCACAATGAAATAGGGTATTGTGAGAATAGGTACATCACTAGGCAACTGTACCAGATGGGTAATGTTAACATTCAAATTGCAGTAGGTAGATAGTTAATCAACTGGAGCGTGTTCATCCCATTCGTGAAATTTATCTCAGTTGTCTTTTCAGCAAAACATGTCTTCAAAATTATCTTCTCAGTGATGAGAGCTGGTACTGATGGACAGCTAGAACATTAAGAAAAGACAATTAGTCAACTAATAAAATTTAAAAATGTGTGTTTGGGACATAAATAACAACCACTTAGGCAATGATTTATTGCTGTTTGTTGATGCCCACTAAAATCAAATCACAGTAGATTCCTAAATTAACCATTACCTTTATTTCTATATTTTAATAGCAAAGAGATCACAAAAACAAAACAACAAAGAAATCAGGGATTCATTTACTTTTTAAAAATTAAAAAGGAGCAAAAGATATTGATTCACAAAACAATGTATATTCACTAACTTAGACCTTTCAACTTGAAATCACCTCAATTAAAGAGAAAAAAAACCTTTTTAAAAAACAAAAATTTCCAGGAAATCAAGAAATACTTTCTATTTAAAAGAAGACAGAATAATTTTGAAAATTAGTACAATATCTTTATAAAAATATCTTCCCCATGGTAATACATTTTTAATAATTTCAGTCTTCAAATATATATTCTCATTTGATCTTCATTTATTCAAATATTTATTACCCTTTATATACAGGCAAAGAGCACAGAACTGATAATACAAAAACATTCTTGCTATCTCTCAAGGAAAACAATCTGTAAATAACATCTGAATCAGGTCTTAAAATGGCACATGCCTATAATCCCAGTGGCTAGGGAGGCTGAAGCAGGAGGATCATGAGTTCAGTGCCAGTCTCAGCAACTTAGTAAGGCCCTAAGCAACTCAGTGAAACTCTGTCTCTAAATAAAATATTTTTAAAAAGGCTGGGGATGTGACTCAGTGACTAAGCACACCTGGGTTTAATCCCTGGTACCAAATATGTATATATATATTTGGATATTTCACAAGGCTAAGAAATGCTGACAAGCACCAACCTTACAAGATGGAGACATCAGTTATTTTCTAATATATGAATGAAAACACCAAACCACGAAAAAATGTTCAAGGCTTTTGGAAGATTCTGCCCCATTCATTTTATTTAGGAATTTCAGCCATCAATTATACCTCAATTATGTGGTAAATCTGCAACCTTACTACATGATCTCCCTACTTTTGTTTGAACAATCTGAGTGGTCTTCTATTATTTACAATCAAAAAATGGTTTTGACTTCAAAAGATAGAGACTAATTAAAAAAAGAAAAAACTAGGACCAATACCAATTGATTATATAATGCAACCATAACAAAAATTGAAACAAAAAGTATTATCTAGTTAATTTTCAGCAACCCCCCAAATTTGCAATAAGTCCTAACAATCTATTTTTGATGTTTTGTTTGCCATACTTTTTTATTTGTAGATGAAACTGTAAACTTTTCTTTACTATATGTAAAACTGAATGAGACCTCTGCTTCCAGCCATAATACATTAACTGATACTTAACAATCCTTCCTGTTGTAAGCAACTTTAACTGGATGAAACATAGGAAGGATCTATTTTCAGGCATCAGCTCAGACTGTTAAAGAGTGAGTTCCACCTTTACCCAAGCTGCCTATGGACAATTTCCTGAATACAAAGCAAGGAGGTAAGACTTTAGCATACAGGATCACAGAACAGAACTTGGAGCGGTTGGAGTGGAATTTGCAGGACATGGTATCACAAGTGAGGGAATTTCACAGTAAGCTTAAGGGGAAGTATGGCAAAAGGCTAGACTACACATGCGTGTACGAATATTTTGAAACTCCCATCAGACAATGGCTATGACAAAGTTAAAGGAAGAATGGAAATGAGGCTACATAGTACTGTCCTTTCATTGTATTAATATCAATTCAATCAAGACATAAAAACCACATAAATATGTATGAGAAAATGAAGCAAAGAAAACAAAAGAGAAAAAAGACAACCATAGTAAAAAATGTTAACACCATTCTTTTAGTAAATGATAAAAGACAAAATATCAGTATGTATACAGTAGATCTAAATATCAACTACCTTGAACTAAGTGACATTTATAAAATATCCAAAACTGCAGAATAAAATTTCCTTTCAATGTCCATCAAGAAAGATCATATACAGTCTCAAATAATTAAAATATTAGAGTACATTTGATCAAAACAGAATTAAATTAGAAATCAGTAACAATATATCTAGAAAATCCCCAAATGTTTGAAAATTAAACATATTTTAAATAATTAAATATATTTTCTCATAAGTTGAAAAAGAAAACTGAAAACAATTCTAACAGAATACTAATAAAAGACAACATTAAAGGTTATAGTTTACAAGCCAGGCATAGTGGTGCACGCCTATAATCCCAGCAGATCAGGAGGCTGAGGCAGGAGGATGGTGAGTTCAAAGCCAGTCTCAGCAACAGCGAGGCGTTAAGCATCTCAGTAAGACCCTGTCTCTAAATAAAATACAGAAAAAAGGTCTGGGGATGTGGCTCAGTGGTTGAGTGCCCCTGAGTTCAATCCCTGGTACCAAATAAATAAATAAAGTTTATAGTTTGCAACCACAGCAGTGCTTACAGGGAAATTAGAAGCTTTAATGCTAACATTAGAAAAGTTTTTAATCAACAACTAGATTTTCTCCTTAATAAGCTAGAAAAAAGCAAAGAAGACATAATTGAAGAAATATTTACAGAACTCTTAATAGCCCATTGACTTACAAGAAGATATAACCCTAACGAATGAAAACAAAAATTCTCAATAGATAACAGAAAAACTAAATCTCTAAAAAAAAAAAAAAATTGAAACTATTTTAGTTTATATCTGAAATGTCCCACAAAGGCTCAGGTGTTTGAAGGCTTAGTCCCCAGGTGCCACAATGTTCAGAGGTGGGTCTCTGGATCATGAGGCTCTGATCTCATCAATGGATGGAACCCACTAATGGGTTCATAATTGAATAGACTATTGAAAGATGGCAGAAACTGTAGGAGAAACCTCACCTTTCTTTCTGCTTTCAACCACTGAGGTAAGCAGTTGCGCTCTACCCTATGCTCCCTGACACAATATTCTGCCTCACCACAAGCCCACAACAATGAAGCCAAGTGACTACAGACTGAAACCTCTGAAATCATGAACTAAAATAAATTTTTTCTCAAGTTGATTTTCTCTGGTATATTGTAACAGTAATGAAAAGCTGACTAACACACCCTAGAATTAAAAAGGATATACCTGAAATACTTCACTGAATACACTCAATAACAAAGGAGATAAAGCAGAAGAAAGTGTCAATGAACCTGAAGGAAGATTCGGAGAAATTACTCAAACAGTAAAATCAATAAAATTGAAAACAGGGCACAAAAATAGAAAATAAATATAAAGCCACAAATGTATCCTTTAGAAAAAGGTGAATAAAACTGGTAACTACCAACAAAAATGATCAAGAATAAAAACAGAATATAAAAATTACCAATAACAAGGATGAAAGAAGAAACATCAAAAAGATCCTACAAATTATATTATAATGATAAAGGAGTATTATGGCCATTAAATTTGATAACTTAGATGAAATAGACAAATCAAGAGCAAGCAAAATATCAATAGATCTGTATCTATTAAAAAACAATCTATATTTTAAAATCCCATAGAAATGGCTTAATTGTTGAATTTTATCAAAATATTTAGGGGAAAAATACTATTTTTACAAAACTTTCAAAAACACAACAATAATCAATTTATATTGTGAAGTCAGCACAATCCTAATACAAAAACCTGATAAAAATATTTCAAGCAAAGAAAACCAGATGAGTGTTTCTCATGAGCACAAATACAAAAATTTTTCACAAAATAAAGCAAATAAAGTTACATAAATAATAATCAGAGTTGAACACTAGAAATCTAAGACTAATTTAATATTTGAAATCAATTCACCAAGTTAACATTAAAAAGAGGAAACCTATATGTTCATCTCAATAGACAAAATACTGTGTTTGATGAAATTCAACCCAGTAGTGATCAAAACTTTTACATAATCCAGAAAGAGAATCAAACTTTCAGTCTAATAAAAGGTACCTACACAAAGCCACAATTAATAATAAGTCACACTAAGTAGTAAAGCAATAAACTCTTTTCCCCACAATGCTGGGACAAAAACCACAAGAATGTTTGCTCTTAGATTTTCTGTTCAATACTATACTGAAGAACAACTAGACAGTGTAATAAGGCCAGAAAAAGATGCAAAAATATAAAAAGCAGAGAGGAAATTGTAAATGAATTGTTATTTATTGACATGATTGTATGTGCAGAAAACTTTATTAAATCAATAGAAAAAATGTTGCTAGAAAAATAAAGAATCTATTGATTGCAAGAATCTAGGTCACTGTACAGCCATCAACTGAATTCTATACAATCAGCCACATGAAAAATAAGATGTAGTGGCACCCCCTCCTCCGCAGAAAATCTTAATTAAGCTTCTCCAGAAACCCTCACCATAACTGTTCTTAGACTCTCAGCAAGAATTTATGCAAAAGAATTTTCTGGAGGCGGGGGCAGACGGACTTCTCCCTTTAATAGGCACTGATTTTCACAGAGAGCATTCTTTGGGGGTTATTTTTGTAAAACCTGGCCTGAGTTGGGTGCCCAGAAGAGTAGGGAAAAAAACTACTTTTATGTGGACTTCTGCAGATTGTGAGCCTCTGAGCCCCTCCTCCTACACACTGGGTATAAAGTTCTAAAACTTTCTGAACTCAGGGTCAGAGGGAATGATTGATTGTGGTAAAAGCCTCCTTACCCTCTGGACCTGACTGCAGCTAAACCTGCTTTCTGCTAATTCCTTGGTGTCCAGCTTCTTCTGTCCTACAACAAAGATTTGAGGAAAACAATTTCAAATAGCATTTAAAAATATCAAAAATTTTTAGCAAAACAAGTACACTGAAAGCCCAAAACACTGCTGAGAGAAATTAAAAATAGCAAGAAATATAATAAATGGTTTGAAAAACTCAATATTGTTAAGATGCCCATTTTCCCCAAATCAATTGACAGACTCAATACAATAACAAATAATATATCAGAGCATATTTTTTTTCTTAATTGATAAACATGTCTTAAAATTGATGTGGCAATGCAGAATCCAGAATAAACAAACATTCTCATAAAACAAAAAGCAAAGTCAGAGGATATACACTACCTAGTTTCAAGAAAATCAGTAATAAAGACAATGTGGAACTGCCACAAAAATAGGAAAATAAATGAATGAAACAAAAGACAGTCCAGAAATAGATCCACACATATACAGTCAACTGATTTTTCATGAAGACACCAGTCAATTCAATAGTGACAAGAAAGTATTTTTAACAAATAGTGCCAGAATAATCACATATCCTATCAAAGGGAAAAATGAATTTAAACCCTACATCATCCCATGAATGAATGATCTGAAATGCATCCTTGATCTAAACACAAACAGAACCTGATAGAAATATCTTGTGATCCTAAAGTAAACAAAAATTTCTTAGAAGACACAAAAAGCACTACTCATAAAAGAAAAAATTGAATAAGTAGAATTTCATCAAAACCTAAAACCTCTGTTCATGAAAAGATAGCTAAGAAAATAAATATAAACACCAAAGATGGGAGAAACTGCTGGATATATTTATGAGTATGAATATGTACATTGAAACTGAATAATATAAACTCAATTTTTAAATATGTAAAAGATTTGAAGACTCTTCACAAAGCACACAAATAGCCAATAAGCATATGAAGTAGTGTTCAATATCACTACTTACCATAAAAATACAAATTAAAACTGTAATTAAATTATCTTTTCACATCCATTAAAATGGCTAACATTTAGAACACTGACAATATCAAGTGCTGACAAGAATGAACAACTAGAACTCTCATTAATTGCTGGTGGAAGCATAAAATGGTATGACTATGAAACAAAGTTTGACAGTGTTTTATAAAGTAAAATATACATTTGAATCCTATGACCTATCAATGCCACCCTTAGGTATCTACATAAGGGAATGAAAACCTGTTTATAGAAAGATTTATATATCAATGTTTATAGCAGCCTTATTCATGATAGCTGTAAGATGGAAATACAGTGTCAATTTAAAGGAGAACAGATAAGCATATTCTGTTGGTATATTCATGCAACAGAATTCTATTCAGTCAGCATTACCAATGAATGAACTACTGATACATGCAACAATATGATACACAGAAAAATTCAAAGAGATCAGACACAAATGATTCTAACTACATGAAGTTCTAGAATTAGCAAAACTGAGCTGTGGTGGTTGATAGAAATCAGATCAGTGGTTAACTGGGAAGTGGCATGAAGGAAACTTTTGGGAAAGGAAATATAATAATCTTAATTGGGAAGGGAATTATATGGATGTATATACATTTTGTCAGAACATAAAAACTGCATTTGAAATCTATGCATTGAATTACATGCAAATTATACTTCAAATGTGATTTTTAAAAATAAATACCCATTTACACATATAAAACTAAACACTAAATGCCAAGGGTGGCGCACGCCTGTAATCCCAGAGGCTCAAGAGGCTGAGTCAGGAGGATCACAATTTTATTTATAGAGACCTTGTCTCTAAATAAAATGTAAAAAAAGTCTAAGGATGTGGCTCAATGGTTAAGCACCCCTGGGTTCAATCCCCAGTAGAAAAAAAAAGAAGAAAAAAATGAAAGAAAAGAAACTGAACACTACATCTAAAAGCGCACCAGATCTTTACCATAAAACTTAACCTAAAAATGCAGCTTTTATTAAGTTTCTGAACATATCAGTATTTTAACTGAGAAGTTATAAAAAAAAGAACTCCTTTCTTTTTTTAATTTAGAAGGAAATAATTTTCTTTTGGTGAATTTTCAAATTATTTTCAATATATAGCTTTTCGTTCATGTTTAATTAATGAAATATCCAAAAGCATATTCTGTATGTAACAAAAATTCAAATAACACAAATGAAGTAAAAATATTCCTTGGGGGCAAGCGCAGTGGTGCATACTTGTAATCCCAGCAGTTTGAGAAGCTGAGGCAGGAGGATTGTGAGTTCAAAGCCAGCCTTAGCAAAAGCAAAGCGCTAAGCAACTAACTCAGTGAGACCTTGTTTCTAAATAAAATACAAAATAGGGCTACAGATGTGGCTCAGTGGTTGAGTGCCCTTGAGTTCAATCCTCAGTAACCACCTCTCCGCAAAAAATATTCCTTGGGATGCCCACATCCATGTCCTTCAACTCATCCCTTCTCAGAGGTAACCATTATTTTCAGTGTAGGTTATATGCTCCAGACCTTTTGTAATGCTTGTGTATGCATATAGTTTATATGTAGATACAGTTGTAGGTTGACTGGTTTTACATAAGAGGTCCATAAAAAGCCTCTGAAGAACCAAAACTGCCCCACAATAGAAACAGCATTTAAGAGCCTATCAAAAAATTGAAGAACGTGTGGTCCTTCCCTTTTATACCCTCCCCTATCTACCCAGCATAAGCCAACATGAACAAAGGGCAGCATAATGAGTTGGGTAAAGGAGTCAAGAAACAGCCTCTAATTCCCTTCCCTAAAAGAGGGCCCAGGGCCCAGGGTTAACTGGGAAGTGGAGAGAAAAAGGCTGGAAGGAAGTGATGAATTACCTTAAAACTCAATCTCAAAAATGAAACAAGTCATCTATGCCTGAAAATGAGTCCACTGCCAAAGCTGAACTATTCTTATAAATATACATGGCAAGAAATCAATGGAATTTGACTAGGATATCATTCATGGGCAGAGAAAGGAGAAAAATCAAAGCATATATGACAATAGTGGTTATTGAGAAATTTAAGTCATTTCCTATTTTACTCCATTGAGTTCAGCACATTTGGCTAACTACTCATAAACAACTACTAGATATTTTTATTTTTAAAAATATCTTTAACAAATTAATTTTAATTAAAACATTGCTTATGAAGAGTCTCAAACAGTGCTACTACTTTCCTTATCACAGTATCTATCAAACAGTATTACTTCATGTTTGTACATAACAGAAATCAGCAAACTATAGCCTGTGGGCTTACTCCTGCCCACTTCCTATTTTTGTACAGTATTCAACCTAAGAGTGGTCTTCCTTTTTTCACATAATTGGAAAAATAAGAATACTATTTTGTGATGTGAAAATTGTAAGATTTAAATTTTAGTGTTCATAAATAAAGCTATATATGAATAAAGCCTTGCTAATACATTTATGTGTGGTTATGACTGTTTTCATTCTTCAAGAGCAGAACTGAGTAGTTATGACAAACCATATGTGGTGCTCTTATCACCTCACACTTCTACTCAGAGCACCATAATTTGCAGTGGCATAGTTATAACTTGACAGTGTTTATAGAGCCATACATATCACCATATCACTACACTGTATTTATTTTATTACAATGCAAACTCATCATGTCAAAACCAGAAGAGAGAAGTGAACTTTTGACTATCATGATATTAAGATACAGTGAAGTATGGCTTATTATTAAACTAGATGGGAAAGTATTATGTATTCTACACAAAAACAACAATGCCAAAGAATGTAATATACTAGAATATGAACAAATATATTAGTTCCAATGCTGTGTAACAAATTACTACAAACTCAGAAATTTAAAACAACATACATTTATTATCTCATAGTCTCCACAGATGAGAACCTGAGCACAGCTTAGCTGAGTCATCTGCTCAGGCTGTAGTCAAGGTACTGGCTAGAGTTCATTCTAATTAGGTGGCTTAAGTGGGAAAATATCCTCTTCCAATCTCCTTCAGATTGTGGACAGAATTCATACCCTTGCATTGTATAACTGAGGGCCCAGCTTTTTGTTGGCTGTCAGAAGCAGCCCTCAGTTTTCAGAGGTTGCCTACAGTTTCTAGCAGTTTTCCTAAAGTTCCTGTCGTGTGGGCTTCTCTAACATGGTTCCTCTAAGACTGAGTCTTAGTCAAGGCAATATAATCTTTACTCATACCCAAATCCCAAATTCTGTACTCTGCTCCAGTTCTCCTGAGCAGGAGCAAAAAGGGGCTAGAGAATTCTAAGTAGGAAAGAAAAGTAAACCTAGCATTATATACTACTTGGTTCCAAAAGCTAGCCATAGTAGTTTAAGCACAGATAACTGGTTTTCAACTTTCAAAATATTATCCAAAACAAATACATAAATAAAAGCAAGATAAATGTCCTAGAAAAGAATATAAATTTTACCAATCAAAACAGTGTAACTGGGCTGAGGTTGTGGCTCAGTGGCAGAGCACTTGCCTGGCACATGTGAGGCACTGGGTTTGATCCCCAGCACCACATAGAATAAGTAAAACAAAAATAAAGACACTGTGTCCATGTATAACTAAAAAATATTTTTTAAAAAAAACAGTGTAACAATAACAGTACAAATAACAGAAGGTTAGCTTAATAGGACATAGATAAGGTATAGGAAGGACAGGGCAAGAATATCTATATCTTGCATAGTACCAAGTTAAGAGATAATGTAAAAATTTACTAGAACCAGAAACAGAGAGAAAATAACACTATTTAAAGTGTCAAAGGAAATTAACTACCCAAACATTTAAAAAGTCAAAAACGAATTGGGAAAATGTGAGCTAAAATCTCATCATTAAAAGATAATTTAAGGTAATTAAAAGATAATGTTAGATTTAACATATCATCAAAGAAAAAAGTGAGCACATATGATTTAGAATTATGGAAATAACAACCCTAAGTATTTTTAAACAAATTATTAAAACTGGTTCTATCTCCTGAAATAAATCAAGATTGGAGATATGAGGCAAGAGACTATTGCTTATATATTCTTCTGTATTACTTTAATTTTTCCATATAGGTATTAATTTAATAAATATATTAATTCTGTCAACAGGTAACTTTCATTCTAAAAATATCATTAAAATATTGTCAAAAACTTGATATTTCAAATGACTAAATAGTAAAATATTAACTACCTCTTAAATCAGCATGTTTTTATTTTTGTTTGCTTACTTTGAATAAAAATAGAATCCAGCTTCAGTGGAGACAATTGTGGAATTCTTAACCTACCATGACCCCCTATCCAACCCTGGGCATTTTCAAAATAGATCTACAGGTTTCGAAAGATATCATGATCCTGCCAGTACAAGGCAAATACGTCTGTAATCCCAGCAACTCAGGAGGCTGAGGCAGAAGGATAGCAAGTTTGAAACCAGCCATAGCAACTTAGCAAGGCCCTAAGCAAATTAGTGAGAACCTGTCTCAAAAAATTAAAAAGGTTGAGGATGTAGTTGAGTGATAGAGCACCACTAGGCTCAATGCCCAGTACCAAAAAAAAAGGATTTCATGATCCTAAGAAAGTTAAGAATAACTGAAAAGTATACTGTTATTTTCTCACTAAATGGCTTTATAAATACATTCTCAGGATTACAGCTAGAAATATAACTCAGTGGTAGTGCACAAGGCCCTGGGTTTGATCCCCTAAATGACAATAAATAAATGAATAAATAATGCATTCTTAGAAAAACTCTATCCTTGAAACTAGGTAACATTTGTATTTTATTTATTTAAAATCCAACCTTATTTTTTAAAAAAGAATTTTGTAGAGCCATGTAAATACCAAAAAAAAGGACTAAAAAACATTTAAGAAATAAGAAAGTAAAATAATGTTAGAAATATGATTATCTCATTATATTCTATGAAGTTTGGTATCCAGACAAAACAAATTCATTTCTGTACTTTCTAGTGGTCAAACAAAATTAGAATATGATTGGATATAATACTCAGAGTGTTTATTTAAATTCCACTAAAAAGACCTGCTAAAAAGACCAATAAAGAATCCTACTATTGTATCATACATGCAGATGCAATCAATTTTACAAACTAAATACCTGCTTCAGAGAAGCTTTCGATTCAAAAATTATACAGAGAATTTTTTCTAAAAAACTTGAAACTCAGGCATCCATAGAAATAAAAACTATTGAAATAAGTTTCACAAAACCACGCTCTGCTTACAATTTTGTATAACATAATTAAAATGATTATTTACACTGATTAATATTTTAATTTGTATAGATTTTGTCCCTTTAACTGAAATCTTAATCCTTCTACTACTAAAGATAATAAACACGCATTTAGTTAGTGTGCATAAAGCTACATAAGTGTGCATAAATAGTAATAAAATATGTAACTTATATTCAATTCTAAAATTATTCTCACTGACATTTAAGTATCTATATTAAAAAGACAAGGAATTCATCAAAAGGAAATTATCCTCAAGAATAAATGAACAAATATGAAATCAATTACTTTGCTTTCATAAACAATTTCAATTTTGATATAGCAACATCCACTAATAAAGATAAAAAATGAGCTTCTAAATACAAAAAGCATTAGACAAATCTGATTAGGTGAGGAGAAATGTGGGCCACTGGCATACTTCTAATTTGATGACCACTGATGAATCTTCAAAACAGAAAACAGAAAATCAGATTCTCTAATCTGCACGATCCAATAATTTAGGACTTTACAGAGCCAACTGACCTCCTTAAGCCTGAAACTAGATAAAACAGTATAGTAAAAATGTACATCTAGGTAAGTCAGTCTAGTATGTTCTACCTCATAAGAAAAATACCAAGACCCAGCTAAAATTTTCAAAGGAACACTAAAGAGCAGTTCTAAATTTTAAAAATGATTATTAATATTCTATCTCACTTC
This sequence comes from Xerus rutilus, assembly GCA_028644305.1. Classification (NCBI taxonomy): domain Eukaryota; kingdom Metazoa; phylum Chordata; class Mammalia; order Rodentia; family Sciuridae; genus Xerus; species Xerus rutilus. Next base: position 99,825,620 of record CM053405.1, read on the forward strand.
CAAAATACTGTTGGAATAAATAGAAAACTGTTACATGCACCTGCATATTAAGCATTAAAAGTTTCTATGGGTAACTTTTCATGTTTAGAATATTATTCAATATTTTTTGCAGTTGCAAAATTGCAACAAATAAAATTTAAAAACTCAAATTTTATATTCAGACATTACTCATCACAGTGTTGATTCCCCTGAGTTTTATTATCTCAAATGAAAACTCCATATTTAATACATGAAATGTCTCATTCAGTGTGTCAAATGCTTTATTCAGTCTTCATAAAAATTATATTACAATACATTCTTCAGGCTTCTCCAAAATTTAGATGAGTAAAGTTATTTGTGATGTGATGGCTAGCCCTTACATCACATGCTTCTATTAGCAGCAAGTGTCCCAGTTACTGGTTTCTGGCATTAGCTCAACTGTGGTTGTCTAAGAAAAGAATAAACATTTATTTTTGAAAAGCTAAATCATTAACTGTACTGTCAAAATAAAGACTAATTTCTGTAATTACATACTACAAAAACTTACTTTATCTCAGAAAGATTTAGTAACTATCATCTACAAAGTTTATATTTTTGAAACTCAATTCCAGCAATGTCCCTGTACATTCCTATCAAATTCCAGAAATTTCTAGCCTGTAAAATTTTTTTTAAAATATTTATTTTTTAGTTGTAGGTGGACAGAATATATTTTATTTTTATGTGGTGCTGAGGATCGAACCCAGTGCCTCCTGCGTGCTAAGCGAGCACGCTACCACTGCGCCATAACCCCAGCCCCTAGCCTGTAAAATTTTAACACCCAATTCTATTAGTCTTTTCCACACTAGATCAGAATCCATTAGTGATTCATTTAAACAATTTAATGATTCTCAAGCAACAATTTTTTAAATGACACAGTATCTAGTAGAAAAGAAAAACTGTACACATATGTAATAAGGATAAGTCATGTTTAATGAGATTTTCAGTTCTTTAAATGAAGGTATATGTATCACTAGTCACAATGCAAAATATATTTCCATAAGTTTGAGTCAAAACATGGTTCCACAGTTAGAGCTACTATAAAATGTAGGAATATTGAGACATACTATATTATAGTCAGTTACAATTAAGGTTATTTTTCAATGAGAAACTTTATTAAAACCTAAACTTCCTCAGTAAACAAATATTACTGTAAGTCTGATTAAACTAATATCCTAATTATCTAGGTCTGATTATTTCTAGTAACTAGAAAGGTTAGGTATGGTTTAAGTGCTAAGGTCTAGGTATGATTTAAACATGTCCCCCTGGGACATGTTTATATGTTAGAAGTTTGGTACCCAGGGTGAAAATGTTAAGAGAACTTTAAGAGATAAATCTGAGTAAGAAGGTCTTCAGGTCATTAGGGGTTGGAAGAGGTCCAGTTAGTTCTCAGAAAAGTGACTTCCTGTCTCACTACGTGACCTTTCTTTTTCACATGTGTATATCCCATGTTGTCATCAGCCATCAAGTCTCACCAAGGCCAAGTTACTGTTGACACCATGTACTTGAACTTTCAGAACTGTAAGCGAAATAAACCTCTCTTCTTTATAAAAGCACCCAGCCTCAGATACTTCATTACAGTAAAAGAAACCAATTAATATATTAAGAAATGACTATTTTATACGTCTTCAAAATGTCTTTTGCATCTTTTATTTTGAATTTCAAAAGTGAATTTACACACCTATACCTCTATCACAGTTCATGTGTCCCAACAGTTGAAAGAAAATGTAAGAATTTTAAGAATGCCAGCCTTCTAAGCATTTATTATATGTACACCTAAAGAAACACAGATCACCTTCACCTCTTGCTTCCTTAAGAATTACAGGAATCAGCCAGACACAATGGTGCAAGCCTGTAATCCCAGATACTTGGCTTGGAAGGCTGAGGCAGGAGGACTCCAAGTTCAAAGCCACCCTCAGCAACTTAACAAGGCTCTAAGAAACTTAGAAAGACCCTGTCTAAAAACAAAAAATAAAAAGGGAAAGGGATGTGACTCTGTGTTTAAGCACTCCTGGGTTCAATCCCTAGTACCAAAAAAAAGAAAAAAGAAAAAGAAGAGGAAGAAGAATGACTGGAATCAAAAATCAAGCCCCAAATTTGTATTACTAAAATATTCACCAAACCAACTCATATGAGCAGGTCATCTCACTATCAATAATCACAACTTGACTGCAAACTCTAATCACAGCAATGATATAAAATTTGTAAAGTGGTGCATGCTTGTTATCCCAGCTACATTGGAGTCTAAAGCAAGAGGATAAGTTTCAGGCTAACCTGGGCAATTAACAAGACTGTCTCAAAATAAAATATTTCTTTAAAGGACTGGGATGTAGCTCAGTGGTAAAGCACCTGCCTAGCATGGACAAGGCCCTAAAGTCAATCCCCAGTACTACTACTAATAATAATAACAACAATAATAATAACATAAAAATATAAGTTTTTATTATATTTTTATTATATTCCCATGACCAGGGAAAGTCATGGTCCATTGGGGGGCTTTACTTTCATTCAATAAATACAGATATGTACTAAGTTTAACCATGCAGTAGAAACAGGCATATTTGCTAGAAATATAGCAATGAACTTGCCCTCAAAAAGATCTCATCAAGCTGGGTGCAGTGGCACATGCCTATAATCCCAGCAGCTCAGAAGGCTAAAGCAGGAGGACCACAAGTTAAAAGCCAGCCTCAGCAACTTACTGAGGCCCTAAGAAACTTCGCAAGACTCTGTCTCAAAATTAAAAAAAAAAAAAAAATTAAAGAGGCTAAGAACGTAGTTCAGTGGTTAAGCACTCCTGGGTTCAATCCCTGGCTACAAGGCGGGGGTGGAGTCTCATCAAGCCTCTTACTGAGCTAAGTACCACGATGACCCACAATCTCTGAAGTACACTTTTAGGTAAATTAAAAACTATATTCTTCTGTTTCTCAGGAAAACCAAAAACAGCTGATTCACACTAGTTATCTTCATTGCAAATACAGAATAATCAAACACTGAAGCACTGCTCCTAGGAAAAATACAAGTTTAGGTTCCTGCCAGCCTCTTTGCTCACAAGATTTTCATTAACCAATCAATACATAACCTTGTTTTATGTATGGCTCTGTTGAAAAACACCTTACAGCATTATAACTTTTGCCTAAGCTAAGCTCACTCATAATATTATTACAAATAATATTTCACTACAAATAATATCCCAGTGTAGGCAAAGGTCACAAATTCAAAAAGTTCATAGAAGGGTATTCATGTTTAGGTATTTTAGTTACAAAGCTAATATTGTCAGTTCTCATCACAGGACAGTATAAATGATTGGAAATTACAATCAAGTTAACGACTATAAAATTCTAGAATGAAATGTGCAACAAGTGATACAAACAAATACAAAGTACAGCTACTTCTACAGAGATAAGATTTCCCTCTGCCCAGCCCAAATCAAGAGCATCTTTCTCTAAAGTGTGATAGCCTGAAGACAGAGAATGAATTCAGAGGTACCTTAAACCTCCTTAGGGTTAAGAGTGTAGTTTTTTCCATGGAGATCATAACTATATTACTTGAGCAAGAAAGAACAATTCTGTATACACTGAGGATTGTATTCGCTGAAAAATGAGGCTCCCCTCAGTCATTTTCTAACAGATCTATACTAATAAAAATATCATATTTACAATTATGTTATTGTCATGATATTGCTGGTATACAAACTAACAAACTCTTAGAGTTGAACATACACTTGCCACATGCCCCAACAACCCCAATTCTAGGAACTCACCCAAGAGAAATGAAAACTTAAGATCACAAGAACCTACACACAAATGTTTATGGTAGTTTTATTTGGAATCACCATGAACTGGAAACAAGTGCTTAAAGTGGTGATGGGAAAAACATTCTGAGATACATCCACACACTGGAATATTACTTAACAGTAAAGAGACTGACTGGCACATGCATAATATGGCTGGCTCTCAAAAGTATTGCATGATTTAAAACAAGTCAGGTTCAAAAGGCTATATACCACGATTCAACATATATTCTGGCAGAGACAAAATCAGAGGAAGAAAAACAGATCAGTGTTCTTTAGAAGCTAGGAGTGGGAGTAGTACAAAGCCTAAGGGAATTCAGGGGGATGGTGATGAAGTCGTTTTGTATCTTGATTGAGGGGAGAGTGAATTTTAGTGTGTGCAATTTAAAAGCAAAACTAAAGAAAAACTAATATAAAAATCTTTAAAACAAAAAAAGGGAATATTTCCTTTAACTATATTTTCTGGCTAGCCAATATGCATTTAATTTCCACTTCTGCCATTTAACATTTGTCTATAAAAATGTTTCTACTTTTAAGCCTGAGTAACTAAGTTAGATGCTTGTGTTTATTATTTGATTTAAACTGAGGTCAATTTACTTCCTTGAGATCTGTCTCATACAATTGTGACAATGGGAACTAAACTGGTTTGGGAGGAGCTTGGTGCTTCAGGAGGCATTTAATCAAGGTTCTTCCATATTTAAATTATCCTAATAAAAAAGATGAAATAATTAATCCATTCATCTAATAAATACATGACCATTAGAGGCCTACCGTATGCTAAACACAGGAAATACAAATGGCAAACAAGACAAGCATAATCTCTGACATCAACCACATGGTTTAAACCAGCAGTAAATATAATATGCACTAAATAGAATTGCAGGGCAGACTTATTTCTGTTACCTTTGCAACAAGCTAGAAATTTTTCTGATACAGAGTACCATAATTTGAAGTTTCTCTTCTTGAGGTATACTATTGAAAGAAGGTAGGGAAGGAGAGAAAAGGGGGAAAAACATATTGGAAAGGGAATAGGAACTAAAAGCTTAAAAGAAAAAAAAAAGGCAGAATAGATGTAAAAATTTTTGCAATGAAGTCTTAAAAACAAAATAAGGAAGTTCACAGAAACTAAAACAGAAGCATTAGAACCACACCCCTGCTGCTTTCTGTTATTAAAAAGGAAGCCAAGGTCTGTAAAAAGAGGGCTACCTGCAGGTGCTGTGGCATGAACTTAGCATGTGCAGACATAAAATTACATAACCTGAAGGACTAAAGACAGCATTTGAAGAATACTGTTTTGCCAAAATTACCTGAAACATTTTTCATCTCAAACATCCTAATTACATTGTCCTTCTGGGACCACAGGGGAGCCCACAAATTCAGTGCTAACAACTTAATGTCAGAAAAGCTTTCAATAACTGTTAAAGAAACTAACACAGATTAAAGTAAAATATCTCTTGATCTGTACATAACAACAAGAAAACAAACAAAATTACTAGCATCTTATTGAAATTGTCACAGAGAAGAAATATGCTAAGTAGTTCTACTGAGAAGTAGGCACAAATTAATGCAGGTATACAGTTTCCCAAAGTTCTTGCAATCAAACATGTTTTGGAATTCAGAAAGTCTGACGATTTTTGATAGGTGATAGTAGGCACACATACTCACTGAAGGCTGGGATGATACAGAGAACTATGGGACAGTGTATTATAATCAAAATTTGCTATTTTTACAGTGAAACCAAAAAATACATGAAATTAAGGTAACAGTTCAGGATAGATTTTATGGAAAAATTGATGTGTGTTAAGTATACAAAAAAAATTGGACACTAGGATTATTAATAATTATGGTCCTGTAGAACAGTACTCATTATTTTTATCATGTGTTGATTTTATTGTAGTGTTTTGGTAACCCAAAATAATCTAAAATCTAAACAGGTTCACTAATAACATGTTCTCTAAATCTTACATAAAGTTAAATTTCTAAACCACAAATCTCTTATCAGGAAACTTTTCAGAAAGCTAACCCTTGCAATTTGTGGATTCCCAAATCCAAATTTGCCACCATGCAAAAATATTTCTTAAATTGAATTGAACATATTGAATCAATCATAAAATGGCTTGCTCCCATTTTGTTAGAGGAAAAATGCTGTAATTGGTAAGGATGTTCCTGACCCAGGAAACAGCACCAAATGAGTCACAAAAAGGATCTCAATTTGTCATAAATGTCAAAATAAACCTACAAAACTCTATTATCATGGTGTATTTATATGTATACTGACTATACACAATGTAGACAATATACAATAAACAATACGATATACTGTTTCTGAAGTAAAATTTTTCCACTGAGGGAAGAAAACAGACAGGTCCTCATCAACAATGGCATTAAAAAAAGAGTAAAAAGAAGTGCAGTTCTAGTAAATAACCATTAAAGTTTCCTCTGCTCTGCTGTTTCATGAAAAACAAAATTCAATGGAATCACTAAATATGATAAAGAGCTTAAAATAAATAACTTTTGATTAGCAAAATTTCTTGCCTCCTTATAATTTAGAGTAACTTTAAAGTTTTTATTACTTAGGTCTCAAGATTTCCAGGGGCACCTGAATTGATGCCTTAATAAAATTTCCCTTTAACAAAATTTCCAAATCTTAGAAATGGTCAAAATATGCTTACTAAAAATTGCTAATGTGCAGTGAAAATAGCAGCCTCGCTAAGGATACAACGTAAAAAACTATGACGAAATGTCACTTCTTACCCTGGTCCTCTGGCTACTACATGCATTTTTTCTGTGTCATCTTTACACCTCATCCTAAATTTAAAAGATGACTTGAAAATAAAAGGAAGTCTTTAAAAAAAAAAAGTCAAAAGTTGTATATACAGGGAAAAGGCAATCAGTAATTTTCAACTCTGAGCAAACTGGAATAACATAGAAATCTTAAAATTTACCAACATGCTGGCCCTATCCCCAGATTCAAATATAAATTAACATGGGTAGGTTTCATTGTCTGTCAAACCCTTCTCTTTTCTCATCTATTAAGAAAGTAATGGCTATCTTTAAAACTCTCCATTTTCTTCACTCCTTTGCTGGCACAAGCATATGTGTGTGTGTATATATATACATGTATATTCATACACATACACACAATTTTTTTTTTAATTTTTTTTAGTTGTAGATGGACACAATGTCTTTATTTTATTGCTTTGTATGTGGTGCTGAGGATCGAACCCAGGGCCTCAAGCATGCGAAGCAAGCGCTCTACCACTGAGCTACAACCCCAGCCCCACACACAATTTTTTGATTGGAAGTTTTTAAATTAAGCCATATAGTAAAGCTCATTTTCACTTATTTGATATTCTCATTCCCAAATACTCGGGATTTTTTTTCTTCAGTCATCAAAACATAACCTTCACGGGTAGGGTATCAAGATAAATAGCAAAGCATATGATAATAAGCAAACACACAATACAAATTCCAGCTAATCAACATTTAATTGATTATCAGAAAATATTCAAAAGAAAGATTTTAAAGAATTGATTATATTTTGATACTTTATTAACCACAGACATTTGCAGAGCCTCAATTACATAAAGATATATCAGCCACAAAATGCCCTGATACTCATATGGCAGAAAAAGAAATCTGTAAGTAAATCACCAATTTCTTCAATGAATTGGTATCACAAGATTCTACATCTTTAAGATTTATACTTTTGGGGTGAGATAAGTCTTATTGTTTTCCAATCCTTGTAATAAACATAAAAAATAAAATGTTTTATAAAAATTTACATTTACTTTTAGTTTTTAATGTTACCTATAACTGATACCTATCAGTTTCATTTCCAAAATGATGCCAGACTACTTTTATACCTCAAATTTCATTTTATTAGAAAATACCACAGCCATATATTTGCACATCATAAAACTAATAGAATCCCATGAATTTTCTGTCTTTTTTCCATTACATTACATATTTGCCTACCACTTGAAAGTACAGTATTCATTGCTAGAATAAGTATTTCACAGAAATAGAAAATAAACATGACTTAGACTGGGTGTCAGGGAAAAAAAAAAACATTTCACTTCCCTTTTACCAAAGGAAATTCTGAATATAATTTTAACTCTAATATATCACATTCTAATACACTGCTTTGGGTACTAAAGTCAAATAAGTTTAAAAAATAACAATAATTTCAAAATATTCAGAAGTTCACTACTTTTATAAAATACACTTGTACCCAAAAGTATCACACAACCAATTTCAATATAAAACTTAAGGGTAAACAATTTTAATAAACTTAATTTTAAGAATAAATAATATTACAAAGTATCAATGCATTAAGTGAACATTTTATTCCAAGTATTATTCAGTGAAAACAAATTATATGTTGAAGCGTAAGTTGGTAGAAAACATATCCCCACTGATGATCTATTTTCTTTCCTCAAAAAAATTTTATTATTATTTTTTCTCATAGTAGAAAAAATGTATAAGCATAGCTGAAAATCCAAATATAGAGAAGCACAGTAAGTATGAAAGTAACCAATCATCCCAAATCTCCCCATTTATAAATGTCATTAACATATTCTTCCAGAAGATGGATTTACTATATTTATAACCATACATGTATATTTATGCACGTATATACTTCTTTCCTTTATATATATATATTGAAGGTAGAAAAATGTTTAATTTTCTTGAAAGTAAAAACATAAAAATTGTTCTAAGTTCATTCTGTGCCTTTTCATTAAAGCAGGCCAGCTTTGAGATTATTTAACGAGTTCTTCTCTATGTTGTTGTAGTTGTTTACTACTTAAGGGGAGATGAAAATCTGTTTGCTTGTTTCTCTTTTAGAGAAAAGAAAAAACCCTCTAGCTCAATATTTTCTAAGCCTGAGAACACGGATATCTGCACTAAAATTGGTTGGCCAAACTGATTTACAGTAGGAACTCATAATTCTAAGTAAATTTGCAATGTAGACAAGAATACTTTTATGGCCTCCCACTTCTTGGTCAGAAAGTACACCACACTAGCAATTAGGATACAAGAGTACTAATAATCAAGTGTGTGAATTTCACTCAACTTTCCTATGACTCATTTCAATTCCAAAATCCTGTGTTCCCCCTATACCTCTAGAACCCTCTACCAAATTTTGGGGTTCTCAAAATAGATAAAAACTATCCTTTTCTATCTCCCTGAGACTCCATAATTTCAAATTATCTGAAGACAAACTCTCACTCCCTCAATAAACTTATTCTCCACTTCGTATGAGGAACAAAGTAATCTAATAAGATCAAAGATGTGGGCAGTTTTCGACAAGGAGGGAAGATAGTAACTTTGAAAAACAATTAAACAAGTTTATATCTACAAATTTTTAATTTTAAATTAAAAGAACTTATAAATTCCAAGGAGGAAAACGTATAATCTTAAAACTTAGATAGCCTATTTTATTGACTCAAAGTCTATTAAAAAGCTAGCAGTGTTTTTAGCTCTGAAAATATTCAGACCTGAGCATATTTAAGATAGTAATATGGAATCAGTTTTCTACCAGTTACCTTTCATCCATTATATCAGTAAAACACTTTAGAGTTCAAAGTGCATTCATATGCATTATTTATTTTCAACCTCAAAACAAATAGACATAATGGTCACTATCGATTACTTCACATCCATTTCTCCCACATTATTCCTTCTCACAATATTTTTAAAATATCCTCCCCTCCACCATGTAATTCAGAGAACTGTGACACCATCACCAATTACAAGGGATATGTCCTGATTAATAGAAACAATCTCCCTTGTCATAACTGGTCCATAAAATATAAAAAGAAAAAAATATACTGAAAGGCTTATGCAAAAGATTTCCTCATTTTTGGAGCTGGGATTGTAGCTCAGCGGTAGAGCGCTTGCCTCGCATGCATGAGGCCCTGGGTTCGATCCTCAGCACCACATACAAACCAATAAAAAATAAAGACATTGTGTCCATCTACAACTAAAAAAAAAAAAAAGTTTAAAAAAAAAAAAAAAAAGATTTCCTCATTTTTGCAAAAACAGAGACAGAGACAGAGACAAAGTCAGAGATGGACATAGGAGGGAAAGCTCTTTGCCTCCCTCCAGCCACTGGATTCTAAATGTGATCTTGCTGCCAGCCTAAGGATGAATCCAGAGCCAAGAAAAACAGGCAGACCGGAAGTCTGAAACACTAACTAGGAGCTTCTCACCTCTCACTCTACCTCCCTATTTCAACGTTTTATTTCAGTAACTACTGCATTTCAACCATTGTAGTGTTGTGAAACTCAAATAAAAGCATGTCCCATATACCTCTCCTTCCCCATCTTGGACCTCCTTTTTCTCCTTTCCACTTGGGCTAAGCTAGACAAATCAGGAGGAAGCTACTGTAAGCTAGCTATTAGACCAGCATGCTTTGCACCAAGCTCCACTGCACCTGATACACAACAAAGATATGGCATTTTCTCTTTCAAAAAACAATCTCCTCTACCAGTTTTACCCTAGAAGTTCCTACTTAGACTAAGGAGATGTCAGAACTATAAAAAGGCTCTTCCCCGATGCTGATGCTGTATAAAAGATGATACATCATATGAAATCAGATCAGGGAGTATATTGGAAAATATATGAGAATCAGACTGATCACTTAACCAGATAATTCATTCTAAGGAAGAAATCTCTGGTAGATTCAGTAATAACAGAATCTCTTTCTTTTTCAAAAGAAAATACTATTAAATAAATCTCTAAGTGTAAACTAGGAAAGACAACACTTTAGGAGACACTTTAATAAATTATTAATTAAGAGTTCTTAAGTTAGCTTTAAAAGGAAGTCTTTTAAAAATCTACACACACTCAACATTTTATTGCAACTAAAATAAAGTAAAGTATATTCACGAAGTAATATTATAATACACAGCCAAGATCTCTTCTTCAAGTATAGGTCTACTGAATGGGAGTTGTTTTACTTTTCTTGCAAAACCCACACCCATAATACATTACCTGTGATTTCCAGCTTCCATTCCTTTAGGGAAAGACATCTCAAAAACTCTTGTAAAGCAATCTTACCGAAGCATCTTTTTAGATTATTTGGTTTTCTTTTTCCCAATCATTTAATATTATGTCATCCTCGTCTATTTCCACTATACTTGATTTTAGCTATTCATCTGTTTTCAAAACAACAAATTGATTCTGATATAAACACCTTTACACTTTGTTTGCTGAACAATATCTCATTACACTATTTCATAACAATATCAATTGTAATTACCACTAACAGTTCATTGAGTACAAACACAAATCATTCTTGATAAATACATAATAATCAATGAGAATAAATATTCAAGAGCAAACCAGAAAGTAGTTTACTGCCAATCAATGTAGCATGATCCCCAATCAGTTAATTCTTTTTGTTTGTTTGTTTGTTTGTTTGATTTTTGGTACAAGGAATTGAATCCAGGGGCGCCTAACCACTCAGCCACATCCCCAATCCTTTTTTTATATTTTACTTATAGACAGGGCCTCGTTAAATTTGCTAAAGCTGGCTTTGAACTCACATTCCTCCTGCCTCAGTCTACTAAGCCACTGAAATTACAGGCAGGCACTACTGTACTGGGCATCAATCAGTTAATTCTACGGAGAGAATGAAGAGTATCATTTAATCTCATGAGTGGGTTAAAAAGAGTTCAACTCAGAGACATTTTCCAATAATGGGTGAGTTTTTGGTTATTCTACCTACCAATCAACCCTCCAACAATTCATATGTATTAGCAACTTCTGAAATAAAGGAAGATGTAACAAGCATATTTTGGCATTTTTTAATGAATCTTCTGAATCTTGATAAAGAACATAATGGCAGAGTCAGTCTCTCTATGATTTGTCTGCCTCTGCCCACTCCAAAATGCAGCTATCAGCTAAAGAAAATACTTTCAGATAACACAAAGTCATCTAAATAAATGCAATAAATTTGAGCTCAGCTTCAAATTTAATATTACTAGAGGAAAAAAAGCATTAAAATTTAAGAAAAGTAATATGTTTCATGAGATTTTATTTAATTCCATTGAATTATAAAAAATGTGGACATGATCTAGTCGTAAGCTTTCATTAAATTTAATTAGAACTATATAATACATCATTAGGAAAGAAAATGACTAAAAAGTATGTCTCATCTCTCATATACACAAACACTTTAAGTTCATCAGTAAGAATTCCAAGATGATAAAGAATAGAAGGAGAAAATATAATCAATCTCTTACTAAAGAACAAATAAATGCCGGGCACGGTGGCACATGCCTGTAATCCCAGCACTTTGAGGGGCTGAGACAGGAGAATCACAAGTTCAAAGCCAGTCTCAGTAACGGAGAGGTGCTAAGCAACTCAGTGAGACCCTGTCTCTAAATGAAACACAAAATAGGGCTGCGGATGTGGCTCAGTGGTCCAGTAACCCTGAGTTCAATCCCCAGTACCAAAAAAAAATTTTTAATTTTTTAAAAGAACAAATAAGTGTGCAACCTCCTCAGGTCCCCATAATAGGTGGGATCTTGAAACATGTTTTAGATTCCAACTTTGAGAAAGGAACTATAAAAAGTAGCCTCCACTATGATTCTAAAAGTTATTTACCCCCAAATGTATCTCTCCCATTCTGTATTTCTCTGCTTTCATATTTTCTGAGTAGTTCAAAGGCCCTCCAAAGTCACTTCAAATCAAGTCACACACTTGATTTCTACATATCCCAAGGATGGTTCTTTTCTACAGACTATCACAACAGTATATTCTGAGAATAGTTTAAGTAACTGGAACCATACTATAGAATCTCTACAATTAGGAAAAGACAGATAACCTCAAAACTACCATTTCCAAGAAATTATATTTTGACAAACCAACAGAAATAGTAACAGTATCAACTAATACCACAAAGTACCAACTGCTTCAGAAACAAACAGGTCTAAGATATAAAGTCAGGGGGAAAGAAAGAAAAAGGGAATTCAAATTATGCATTCTGCTACTCCCAAGTTGGGTCTTAAACAGGTTCAACTCTAAAGACTACTTTCTACCCTCAAAAATGGGATTTATACCATGCAACTCGGAGCTGTCTTAACAATATCATTTATGGTCTCAATACTGAGCACACTTAAAACAAACTGTAGGCTGCGATCGTAGCTCAGCGGTAGAGCGCTTGCCTCGCATGCGTGAGGCCCTGGGTTCGATCCTCAGCACCACATACAAAGCAATAAAATAAAGACATTGTGTCCATCAACAACTAAAAAAAAAAAAAAAAAAACTGTAACAGGTATTATTGTTTGGGAGAAGTTTAAGGTAACACAAATTCAGTTACAATGTAAGTATGTTTTTAATGCTAAAAGAGAAATAATTAGTTTTTAAAAAGTCCAAAGGACCTTCTCTGAACCTGATTCTACATAAACTCAGACACTGGTGTTTCAAGGGTGGTATTTTTCTAAGCATTCCTTTGATAATGATTAAGTTTTGGGGTTTGATTATTTTAGGGTCATCTGATATTTAAGATGACTAAAAACCTCATATATATTTATCTGGAACTGTGGAGGTTTCTCATTTTATCATTCCACTGTTACAGTTAATAGTTTTCTTGTATAGATTCTTTACATTTCGTTCTATCCATAATAAATCTCATTTTCAAATGTATTAACAGTGATAGAACTACCCAATGACTTATATTTTATGTTATTTTGCTATTTAATACTTCAGTATTCCTTCTATTCAGCTAATACACTATTCTGGAAGCCCTTCGAAATTAAGCTATCACTTGGCCCTTTCTAGGGGGAAAAAATCGGACCAAAAAAACCAAACCAGAATAATGGTATACTCCTAGCATGGAGACCACAGGATAGATCAGAGGGGACACCAAGAAGTAACTGGAGAGCTTCCCATTTCTTTCTGAGTCACATTTTAGAATCTGGATTTATTTCACATAAAACCAATTATCAGATTACCAGACACACCCACATACAAATGCAAGTAAAGAAATATAAAAAAACATGCATAAACTTTTGGATCATACTCTTTTCTGCTTTCCTCCACTAGCATGAATGATAACAAGTTGACTATTTTGTTATAATTTTTTTCCCTTAAACTTAATAGCCGTATTTACCTAACCACTATCAGCATAGAACATATACATAGAACCTTCACACCTTGAACTGACTCATTTTTAAATACAAGGCATTCTGGACTTCCATGGCCTGATCTCCACCTATTTTCATAGCTTCCTCTTCCACAGGACCTCCTGGTACAGCAACCTTTTGTCCAGCTCAACAGGTCTTATAACACCTAATCACATGCCTATGCTCAGGCTGCTCCCTTCACCTAGAGGACAATACCCTCAGCCCCCATTTTGCCTTTTAAAATATTTTAAGGCCTAGATGGAGTGTGTTACATTAATTTATAATTCCTCAGTCAAAAATTAATCTTTCCCTCTTTCTCACACACACACAAATATCACCATCTTACATGCAGTAAAAGGTGTGAGTTGAATTAAATTATTCCTTGCTTCTAATCCCAGTACTTTATTTTGAAGAAATAAATTACTTCTGTTTTGAAAATTTTGTTAATATATTGTTATTGCTTACAAACCTAATGACCAAAATGTCAATAATTACACAATTCATAAATAAATGTTTACGCTAATAGCAAGTCAATGAACAAAATAAATCATCGCTAAGATAATCTCTCCAAATCTCTCCAGAAAGTCTCACTTATGTCAACAGTAAAACTAAACTTTCTCTCCTCTCTTCTAATAAAAACGACTTCTAACCTGATGCATCTCCTGAAAGGCAAGCTCACTTACAGCAAAAGTATCTGTACATTCTATTAAGTATCCATGCCAAAACCACACAATGTATTTCATAACATCTTTCTTCCAATGCCTATAAACATAACTTTCATCTTTTGTGCAACTATGACGTTTATAACATACACAAAATATGAAGATAATTTATCTGAATTCAGGAAACAGCTGGAGCAAACTTTGGAAATGATATAAAATACTAAGCACATTCAAAGAAAAAGTCACTGAGAATGTCACATACTGATCTGTTTTTTTGTTTGTTTGTTTTTTGGTGGAAAATGTTTTCTTAAACCAGTCTCGTCTTTCTACATTATTCTTATAATAATTTGTGTGATGTTTTTCTTCCATGATGCATTTATATATGGGGAAGCAATATTCTTCAAAGAAACACACATGACTTTAAAATTAGGGTTTTTATTTCATGAAGTATTCCATTTTATAGTTCAATATCTCTTACTATCTGTAATCAAAAGTCACTAACAATCACAAGAAATAATTGCAAGAGTAAAATAAGTGAATGACTTATTTTCTTAATTTGTTAAAAATAAGCAGGTTTTTAATTTTCCATTTTTAAGTATAAGTTATTACCAAAGGTTTAAAGGGGGCCACTGACAGAACAGCCTGGGTACTCATCACAACAGAGTTAAAACTAATTTGCACAGAGTAGCAACAGTAGCTGTCTCCCACACAGACTGACTCTCGCCCATTAACTTTTCCTCCTTCCCTGCAACATGAGGTGGGAGAACTGGAATGATCATGACACAGGCCTAACTACCCCCACCCCACGAGCACACACACATTTCCATCACCACACTGCTGAAAAGAAATGTGGGGGCTGTAGACCAGGAGAAACGACTCTTCTGTGTGCCTCTTCCCCTGCATGAGGAATAAACAAACAAACCGCCCCGTAACAGAAACCATCAGTAATTTTGTTGCCTTTTGACTAATGCCTTGGTTAAGTTTGGAGCTAAGTCTAAAGCTCTATCAAATAGGTAAATCCCTGCCCCCTCCTTTAAAACAAACACCCCCAACGGGAAGTTTATCCCTGAACTGAATCCTGGCCCCTGCCACCTCTTTCCACAGATCCTTGCCTCCCTCTTATCCAAAGCCCCCACTCCGAAGGTAATTATGTGGGCACAGCAAGCAGCACAGGGGGCTGCACTCTGCTCAAAACCCCTTCTCAAAGAAGCCCCCGCCTAAAGCCAGCTCGCCCACCTCCCTGGCGTCCCCGCTCGCGCCGCACCACTCGGGCAACTTTTGCTCCCAGCCCGGCCCGCCGCCCGCGGCCCCCTCGGCGCCCTCAAACAGCGGCCGCGGCCCCTCCGGCCCACGCCTCCCCACCGCCCGCCCGGGTCCTTGCCTACACTTCCCGCGCCCCCGCCCGCGGCGCCGCCCCCTCCGGAGCCCTCCCCAGCCTGCCCAGGACCCCAGCCCACCCAGCCCCACCCGGGAGGCAGGAACCCGCGGCCGCGCCGAGCCTGCAAACGGACCGGGCCAGCCAGCCGAGCACCGCAAAGGGGGCTTTACCTCAGAGGCGCGGCCGCGAGCGGCGGGGTCGGTCTCGGGCGCGGGCGGCGCCCCCACTCCGACAGTCAGCGGCGGCGGGGGCAGCTGCGACCGCACATCACACCCGCCGGCGGCCGGAGGAGGAAAGCAAGCCACGCAGGGAGGGATCGAGTGAGGTAGGGAGGAAGGAACCAGCGAGGGAGGTATCGCAGCTCGGCCCGGCTCGGACTAGGTCTCCGCACTACTGCCAGTGCCTCCTACCGCCGCCGCTGGCCGAAGAGTCGCCGCCCGGGCCGCTGCTGTCGCCACCGATGCAGTCGGGAATGAATGCACAGCGGCACCTCACTTATCCGGAGGTCAAACATCCTTCTGCCTCGCGCATCCGGATCGGCGCCGGACCCGGAAGTGAACACATGGAAAAAAAAAATTAAAAAGGAAAGCGTCTCTCTAGCGGTGGCGGCCCCGAAGCTGCCCGCATCAGCGAAAAGAGCCGAGTAGAGCCGAAGATTTCACCGACCTGCTGGGATTGGCCGGATCTCCGACCGGAAGGAAGGAAGCGTACTCATTGGCTGGCAGGCTTTATAAAACCTAAGCCACTCCCTGTCCCCACCTTCGCGCGAGCGGTGCGTAAGCGAGAATGAACAGCAGTAGTAGATTCGAGTATGTTTTTATGCTTCAGACCGTGAACGCTCCCGTAGTGTAGAAGACCTACTAAAAATTGAGCAAGCAAAGAGCCTTAAGGGCGCCTTTGTGCTAACTCAGAGTACCAAGGCTTTCTCAGGTGTGCTGAGACAGCCTTCCAGATGCCGAAGAATCTTAAGGCCTGGGAATGAAGGATGACATCACTGGGTTGACATTTTTCTCCCATTTCTTTCTGACCCCAGTGCCATGTCAGGGATTCAACTGCTTAGAAAAATGAATTGCGGCTTCCATTTCCTTACTTGCTATATATAAAGAGAGTTTTGTGAATTCAGGTAATCCTCTGAACTATTGAGTGTAGTTGGTATTATGGTAATTTTCAAGTAAACTTAGAGTTCTGAGAGGCTAGTCAGAAATCATCAAGATATAGAGCACAAACTGGAACTGATATTTCTGCCTTTGCTTTCCAGTCCACTCTGTCCACATACAAAGAGCAGATTACATTCCTTCCTGCTTGTAGTTATTAACTGGAATGGAGATATGTCGTTTTGGAAGGCCCCTATAGAAATTGACCCATCAAGAAGGCAATGTAGAGAACTCTAAAAGTACATTTATTTAAATCGTTGTTCTTACTATCACATATGTTTGAAGTTCTTTTAAAAATGAGGCATTATGGTATGCACAAAGCAAAAGTATGGCCTGGTATTATGTTTAAAGATGTGAATTTGTTTATCAAACTTTTTATATTCTTGATACACTCGATATAACAGAAGACTTGTGTTTTAGGTATATGTATCTCTCCTTCTTTCCCCCAAAACTTAAGGGCTCCAGTGAAATAAATGGACGTTAAAATAATTGAGGATTTATCTTTTCCATCCCTCCCTTGCCAAACTGATGGAGAGTATTATTGTATGGAAAGATGCCAGTATGTTGTTGTTGTTTGTTTTTTATGTTTTATAGTCTCCTCACACTCTTCCCCAGACTGAAGTTTAAGAAGTGATCGGTATTACCACTTGTAGAAGAACAGTGAGAAGAGCTCTGCTTCATGCTTAACACGCCATCATTGTATCAGAGACTCAGAAGTAGCCAAGGGGACTGCTGAGTAGTAGAGTGCTTGCTTAGCATTGGCAAGGCCCTGGACTCACTCCTACCACTGGGAGATGCAGGAGAAGCTAAGATTTATACATATTCAGATTTGGGAATAATGTGCCTGGTCAAATGATATATCCCAAAGTTTCTGATCTATTCAAGGACCCAATACTAGACATAAAATAAAGTTAACCCTATCTCACTAAATGAATGAGAAGTGTCTGCAATACAGGAAATTCTATTGTCAAATACATGAACATCTAAATATTGTCCTCAGCTCCCAACAAACCATTTTATACACTCTGCCTCAAAAAATCCAGTTTAGATAAAGAATACAAACCCCACTAAGTTTTAGTGTTTAAGATAAACAAGTATAAAAATATGATCAAGTAATATATTTTTATTTTATAGTACATTACAATTATGTTATCTAATTATACATAATAGTGGGAATCATTGTTATACATTCATACATTTACATAATTTGGTCAGCTTCAAATCATTTTTAAATTAGATATGGGTGAGAATAAATGTTTATATTTTTTAATACTAAAATTTTAAAGATTTAAGATTAAAAATTAAATACTTTAATTTTAAAGATTTTTGGTTAAAATTTGGCCTAGAAATTCCTAGATTAAAAATTGAAGTAACCTAGCTAGGAAGCAATAAGTTTTCAAGTTCATTGTATTATAAGAAAATAATTGACAATATAAAGATGGTTTATATCAATGAAGGAAAGGCCAAAGCACTGGCATCTTACCCAAAAACCTTTGTTTTATAACATGATACCTCAAAATAAGCAGACAATCATTATTTTGCTTCTGTTATATCACAAATTAAATACAGTTCATGTGTTTTCACCCGAAGTTTCCAAGCATTTCCACTCTTCAGGTATTTATGTTCTATTAATATTTTTCATTGCTATTGTATCATAGATCAGCATGTGTTTATGCTATCACAGCATATAACATACTGGAAACTTGCATTTGTCAAATTTTTCTTTTGACAAAAGCTTTCTCTTCATGTTCTGCAAATGCTTTGCTTTATTTAAGAGAGAATGGTATGTAGACTTTGTGAAAAGTAAAGCTGGTCATTTCCCCTTCTCTGTAAGCAATGAGTCTTTTAGTGGAAGAAAGAAGGAAATGGGACAGTTTGATTAGGGTTTTAAGCAGGAAATATGAAATTAAGATATTTACTAAAACTTTTCAAATTAAATACAATGAAACATTCATATTCTTTCAAATATTTTAACTTTAATAGTAATCTTGACTTTAGTGATTTACTAGCTGACATACAGTAGGGCCTGAGGCATTGCTGAAGTATTCTTTCTTCCTCTTTCAATGTTTTCTTGAAGGTAAAGTACCTGGAAGAAAGGTATAATTAAGAAAAAGTAAATGGTCAAGTAGAAAGAGGAAGGATACAGGGGCTGGGATTGTGGTGCAGTGGTGGCGTGCTCGCCTAGCACGCGTAAGGCACTGGGTTCGATCCTCAGCACCACATAAAAATAAAATAAAGACATTCTGTCACCTATGGCTAAAAAATAAACATTTAAAAAAAAAAGAAAGAGGAAGGATACAAAGTGAGACATTGTAACAGCAGGCAGAAACAGTAGAGCAGAACAACATATTTTAGTAACTTCTTCCCAAGTCACACCTGCAATCAAGGGAATGGCAGGAAGGATTCCTGGAGAAAGCCAGTCATACAGCAGCTTGATTGGGTTTGGGGGAAGCTATTACTTAGCAAACTTTTTTTCAGATAATTCACAAGTACAACTAGAAAGAGTCAAGACACTGATTTATGCCATCCTTGAAAGAATAATTTTAAGTATTTTGGAGGTGGAAAAATGAATATACGAATCATAAAACTTTTCTGAGGCTTTATTATATTTTACAATAATGATCTCCAGAAATGTTTGATAAAATCCCTCTTTCAGGACTTCTTGTCTTTGTTGGACTGTGCCACAGTATGAGTGTGTTCCCTAAAAGTTCATATCTTGGAGTCTTGATTCCTCATTGCAGCAGGGTTGGGAAATGGGACTAGCAGGAGATATTTGGGTCATGGGGGCAGAGCCCTCATGCATGGATTAATTCTTTCCTTGCATGAGTGAGTTCTCTCTTGTGGAATGGATGAGTTACCTTGAGAATGAGTTGATATAAACCAAGTCTACTACTTGTTCTCCCTCATATACACCTGCTTGCCTTTCTATTTTGTGCCATACAAATGAAGCACCATGCAGGCCCCCACCAGATTCAGCCACCTGATTTTGGAGTTCCAGCCTCCAGAACTATAAGCCAAAATAAACCTCTTTTCTATATAAATTATCTAGTCTTGAATATTCTGTTATATCAGTGAAAAATGGACTAAAACAGGCTGCCATAACAAAATATAACAGACTGAGTTGCTTGAACAGTAGAAATTAGTTTTCTCACAATTCTAGAGCACGAAAGTCTGAGATCAGGGTGCTAGTCAGGTCAAAAACCTCACTTTAATCCCATCTTGGGGGCCCCTGACCTCAGCTAAACCTAATTATCTCCCCAAAACCCCACCTCCACATACCATTGCATTAGAGTTTAAGGGTTCAATATGTAAAACTGGGGAAGACAAAATTCATTCCATAGCATATCTCAAAGGAACACTGCCCATGTAGAGAGTTAATCAATGATAAATAAATAAGAAAGGTTTAGAAGGGTTTTAATAAGGGAAGGTCACTTGTGGACAATATTAAAACCTCATAGAGGAAAAGAACACATTCTTAAGAGAAAGAACTTCAATAAAGAAGAATCTCTAAAGACAAAAACTATGAACACTAAAGTATGACATCTTGCCAAGAAAAAAGTGGCTAAATCTCTAGCTAGGCAATTTAATTTTTTGGTTTTTTCCACTAGCATATCTGAATTTTGGCAGCTTTTAAGCAAGATTGGCTATCCAAAGAATGTTGTTTTATGATAAATGGAATAGTTAGCCAAAGCCGTTATTTTTTCTTAATGGTTTCAAGAATACCTTGAATTCTGGGCAATATATGAATCTAAAATTTGGAGATAGTTATAATGACTAGTCTCTAATCCATTCTCTCTCCTTCTGTCTTCTACTCCCCATAAACATATCTCCCTATATATCCACCTCAGGAGTTAATCCAAGCTCATGAGCCAAACCTGAGTGACTAAGTCTTATCAGCCTCCATCCATACGAACCATGCAGTCCTCTGGTTGAAGACAGAGTGCTAAATACACACTCTGTGTTAAAGGTAGAATTCAAGGTTTGTACTCACCTGTCTCTCTAATGTTTCCAAATCTAGCACCGAAATCTCCTTTGGTTTCCTTTCCTAATTGAATCTGTAGCCTTTCCCAAACACCCAAACAATGCAGAGAAGACATAAATTTGATTTGGAAAAGTTTGCACTAGTTCTAGTTCTGATTAGATACCACTTCACTGAATGGGGTCTGCTATGATGGATTCTTCAAACTGCTAAACTTCTTCAATCATCACTCATTAATCAAGATTACTGGATTATCATATCCTTCTGCTTGATAGGACAACAGTGTCAAAGCTTGCCTAAGCCATATCTGAACTTCATGTGCCCTTTGGACAGTAAACAGGGAAATCAGCCACTTTGTCTCATGTTTCTTTAGACTCTATCATACTTGGTCATGGTTGATCATAACTTCTTCCCTCTCTTCACCAGGGGGAAGTACAGGAATTTCTACCACCAAATTCCTGGTGTGCTTTCATTCTCCCACCTATTCCTGTTATGATATTGATTCTACATCTGACTGAACAAAATCACAAGGTCCACAGAAGTTAAAATTGATACAGTGGCTCAGTGGTACAGCGCTTGCCTAACATGCATGAGGCACTGAGTTCAATCCTCAGCACCACATAAAAATAAGTAAATAAATAAATAAATAAGTGTATTGTGTCCATCTACAACTAAAGAAATTTTTAAAAATTGATACAAGAGGGGCTGGAGTTGTGGCTCAGCAGTTGAGCGCTTGCCTTGCATGTTTGAGGCACTGGGTTCCATCATCAGCACTAAATAAAATAAATAAAGATATTGTGTTCATCTACAACTAAAAAAATTTTTTTAACTGATACAAGAAGACACTTCAGTTAAAAGTATCATTTCCTTTTAGTTCTCTTTCTACTTCTGCTATAATAATAATATTATTATTATTGCTATTATTTCACTTTTCAGTGTCCATCTATGCTCCTTTGCACAAGCTTCTTAAGTAGTTCATCTGTGAAAGGAAACTCAGTTCATCTATAAAATGAGGCAGTGATACATATGTCATATTGATATCAGGAAGACTAAATGTAATAATACATCTGTAATATGCTTACCACAGCGTCTGGAAAATAGTAAATACTAAATAAATTGTTGTTATATAATGCTGTAACCACTAGGAATCTGTTTTCCAATCCAACGTGATTGGTAACCAGAAGCTGAAAATATTAAGACTCAAGCTGCTCCCTGGCTTTGAATTTAAGACTTAGAACTGGATTTATGGTTCTAAGGCAAGTCATTTGAACTTGCTTCAGGCTCTATTATTACCAATTTACCAAGTGTATATGGACATTTATGGGATATTGGCTGTCCAGTGTCTGTTTATTTTTCCTAATAACATTCAGATTTCCTTTAGTTGAATTTCCCCCACTTCACTCTATTTTGTGGCCAGGGGCCCTGCCTTCTGTAACTGTGGTATAAGATAGGGAAGGAGCAATGGGTGACACATTGCCTAAAAAATGCCAATTTGATATTCTCTGTCTCTCTCCATTTGAATCTTTTTTAAAAAGTATTTTTAGTTATCAATGAACCTTTATTTTATTTATTTCTATGTGGTGCTGAGAATCAAACCCAATGCCTCACACATGCTAGGCAAGCGCTTTACCACTGAACCACAGCCCCAGCCCTCCATTTAAATCTTTTTTTAAAATTCTTTTTTAGTTGTAGATGGATACAATATCTTTATTTTATTTATGTTTATGTCGTGCTGAGGATCGAACCTAGTGACTCATGCATGCGAGGCAAGCGCTCCACCACTGAGCCACAATCCCAGCCCCCCTCCATTTAAACCTTGAGCACAGCAATGTGGAAACTAAATACAGAATAGCAGTGCATCCCACCCACGACCAGCACCCTGACTACATAGTTCCTTCCATGAAACAGTGGCTATGATTCTACTACACATTCTCTGGACCATTTTGGATTCTGCCTAGACGAGGTCTTCCAACTTCTGTCAGTTCTCTGAGACCCTTCTTGCACTTGCCTTTCATTAAAATTATCTTTTGCTTGCGCTGCCCAGAATATATTTCTGTTGTTTGCAACTAAAAAATACTAAAGGCCAGGCTTCATTTCTGGCTTTTAGTTCAGCTCATCTCTGTGTCTCCTCTTATAAATATCCTTTCCTTGCATGGTCCAGCTGTGTCTAAGTGAACACTTGAATTCAAAACCTTAGTTCAACCTTGCTTCACTTCTCTGGCTTTGGTTTAATATAATATCTGACTATCTCACTGTTGTGAGACTCTCTTGCTTCAGTTTGTGTTCTCCTAATTGACAAAGCTGGTTACACCTTGCCAAACCTTTGTATTTCAGCGCAGCTGCCTGCTGTCAATAGGCAGCTCTACCTCAGCTTCTTGCTGAAACCCTGCCAATTGCAGACCTAACCCTTTGGACTGTGACTTAATGCTTTGTGTTCTGCCAGCTTGAGCAACCTGATCTAACTGAGAACACATTTCAACCAAATGCTAATACTTGCTGCTTTCTAAAACTGTTACGTTAATACATATTAGTATATATTTGTCATGATAATAAAATCCACTATGGGCCTATATCCAATTTCCTTTAAACATATTACCTATGTTCTTTCTGATCTTGTTTACACATATGAGCAAAGAAAAATCAACTGGTCTTTTTACAATGAATAAATTCTGTGTTATAAAGTTACTACAACTATTTGGGTACTTGGTGATGGGGGTAGCACTTGTTTTTATAAGCTGCCTAATCAAATTAGTTTTGGTTTTAGAGTATTAAAAATAATCCAGTTGTAGAATATTTGGACTACAAGACAAGAGTGTAGTCCTCAGCTTCCTCCTCTAAGTCTTTAAATCAGACATTAATGTCTCACTAGAAATCTATCAGTGGTATTATATGGGGTGCTCTACAAAATCATGATCAAAGAAGCTGGTTTTAGAGTTCTTTTCTAGGTATGACAAAACCCAACTGTATATGATTAAGGATAACAAATAGTAATTATTATTAAACTCAACAAACTAAAATATTGACTAAAGCAACACAATTATGTAGCAGACACTAGTATTACAACTGGTAAATAAGGAGAAAGTATGATAATCTGATCTTATAAGTATAAAGATTTTTTTAAGGTTCATAATTCTGAGTGACTTTAAAATGTAGTGATCTTGTATATCCCTAGTGGGATATATTGAAATATAAAAAAAAGAATCACAAATAAACCTTTTTGACTTTTTATTAGTTATATTGTTGGTAGTAATTTTGATTTTTTTCCTGAGCTTGCTATGTGTGTACTGTGGGATAAAGAAAAATGAATAATTATGATATACTCTAATTCTTCTATCTCTGATGTTCATACAAATAAAAAGAGAAACCAACTAAACAAGCTATAGTCTTGATTTGAATTGGAGATATAATATGAACTCAGGTATTTCCTAGCTCAATCCACTGAAAAGGCTAAGGCAAGCCCAACTCAGCTGCAATAAGTATCTTTAGCCTCCACATTTCAGACTCCAAACAGAATATGACATTATATTACTTTCCTATTGCTACTATAACAACTTATCCCAAAGTTAGTGACTTAAAAGCAATACATTTATTATAGGTCTGGCAGTCAGAATTCCAAAATGGTTCTCAATGATCTAAAAGCCCAAGGTTAGCAGGGTTCTATTCTTTCTTGGACGCTCTAGGAAAGAATCATTTGCTTGCATTTTCCAGCTTCTAGAGGCTTCCTGCATTCCTCTTTCCATCTTCAAAACCAGCATCACATGACTCCAGATTCTGCTTCTGTCATCACATCTCCTTTGACTTTCACTATTCTGCCTCCCTCTTTTATTTATCAGGATGCTTGTGATTACACTGAACCCACCAGGATAATCCAGGATAATCTGTTTCAAAATCCTTAATACAAAATTTCCCCATTCTATGCAATATCATATATTCACAATTGCTGGGGATTGTAGACATCTTGTGTGTTGGGGGGTGGGGTAGCCTACCTACCACAAGTACCAAGTCAAATAGAAGGACTTTAGATTTTTAAAAGCAGGTAGAGTCTAACCCCAGTTGCCGAGATAAGTACTAATACTTAGAAATGTCACATCTGGCTCTTCCGATAATTTAATCACAATTGCCTAGAGGCCTTGTGTAATGATAAATGAAATGGAATAAAACTAAAAGCTACTGAGTGATGCCTAACTGAGGAATTTCAAGCATTTCTACATAGCATCTCTTTTAATTATCATAGGTAGCTATCATTTTCCCCTTCTCATAAACAAGAAAAGACTCAGAGTTTAAGCAAACTGTTCAGGTCATTCAGCTAATAAACGACACACTGGGATTTGTAAAAATATGTCTGACTCCAAAGTCTGCGTATTTGCACTGCTTTTCATGTTGTGAATAAGGACACTCTGGCATGCACCATCAGTAAGGAATTACTTACTACACTTTACCTGTTTAACCTGTTCAGTCGAAGGAACAGAGAGAGAAAGAGGGATCCTAAATTAGTGATGTATACCAAACTGAATTCAAGCAATGTAAAAGGACGAGCTAAGGGAAAACTCTTGAGACCGATTTTTTTCAAATACAGCTTCAAGATTAAAGCATCCACAGGAAATAACACCAGTCAGAGAATTACTATAGACTGGTCATAAAAGTTTTAGTGAATTCTTATTCCAAATGTCAAGTCCCAAAGAATGACTAGTTCTTTAATCTAAAGAACCATCACTTATATAATTTTCTGTCATATAATTGATCTTTCAGCCACATATGTAGACAAATAGTTATTAATGATTATTTTTAGTAAATATTCTACAACTTTTAAGTACTTGGAGCTCCAGGTACTTCTTTCAACCACTCTATCCTTGAGGATTCCTTAGGAAGTTGTATTGCTTGAAATTAGTGTATGTTCTAACATGTCCCGATTAAGCCTAGCTTTTATAAAATGGTGCCAATCTAATTAATGGGTCTGTCATTAATTAGCAAAAGAAGTGCTTGAGTGTATAATTTTAAATTGCCTTGCCACACTAAACTTACCAAAAATTTAGTTTAAAAAATACTTTGTGAGATTTTCTAACACATATGCTGCCCTCTGTTTCTACAGATACTTTCAAATTTATGTTACATTTAGTGAGATGTATCTGGTCCACCTGATTTTGTGTTTCCTCCACTTTCCCAACAAAAGCTTTACTCCTTGCATAGATTTGTCTTACCAATTGTGCATTTCTGTTTTAACTGCTTACATTGAGGAACAAAAGAAGCAACCCTGTGAAACTCATTATAGTAATTCCTACTGGAATATTTTTTAATGATGTTTACTGTAGTACACCAAATCTTTGGCATGAGGACACAAAGAACAATTTCCTTTTAAATTACAATACCAGAAAGAATTATTTTCCTTTTAAAGGGCTAGTTTGTTTTAATCTTACAGATACCAAAATCATTCATTGTATTTATTCATGGTGCTGATTGCTAGGAAGCCTAAAGCCAATTTAAAGTTTATCTCTAGGTAGTTCATGTACCTTATAATGTGCATTTTAGTTAATCAACTCTGGTATAATCTTGTTTTATTTAGTATTATTTCCCCCCTTTTATTTTTTTTATTTTGTTTATTTATTTATGTGGTGCTGAGGATCGAACCCAGTGCCACACATGTGCAAGGCAAGCACTCTGCCACTGAGCCACAACTCAGTCCCCCCTTTATTTTTTATCTTATTATGATATATATGTATTTTTGTAAACTGCCTTGATTCTTTTGATTCCTTTGAACTAGAGTTTAGAAAATATGTGAAATAAATTAGTTTCTGTTTGTCTAGTTATTTAGCATATTCCATGAAAATTGTTGAGTTTTAAAAAACTTGGGAGAGTATATATAGGTTAGTCTGACCTAAATGTGGCACTCCTGAATTTTACATTCAGGCTTCCTGAGAGGCATCTCAAGGAGAAATGCATTTGTCTTCTAGATCAGCCAAAACTGAGGTACAAAAAGGCCACTATCTGAATTGGGAGAAATGTGCTATTACTTTAAGCTATTTTGGTCAGAGAAAACAAAAAAGAAACACTAACAGACAACCATTTGCATAAGAAGCTGATTTTTATGTGGGCTCTATATATTGCTATAACATGTGGAATAGCAGGGACTTGCTTATTTAGCAATGTTAATGATTATTCTAAGCAATACCAATAGAACAATCACTAGTAACTAAAAAAGAATTATGGGGCTGAGGTTGTGGCTTAGTGGCAGAGTGCTTGCCTCGCACATGTGAGGCACTGGGTTCAATCCTCAGCACCACATAAAAATAAGTAAAATAAAGATACTGTGTCCAGGGCTGGGATTGTAGCTCAGCAGTAGAGTGCTTGCCTTGCATGCGTGAAGCCCTGGGTTCGATCCTCAGCACCACATACAAGGCAATAAAATAAAGACATTGTGTCCATCTACAATTAAAAAATATTAAAAAAAAAAAGATACTGTGTCCATGTATAACTAAAAAATATTTTTTAAAAAAACAAGAATTATGGACTGGGGATATAGCTCAGTGGTAGAGCACTTGCCTAAAATGAGCAAGGCTCTGGGTTCAATCCCTGGTACTGGGGGGGAAAAGACATAAAATAACTATAGATTATCCGTATGATAGCAATGGTAACACTATTTATTGAGTGTCTACTATATGCAGGCATTATATGAAATACTTTTATATACATAATTTAATTTTCAGAATCCAAGTAAGTACATTTGTGAGCCACAGGGCAATTTAAGTAGCAGCTTGATATAATCTGATTTCAAATCTGAAGATCTCTCTGACTGCTATACATGAATTGGAGGACAGCCAGTTGAACACCTGAAGAGATTGGATTACAAGGACAGCCAGTTAGGCAGATATTGTAATAATGTATATATAACATGGTGACTAGGATCAGAAGGGGATAATGGAATAATGAAGGTGCTGAGAGGTATTAGATTCAGAATATGCTTTAATTAATATATGTGAGTATGTGTGTGTGTGTGTGTGTGTGTGTGTGTGTGTGCTACAGAGAGAGAAAGAGAGACACGATTTTTCTTTCTCAAGGTCCATATATTCTCAGGAGAATAGCCTTCAGTAGACTAAATAAAGACTATCAAATATCAAATTAAGTTCCTGTCATTCCAGTCCATGTAGAGGATGAAGGCTTTTTTCTGATGATTTTGCGCTACCCATCTAGGCTGCCTTCCAAGTAAGGGTTGTGATTTTGTTGTGGAAAGGGAGAAAACTGCCACCCACCTTCCTTATTGTGTTCACTTTTGGTGAGCGCCACGTTCTCTTTTGAGTATTTCATCATACTCATTGTGTCAGGAAACATGGAGGAACAGATGTTGGGAAGCTAAAAACTTGGAAGTATGTTAAGGTTCTAAGACTTCTCAGTTACATCTGGACTTTTCCTTTCTAGAAAGCTTCTCCCTCTTAATACAGAGTTTTCATATGTAAATAAAAGCGATGGGGATTCTAACAGCTGGAAAAGTCTGAGGTGAACATGTAAGAGCCAATTTAAATCTTTTCCAGGTCTCAAGTCTAAAGGACATGACGAAAATGAATTTATTGTGGTTTACCAAACCCATGCTCCTGAATATCATAATGTATTTCAAAATGGCCTAGCATGATATAGACACTCCTGCCAGGCCAAAGTTCTAATTTTTGTCCTCCTTTTTTTGCCCCAAATGTATTTTCCTTCTTTATGATTACCTTGCTGTGGTCTCGGGAATACTGGTTTTCCCATGTGTCTTTCTACTGTCTGCAAGCAGATTATATGTTTTATGAGTACTTTGATGTGGTGTGAGGCTGCCATCATATTGTTGAACTAGCCTGAACTAAAATTCAATTCAGGGTGCGACAGTCAAAAAGGATATCATTGTAAGTTCTTAGCTATCTAAATATGTATATGTGTAAAATAATATATATTTACATAATATATGGTTTATGTTATATCATGCATATAAATACATGTATATAACATATGTAAATGTATCTATCATATAGCACATAAATAGGTAGTTTTTTTGTGGGATAATTTTTTATGTTATTCATCCACCACCATCCCCAACACATGCACATGAACACAAACACACATATTTAGTGACATTGATTCCACATTGCCCATAATGCAAGTACATTCAACCACATTATCCTGCAAAAACCTCCCAGATCCACATCCTTTTCAGTTTTGTTGATTTCTAGTGAAATACATGGATTTTTTCCACCCTTAATTCCATCTCTTTTTACAAATTGCAGGTTCTTGGATGACTTTAAAGCCCGTCCTAGGGGCTAGGATTGTGGCTCAGTGGTAGAGTGCTTGCCTCTCAAGCGTGAGGCCGTGGGTTCGATCCTCAGCACCACATACAAAGCAATAAAATAGAGACATTAAAAATTAAAAAGAAAAAAAGACAGAAAAAATTAAAAAGAAAAAAAAAAAGCCCATCCTAAAGAGCTTCATGTGCTCTCAGATTGGATGAGTGGCTTTGTCAAGTTACTGGAAATAAAGCACAGATAGCAAAGGATACCTTTGCCTTTGGAAGCAGTGTCAGATCTAAATGTTCTGAAATTAACTCCTCTTTAATCCCAGAACCTGAGCTAATTACAAGATGAAATCATCTACATCGCAGGTCTCACAAACATACACTGGAACAAAATCCCAAGCATACTTTCTCCCTGACCTATTTACTCACTTTTCCTGTTCTCCTCCATCCCTCAAAAAACTACCCAATTATCAAGAAGGATATCAATTGCTACGGTGACCCTTGAACAGAGTTAGCACTCTAAATATTTTTAAGCTTAGAAGTAGGAGCAGCTTCTTAATAATTACTAATTTCTAGATCTCACTTTTCCTATCTTATCCTATAAACTTAAAATATTATTTTATTTAAAACATTTTATTTTAAAATCTTTTCACTAAGTCACCTGTGTTAGAAATACCTAGAGTGTTTTCTATTTTCCTGGTTGGGCACTGCCTCATAGATGCCTAAAGCATCCGCCTGAGATGATGCAACTCCCTGAGGCTGAAGTGATATTCATATTCAGAATTCACTTCCTCTCCCCTCACCCCTTCTTTTTTTAATTGGCAGCTTTGCCTTTGGCCCAATTTCTTTTTTTTTTATTTAAATATTTATTTTTTAGTGTAGGTGGACACAATATCTTTATTTTATTTTTATGTGGTGCTGAGGATCAAACCCAGTGCCTCACACATGCTAGGCGAGCACGTTACCACTGCGCCATAACCCCAGCTCTGGCCCAATTTCTAGTCTTTCTTCTGATATTCCTGTTTTACTTCTGCCAACTCCTTACTTAGGTACCTGATTCCATCTTTTTGTTCCCTGGTTGCTTAGAACCATATTACCTCTTGGAGTACCAGTTCACATTCTGCACCCTTCCCAAGCCAAAATTTTCCAGTCCACTTTCCCCAGTTCATATATTAGAATCTCAATCCCCAGTGCAGACCATGGTGAGGTGGGCTTTAACAGGTGATAAAGTCATGAGGGCAGCCCTTATGAATGAATTAATGCTGTTATTGTGGAAGTGGACTGGTCATCATGGGA
>CM053405.1:99856783-99875056 GCA_028644305.1 Xerus rutilus
GTGAATTTCATAGAAATAATAGGGAATATGATTTTGTGTCCTCAGCTTGGTATTTTTGAAACTAGCACAGTTACTTTATTACTGGGAAATTTTAGAATCCTTTTTGATGCATTCTTCATCATAATTTTAGTTTTGATGATAATCAATTTACTTCAGTGCTTCTGTTTCCAAAAATTACTATTATTAATTTGCAAAGTTATATTAAGTCAATAATTATTATAACACCCAATTCATTATGATACTAGTGTAAGGAGTGACATATATCAAATTTTCTAACTTTAGATGAAATCATAACAATATCTGCTAGTGTTCCCAAAACTATTAGAGAAAATCTAAATCACTACAAAAGCCAACTGAATTTTAAGTAAGATTTACTGATGAATATTACTATCCTTAAGAAATTCCTCAAAATAGCAACTGTTTTTTTGGCTCTAAAAATTACACTCTCCCATTCAAAAAAATACAAGCAGCAGTAGCAGTTTGACTGGAAATCTTCAAAAAAAGCTTTTGGATAATGGAAGTTCTGCAGGTTCTTTTGAGTTATATGAAAGTTTCCAAATATGGTATAGTGGAAGTTGTACTATACTTCCTAGACTTTTTTTTTGGTGATGGGGGGCAGTGCTAGAGAATGAACCCTGGGCCTTGCTCACACTAGGCAAGTGCTCGGCCACTTAGCTACACTCGCTAACTTAGACTATTTTTTTAATAAGAAAAGAGTGTTCCTATTTTTAATGATATTAAGAAGAATCCTAATGGTTGTTGGAATTTTGTGAAAAGTAAAAAGCACAATTAAAAATCTATCAAACAGGAGCTGGGATTGTAGCTCAGCGGTAGAGCACTTGCCTTGCATGCGTGAGGCCCTGGGTTCGATCCTCAGCACCACGTACAAAGCAATAAAATAAAGACATTGTGTCCATCTACAACTAAAAAAATATTTTTAAAAAAAATCTATCAAACATTAACTATCAACTATTTTTTAGTTCTAATAAATGATTAGATTGCCCTACTTAGTATCATCAATATTAATACACTCAGGTAACCTAACGTTTAGGTCAATATTAGGTTCAAAAATTAACCTTTTAAGTTCTAGTTAACCTAACTTTCTATTCCAGATGAAAGAATCCAATTGGCATAATATAACTTTGCAAATTAGAATTCTGCTTCTACTTTTCTAGTTATATCAAAGATATTATTGGAAACAAACTAGTCAGTATTTTGTAAACTCCTGAAGAACAAGGATTCAGTCTTATTTGTCTTTATAGTTCTAGAACTTAGTACTATGTCTTATTCATAACAACACAATAGGAGTTCACTAGTTATTAAATTAATTTTTTAAAAAGAATTAATAGAGAAATGTTATTCAAACTATTATTTACATGCCAGGCACTGTACTAGGCCATTAACATCACAAAACCCATTTGAGATTTATGCATTGGGTAGTGATGCTTTAGCTGCAAATTACAGAAAACCTAAATCAAAACCTAGCTTAAGTAATAAAGGGAATTTTTTGGCTCATATAACTAGTAAGTCCAATAGTAGGTAAGGTTTCTAGTACAATTTCAATGCTACCCTGTCTGAATTCTTCTTCAGTTTTCTCATTTTTGTCCTCTTTTGTAAGTTAAATTCAATTTCAGCTGGTTTCCTTTATGGTAGCAAAATGGTTATGGTCATTCAGAGACTCACATCACCACACCACAACATACATGCAGACAGAGAATATTTCTTACAGTAGATGTCTCAGGAGAGTTAATGCTTATTGTAAAAGCTCCCCCTCATCACCACGGAAAATGTTGCTTTATACAGCATTAGCTTAAATTTGGTCACATACTTCTAGCATGAAACCATCAAAGCCAACTCTTACAGCTGGGTTGGATTTGAATCTTCCTAAACTGCCACTGGCCACTGGCTAGGATAGATAAGATTTTCTTAGGAAAAGAAGACAAGAGAACTGAATGCCGGGTAAACAACCAATACATCCACCAGATATATTGTTGGCTTAAGTTAGGTACAGAGAATTTTACTTGACTGAGGTGAAAAGTGGCTTAAAATTAAATCTGAAGGCTGGGGTTGTGGCTCAGTGGCAGAGCGCTTGCCTTGCATGCGTGAGGCACTAGGTTCAATCTTCAGCACCACATAAAAATAAGTAAACACAATAAAGAGACTGTCCATATGTAACTAAAAAATATTTTAAAAAATAAAATTAAATTAAATCTGAATTCTAAAGTTGTGTTCTTACTATTCTATCGGGTGTTTGGAAGGACTATCAGTGCTATAGTCTGGATCTGGAATGTTCCCCGAAGGCCTATGTGTCAAAGACTTTGTCCCCACCTTGGTGCTATTGGGAGGTGGTGAATGTTTAAGAGGTGGAGCCACTTGGGAGATCTTCCAGCCATTAGGGGCATGCCCGCAAAAAAGATTGTGGATCTTTTGTCTCTTCCTCTTCCTTTTTGTTTTTTTCCTTCCTGGCCAAGAGGCGAGTGACTTTATTCTGCTCTGTGCTCCCACCTTGAATTGTTGCCACAGGCCCAAAGCAACTGATCGTGGACTGAAACTTCTAAAACTGTGATCCAAAATAAACTTTTTCTCTTTATAAGTTGATTATCTCAGACATTTGTTACAGGGACAGAAAGATGACTAACCTAACCAGATAGTACAAAATATCATCCTTGTCCTAATTTTAGAAAACTAAAAGTTTCCTCCTAGGGAAAAAAAAATGTGATTTAAGTATCTTTTCTTCCCCACAACCACTGTTCCCACTATCCTTACTTCTACTTTCCCTAACCCATTGGAATCCTTCCCATCGTTCCTACTCCACCCCTGTGCTCTCATACTCCGTGCTCCAAAATGATGTCTTAATTGTCATTGAACTCCCATTCCTTTAGATATTAAATAAAAACAATTAATCACTGGTAATTGCATGATTCATTACCATTCCTAGGGATATTTACAACTTCTCTCATGACACTCTTGGGTGCAACCCTTTACACTTTTCCCCAAGAAAGTTTCCTATAGAATATCAAGTAGAGATCTTAAAAAGTGAATGCCATGGCTTGGGTGTGTCCCCCAAAAGTTCTTGTGTTGGAACCTTAATTCCACAATGTAGCAATGGTGGGGAGTGCAGCTTGGTGGCAAGCATCTGGATCATGGAGCTAGAGCCCTAATGAAGGATAGAGTCCTTTCTCAAGAGTGAATTCTTGTTCTCACTAGAATGAAGTAGTAACTCAAGAGCAGGGCCTCCTAAAGCAAGTCCACCCTGTGTTCTCTCTCTCATATGCACTTCCCTCTGTTCTGCCTTCTGCTATGAGTTGAAACAACACAAGGCCTTTGCCAGAATGCTGAACAGATGTGCCAGCATCTGTCTTGGACTTACAGTCTCTAGAACTGTGAGCCAAAATAAACTTATTTCCTTATAAATTACCCATTCTTAGGTATTTTTTCATAGCAACAAAAAATGAACTATGACAATAGGTGAGAATTTCATCGCAGACAAATCTTTTCTGAGCCCCTGAGATAAAACTCTGAAGGTGATTGTCCCCATTGCCTCCATGAGTAAGTAGACTTGGCTTGCCAGATCATCTTTTTCCAAAGGGTTTTGTCTTTTTCCCAGAATATTCCCATTTTTCAATCCTCCTTTTCCTCACCTCCATACATTTCCAAGCTACTTTTATATTTAAAAGTTATTTGATTTTTTATGATAGTTGTTTAATTTTCATATTATTCTCACTTAAAAATGATCTCCAGAATTCAAATTGCTTTTAAATGGGGTGGTATCCACTTTCCTTCTACTCTGCCCCACCAAAACAAAACAACAACAAGAACAAATAAAAAAAAATGACAACTGGCTTTCACTTACAACCTTTAAACACACAAGAACAGAAAATAAAAGAAACTAGAAGCACGATATGTCTAAAATGCCTAGAAAATCATCTTTTATGAGAATGACAAAATTTAGGATTTTTCCATCATCATCAAGTGACTTCATCACATAAAGGCTAAATTCAGGAAACTGCAATAGAGTTGAATGGTAAACATTTTGGTTAGGCCCCAAGTACATATAGAAAAAGGAAAGTTACAAAACAATGCCAAACCATGTCTAGCCAGATCTAGTTTGGACTGATAAAAGCTGCACAGTGAATTGTTAAGAACTCTTAAGTGAGTGAGCCAAAGCTAGACTATAGACTCTTAGGTTACTGACCCTTGCTTTAATGCATGCCAAGTCTATATGCAATTGTTTTATACTCATAAGTTTTACAAATGTCTTCCCCTGCTTTGCAACCACAAATATATTTGCCTCTTAGCTGCTTGCATATGAGACACTCCTTCCCACCCACCACCCACACAGAGAAATACCGCTCTTTCAATATTCTGAGCCACTCAGCCACTACAGAATCAACCCCCACATAGTGCATGTTACTTACTTATTATGTCCTCCTTAGAGTCTGTTGTGTTAAATTCTGTTGTTTTTCCTAATGTAGAGCAATGTTGTGCATATTTATAGACTTTTTCCTAAATTGGATTTAAAAAGGCTCTTAGTGATCTTTATAAGACAATATCATAGTTGTGGAAAATTTGAACAGTTTTTATTGTTAGTAGAATGGGATTTTTAAGCGGGGGAACTAGTACTCTAAGAAAAAGGAAATTTCAGAGGTGGGTGGCAATTCACTTGGAATACCCATTTAAACTGAAATGAACTGACTTATGAGTATGATTTTGTCTGCTAACATGTATAGAATATTCCCCACTCATAAATAATGTGATAGCCCACTGTGGGTGGAGACCATGGGGTGAGTGTGGGGGTTGCAGATAGAGTGTCCCCACTAAGAGCTCCTGCTCATTGTTTCAGGCTGAATCTGAAGTATTTCCCTACCCACTTACAAACACAGAAGCCAGCCCGAAACAGAGCATTGGAATTAGGGAAAAGAAAATGATAGAATATCTTATTAGACAGATCAGACACAGACTAAGGGTTTTAAATTTATACACAAAAGCAATCTGACACCATTTTATCATTCCATGAATCATATGTTCAACTTTGATTATGGGTTCTAAGTATCAAAACAGCAATCTTAGAGCTTGTTTCACTGCACATGTAATACTTCAATGGTTGGTTGGTTGGTTGGTTTGCGGAACTGGGGATTGAATCCAGGGGCACTCTACCACTGAGCTACATTCCCTAGCCATTTTTTTCTTTTATTTTCCTCCCCCTCCCCTCTTTTTAATTTTGAGACAGGGTCTCACTAAGTTGCCCAAACTGGCCTCAAACTTTTGATCCTCCTGCCTCAACCTCCTAGTCAGTGAGATCGTAAACGAGTGCCACCACACCTGGCTTAAATGTTATTTTTAAATCAAAGTTTTGTTAAGAAAAACTGGGTAGGCCAAACCTTGTCTCTGCACTTTCCAAAAAACATTTATTGAGTACCTACATTGTGCCAATCATAAGGCTGAGTACAGGAAGATAACAAAGTAAAAAAAAGCAAGAAAGAGACATTCTGTTTATTAAAGTGGTTGGTAGCTACATTGCAGATCATTATTTTAAATGTCTTTAAATATTAGATATAGTATTAGTAGGATTTTATATCTATTCAATGTTTACTGAAACAAATTTAAAAGTTAAAACTAAATGGGAATACTGGATGAACTAGAAGCAATAAAGAAGTATTTCTGAATTTAAAAAAGATAATTTTTGGCAGAAAATCAGTGGGCATCAAAAGTAGTTTCATAGACAAAACATTATGCTGAGTCAGGTGCAGTGGCACATGCCTGTAATCCCAGCACTTTGGGAGGCTAAGACAGGAGGATCATGAGTTCAAAGCCAGCCTAAGCAATGGCGAGGTGCCTAAGCAACTCAGTGAGACCCTGTCTCTACATAAAACACAAAATAGGACTGAGGATGTGGCTCAGTGGTCGAGTGCCCCTGAGTTCAATCCCCGGTACTGGAAAGAAAAAAAAAAACATTATGCTGGAAGAAATCAGGCAGAACACCTCAGGAAAAACCTGTAATAGGCAATAGGGCATCAGGCATACATTAGATGTGTAGGAAAGTACCCAAGACTTTGGTGAGGATGAGGCACTAGCAAGCAGCAAAGCAGAGTCCTAATCCAAGTCAAGATCCAGGAAACAAGAACAGTCTGGTCACTAGAATTGAAGTCTCAGAAACAAGGAGACTGGATGTCAAGAACGAAGAAGAACCTATCTAGAACTAAATCATAAAGCGCAGCCTAAGCAAAGTAAGAGCTCCTCAATGTGCAGTCCTCTCAGAGCTGAACTTGGGTGTTTACATGCTTTCCAGGGGGTGAGTCTTTAATGGAGAGGATTGGATAGAGCTGAGAATAGTGTCAAGACTATATGGCTATGGAGAGAAGAGGATCTTGGGACAGTGAATAGCACAAGTCCTGAAATGTTAAGGTGAGAAAAATACTACATATACTGGATATCTCTTATTTATTTTTCTGTTTGTTTTCCCTACTCTTCTCCTGGAATAGCTCATTTCCTAGTTTCTCTCTGAGTCCCTTCTCCATCTGCCATAAATATAAGTAGAGCAGTATGTTCAAATGCCTTGTTCACCTTAGCCTTAGAACCTTAGCTAAATCAATTGTACTCTCTCTCCCAGAATTTGAATGTCAAAGGAGGAGATGGAAAATAACTGATACTGTTTCATTCCTGAGTCTGGACTTGAATGAACACTTAGATTGCCAAAGCTGTTCTAGTTCCTGTCCTTTCTGAAGTCTAGGTCTTCAAAATTCCCTGAATTCTGGAAATATCCATGCCCCTGCAGTGCATGATTTCTTTCACTAAAATTAGCTGAGGTCATTTCTGTTGCTTGCAACCAAAGTGTCATAAGGGAGTCGGTATCAAAAATGACAACAAGATTCCATTTCTTATCAGAATCAGCCTTCCCGAAGGCAGAGTCAGAATCAATGTCCCTGAGTCTGCAATTTATAGAGACCCAAAGAGCTGCTCTCTATATGCAGAATCATATTTCTTCTGGATTCTACAAAGTCAGGCAGACTCTTCTAACCTACCTTCCTCCTACCCTCTGTTCTGATAGCTAATGAATATATTTTCTTAAGCTCCAAAATGCTTAAGGCATGGCCAAGCTCTCTATGATTTCCCTAAAATTTGAAATATGTCTATGTTAATAGTTAGCTAAATATTCTCTTCCATGTTCAATGTCTGAAAGAAATGTGAGATCTAAAATAAATATGGGGTTGAAAATTTAGCTCAGTGGCAGTGTGCTTGCTTAACATGTGCAAGAAGGTCCGGGGTTTGGTCCTTGAGGGAGGGGAAAGACTTATAAATACATTATCATACAAACAACGTAGTTTTTGATATAATGAAGTTAAGTGAAAATATTGTGGACTGGCAAATATTTTTACTTTAAATTATATCAGTCTAAGCATAAACACTTTGTTAGTGATGTGACCAAGAAAATGAC
Source organism: Xerus rutilus (assembly GCA_028644305.1). Taxonomy (NCBI): domain Eukaryota; kingdom Metazoa; phylum Chordata; class Mammalia; order Rodentia; family Sciuridae; genus Xerus; species Xerus rutilus. Next base: position 99,864,219 of record CM053405.1, read on the forward strand.
ACTTCTTATTAAAAAGCTAAAAAGGAAAATAAATATTTTTAGGTCAAAGTTGAAAGATTTTTTAAAAAAGCATACTGTTTTGGAATTTACAAACTTGAATAGACATAAAAAGTTTTTTCTGTATTTTTGATTCAGTGTTAACATTTTCATTTTAAAAACTCAGAAATCCATAAATGAAGAAGATAGAACAATAGTCCTTAAACTAGAAAGAGGTAACTGAAGTTATTCATAGCCATTTTCACAGGCAATCAATAAGGTATTGATTTTCTATTCTTGCTACTCTTGCAGTAATGTCCTTGGCTTGAAACTCAACCTAAGCTAGGAAATATTAGCAAATAAAACAATTCCAGTCTAAGGACATGGAAAGAGGAAACAAGACAGTGAAAGCCTGGATATTCTTCAGAGATAAAAGTTACTGTCTGCTATTGGTTAATTTTGCTGGCCTGAAGTTGATACCACATGCCCCAGGCTGAGTTCCAGTGCAAAGTTCCAGGTTTTACTCTGCTCCACAGTGAAAGTCCAGACCTGTATCTTAGCCAGTCAGCAGCATCTGTATTCACAGCAGTAGTTGGATGAGTGTCTGAATCTGGGTGGATTCATATCACCATTACTGCAAGACCTGCTCAAAGTGCATGCCCCACTGATGGTGAGTCAATAGATTATCTGAGTATACATGGAAAAGTGGAATCTCATTCAAATTTAAAAATAATTGATCAAATTGGAAAATTTTGAAACTAATATGCATTAAAACACAGGCCATTATAGAAGCCCTGGGGAAATTCATTCCAGAATGGAGCACAGTGATTTATTACAAAATTGAACATGTTGAGGACTATGTTGAGTATTCACAGGTGAAGATCAAAGCCCAAATTTTCAACAGGGAAAACTGGATTCTAAATAAAAGAACATACAATTAGAGTTTTATTTGATAGAGTTTTCATAACTTCAAGAAATTCAATAAAAATGACTTTCAAAGAACAAATCTATACTTTCTTGATTTTTACAGTATAGTTTTTCATTGTAATTAATCAAATCCAAGAGTCATACATACACAAAAAATAAAGATGGCAGAAGGTGAACTGTTTCTGCCTCCAAGCACACAGTCTTTTTAAGACATCTGCTTTTTAGTATTTCTTTTCTTCAGCATCTTTTAAAAAATATATTTTCTGAGGAACATTCAGTGTTTTATAAGCCTTAAGTCCAAAGGAAAGTTATAATTATTTGGTATCAAAAGTACTAAGAGGGGTCACTTAAGCAATTTTCAAAAGACATTTCAAAATAGTAATTTGAAAATTTAGTATTTAATCTGGAGCACAGTATTTGAGGCATGGGCCACACTCATTTTCACAAAACAACACCTCTTGTAACCATATAGGAAACATGTACCTTGTTGCAAATGGCACATGGTTCCAAAATGTCAAAGACCTGAAATTCAACCAGCCATGTGAGTGTGTAGTCCATGCCAAAAGGAGTGAGCCACCAGTGCCACACCCTAATGGAATCTGAAGTGTCTGGGCAGGTGGCTCCTTGAATCTCAGCATACTTGGTCATGCTCCTCTTTTCAGAATCTTCCAAACATGACAGAATGATTTCCTTAACCAACCCTACACAAATCTTTTGCAAAAGCATGGAATAAGCTCTTCTCCCTTCAACTCATGTCTTTTGTTAACAGGAACAAACAAAAACTAAAGAAAAGAAAACCTTAAGCTTTGTAGCTTAAGGTTTTAATGAACTATAGTAACAATTCTTTTCTATCATTGAATGATATGCAATTCCACGCTGGTATTTTATAGACTCAGAGAATAATGGAGCTGGAAATTACTTTATAGTTCACCTAATCTAATTCCTTTATTGATGAGACAAAGTTCTGCCCTAGAACTAGAGAATTGACCCTGGTTCCCTTTTCCTCCAAAGCATAAAAATGATTGTTTTTGCCACATTTGCCATTCCACTGGCATTATTATAGTCTGTTCATATGCACCAGAATTGCCCATTTATTCTGGGTATTAAAAGAAAGGCTTAGCACTAAACTACACAATTAACTCTGCAAATTACACAAATACATTGCCTTGATTAAAACACCCATTTAAATGACTGAGTAGTATCTGGTCATTAATTTGGAAGGCAAATGCTTACTGTATATTTTTTTAATAGGCTAGAGTCCATTAGTGCACATAATAATAATTAGATGTCAAAAATAAAACTGAAAAGGCTGTTGTGCAGTCTTCCTGGTAGGTCTGGTATTGGTTTCAGATACCACTGCACCAGATGGCTCCACATTAGATTTTCAAAACACTCCAGAATATGCCATCCTCTGAAGCAAACAGTTATTTACTGGGAATCCAGAAGGTCCAACACTCTCTGTCAAGAATCATTAGATACTAAGAACTCTCATTGATAAGACATTGGCAAGATAAGTGAGTATAGGAAAGAGACTTTGATAGTAATACAAGAAATCTGAGATTGTTTATCTAATATGCATAAGATTAAAGAAAATAAAATTAAACTGCTATGAAAGCATGCTATTCTGGTGATACAGTTGCTAAAATTTAATTCAATTATTATTTCTAGTCACCTACAATGAACACACATTCAAGATAAGATTTTGAACAGCTTCATGGTTAATGCCATAAGACAATATAGAGAGCATGAATACAGTTGTTATATGTTTGATTCCTCTGATATTTTACACTTCTTATTCCAGCATAATTTTCATTAGCATCTCCTTTCACTCTCTAGAGTGTCCTGGCATGTACAATAAATCTTAGGAAAAGGAGATCAAGGAAGCTTGGTAGAGCAGTTGCATCATTTGGTAGCAGACAGCTTGAAGTTAGTGAATGGCAATAGACTTTCTTTTAAAAAACAAGTAAATATACACAAGATATTTTATCTTTTATCTTTATAGGCTAAAATGGCAAAAAGTCAAACTCAAAATTTGATACAATGTGTTCATGAATAATGTTAATTGAATCCATAGCTTTTTTTTTTTTTTTTTTTTTTTTGGTCTTTTGTGTGAAAATTAAAGCAGATACTAAAAAGATTGGATCTGAAATAGGGAACTGAAAAAGAACTGAAATAGGGATATTTGGAAAGAATTGAATGATTCATCAGGTGGCTTTTTCTCTCTTTCTGGATAATTTGTTTCTACCTTCTTTGAAGACCTGGTAGTGGCTTTCCGGAGGGAGTTATCAAATGAAGGAAATCCAAGTCCATGTGCCTGACCTCACTAATCCTGACTGTCACCAGGCCTCTAATTAGATTAGAGGAGAACAGCCCATGGAGGTCCTGTTTGATTGATATAACAGCAGCCCTCTAGATTGGAGGGCCTGCCTTGAGCTACCACAACAGAGTCAAGCTCTTCACTTAATTCTCAGACCCGGGTCCAAGCATGGACATCCCCGGAGCATCTACATAAGGCTGGATACATTTACAGAAGTATGCTGTAATTACAAAGACTCTTTATAAACTTCCACAAAGGAAATTGTAACTGTTTACCAGAATAATTTTGTATTGAGGAAGGGGATATTTGCAGACCTTTCAGGAATTATTGGACACTGGCTCTGAGCTAATACTAATTCCAGGTGGTGATGATAAATTATAAAAGTGGTTCACTGGTTAAAACAAAGGTTTAAATGGAGTATTTATAGAATTGTGACTCATGGAGGCCCAATGTGTTCCTAAATTTTTGTAATGGTTATTTTCCTGAGCCCTAAATGTACTCTCAGTATAGTTAACCTCAGCAAATGACCAAATCCCCACACTGGATTCCTGAACCCTGAAGTAACAGTTTGTGTCTGTTTTTCCAGCATAATTATTACTAGTATTCCTTTTCATATTTTCCTTATTTAATGTAAGTATGCATGTATGTGTATATGTACTTATCTTATGATGCTGGGGATGAACCTAGGGTCTTGCACATGCTAGGCAAGTGGTCTACCACTGAGCTACATCCCCAGCCCTAGAATTCTTTTTGTTCTTATCACAAATGTTCTGGTTTTGATAATAACTTATATGGTTATCAAACCTATTTTGGTAGGAAGAACCAAAGAAATTTAGAACTTCTCCTCCCTGTCAGAAGAGTAAATCAAAATCCATTTTATGGTGGAGAGGAAGCTAAGAACATTTGGGAACAGGTGCAAAGTTAAATGCCACCTTGCAAGACTTAAAAAGATACAGATGTAGTAGCTTGTTTGACCTAAGCAGAATTCACCCTGGACTCAGAAAATATTTCATAAATACTCTCACTCAATTGATTATCATAAACTTAATCTGATTTTCAAATCATAGTGGGAAATTCAGATATAATTTCTTTACTAGAGCAAATAAAATGACTTTTGGGTTTGTTTCTATTGATCTGACAAATGCTATTTCAAAAAATAAAGCATCTCAAAAGAAGTTTATTTTCAGTTGTCAGAAACAAGTAGTATACTTGTCTAATGATTACAACTCTTGAGCTCTATGCCATAATTTAGTCTACAGAGTACTCAATTGTCTCATCATTTCATAGGACATCATGCTAGTCCACTATATTATTGTATAATGCTGATAATACCCAGGACTAGAAAGTAGCAGTGACTTTAGATGGGCCTTTCATCTGTCTGAAGTACATAGGGATAACCTCTCCAATACAAAGGACAAGTTACTATACATTGCAACCAGTACCAATAAAGAAAGAGCCATAACACTTGATAGGTTTCATTGGATTTTGGAAGCAACAAATAATATGGATGTGAGTCTACTCTGCCAAGTAATATTTCTCCTTTTGGAAATGGCTTTTGGTTGGTAGTAGATCTTAGTAAAGAAAGAATGAGAAAGATTTGCAATAAAGTTGGACATTTTAAAAGATACTCTTATGTGTGTTTGATAAGCTCATAAAAATTGGTCACACTGAGATAAATATAACTAAGCATGGGCTCAAGTATATGGACTTCCCCTAACCAAGGTTCACCTGGTATTGCCACTGCTGAGTGTACAATTTGACATCTGCGGTGATCAGACAAGAACCTCCAATGTGATAATCAACTCCAGAGAACAAGAAAAGTGCTTGGTATGAGGCTGATTATATTTTTTCATGAAGGGGAGGTTTTAGATCATTATTGGAATAGACATTTATTTTAGATTTAAATTTTTTTTTCCTAAATGCCATGTATCTATAAGCATCATCATCTATGGATTTAGTGAATAATACCTAGGGATCTCACAGCTGATGACATCACCATGGAAGGAGAAAAGTGGAAGGAAAAAATTATACCACAAATCAAGAAACAAGAGCAAGGGGCTAGGCCAGCAACAATATCCCACTGAGCACCATCTCTTAAAGATTCTACCTCCCAACATTTTCTCAGTAAGAACCAAGTTCCCAACACATGAACACTTGGGGGACAAACTCAAACCATAGTATTCCATCCCTGGACTCCAAGATTCCTGTCCATCTCACAATGAAAAATATACTTATTTCATCTCCAATATTCCCAAAATCTTAAATAGTCCAGTTGCTACTAAGTCCAAGTCCAAAGTCTTCTCTGAAATGCAAGACAAACTCTTTCAGCTGTGAGCCCCTATTTTAAAAAGTTAATACTTCTAAGATAAAATAGTGGGATAGGGATAGGATAAACATTTCTGTTCCAAAAGAGAGGAACCAGGAAGTACAAGGGACGAATCAGCCTAAAGCAAACCAAAACCCAGTAAGGAAGACATTTAATCCTTGTTTAGTCAGCTTTCTATTACTATAAAAAATACTTGAGGTAATTAACTTATTTTGGCTCATAGTTTCTTTTTATTTTTAAATTTGTTCTAATTAGTTAGAGATGACAGTAGAATGCATTTTGGCACATTTTGTGCTCTACAAATGGAGCACAACTTGTCATTCCTCTGGCTGAACATGGTACAGAATCACATTGGTAGTGTAATTATACATATATACAGGGTAATAATTTCCATCTCATTCCACCATCCTTCCCATCCCCACACCGCCTCATTCCTCTCTGCACAATTCAAAGTTCCTTTATTCTCTCTTGCCCCCATTATTGATTAGCATCTGCTTATCAGAGAGAACATTTGGACTTTGGTTTATTAGGTTCGGTATATTTCACTTAGCATGATATTCTCCTGCTCCATCCATTTACCTGCAAATGCCATGATTTCATTCTTTTAGGGTGAGTAATATTTCATTATGTACCACATTTTCTTTATTTATTCATCTGTTGAAGGGCATCTAGGTTGGTTCCATAGTTTAGCTATTGTGAATTGAGCTGCTATAAACATTGTGGCTGTGTCACTGTGGTATGCTATTTTTAAGTCCTTTGGGTATAAACCAAGGAGTGGGATAATTGGGTCAAATGGTGGTTCCATTCCAGGTTTTCTAAGGAATCCCCATACTGCTTTTCAGATTGGTTGCACCAATTTGCAGTCCCACCAGCAATGTATAAATGTACATTTTTCGCCACATCCTCGCCAACACTCACTGTTGTTTGTATTCTTGATAATTGCCATTCTGACTGGAGTGGGATGAAATCTTAGAGTATTTTTGATTTGCATTTCTCTAATTACTAGAGATGATGAACATTTTGTTCAAATGTTTGTTGATTGATTGTATTTCTTCTTCTGTGACGAGTCTGTTCAGTTCCTTAGCCCATTTATTGATTGAGTTGTTTGTTTTTTTGGTGTTCTGTTTTTAGTTCTTTATATATCCTGGAGATTAGTGCTCTATCTGAGGTACATGTGGTAATAGATATCTACCGTTCTGTAGGCTCTCTCTTCATGTTCTTGATTGTTTCCTTTGCTGAGAAGAAGCTTTTTAGTTTGAGTCCATCCCATTTCTTGATTCTTGATTTTATTTCTTGCACTTTAGGAGTCTAGTTAAGGAAGTCAGTTCCTAAGCCAACATGGTGGAGATTTGGTCCTACTTTTGCTTCTATTAGGCAAAAGGTCTCTGTTCTAGTGCCTAAGTCTTTGATCCACTTTGAATTAAGTTTTGTGCATGATGAGAGATAAGGGTTTTTGTTTCATTTTGCTGCATATGGATTTCCAGTTTTCCTAGCACCATTTGTTGAAGAGGCTATCTTTTCTCCAATGTATGTTTTTGGCATCTTTGTGTAGTATGAGATAACCATATTTATGTGGGTTTGTCTCTGTGTCTTCTATTCTGTACTATTGGTCTACATGTTTATTTTGGTGCCAATACCATGCCATTTTTAAAAATTTTGCTCTGTAGTATAATTTAAGGTCTGGTATTGTGATTTGGTTCATAATTTTGAAAGTTCTAGTTCCTGATCAATTGGCCTTGCTGCATTAGGTCTATAGCAAGGCAGCATATCATGACAGGAGCATGTGACAGGGCAAAACCCCTCATGAGTCAGGGAACAAGGAGAAAGAGGAAGGAGACAGAGTCTCACAAACACCTTTGGGGGCATTCTTCCAGTGACAGAAGAATCTTCCACCTGGCTCTGTTTTTTATAGGTCCCACCACCCTACTGAGGAACCAATTTCTAATATCTGAGCCTTTGAGGACAAACTTGAAACATCCAAAGCATGGAAGCTTTGAATCAGAGACAAGTATTTGGTGTTCTTTAACCTACAGAGTCTTAGTCAGTTTGGTTTCTATAACAAGATACCTTACAATAGTTAATTTATAAACAACAGAAATTTATTTCTAACAATTCTGAAGACTGGGAAGTCCAAGGTCAGTGTGCCAACAGGTTCAGTGTCTGGTGGGAACTTCTTTCTGTGTCCTCACACATAAGAGACAGAGAACATGTTTCTGTTCAATTGCTTACACAAATACCAAGTCAGCTCCCAAAAGCCTCACTCTTCATATCATCATTTGGTGGATAGATTTCAGCATATGAGTGTTGGAAAGACACATTCAGACCACAGCATACAGAACTATTAAATGGGTGTAAGTATATGAACTGGGGATAGAACCTCTTACTATTCAACCTAATGATCTTCTTGCCCTTTTTTATTTAGTTTCTACTAATTTAGAATTTTGGTACTTAAAGATTTCTTCCACCTTATTTTTTTAATTTTTTAAAAAATTTTTCTAGTTGCTGATTGACCTTTATTCATTTTATTTATATGTGGTGCTGAGGATCGAACACAGTGCCTCCCACATGCAAGGCAAGCACTCTGCCACTGAGCCACAATCCCAGCCCAATTTCTTCCACCTTAAAAAACAGTATGATTCTACTGAGTTGGAAGCAGTGATCTCAATTTAGCTATTTTATTCCACATGTCATTGGAAAACAGGCTAAGGAAGGGATTATAGTCATGTCTGCCGCAAGAGGTATGCTGCTTACATTACGGAATCTTATACTTGCATATATTATGATAATTTTTTGGTTGAAATCAGTGAAGTATCTTTTCCTAATAAAATCAGTAAAACAACATTCTGACAAATATCAGTGAAGTGTCTAGAAAGATACTTCCTTTCCTGATTTAGATAAAGGCACCATAGAGACTAGTGGAGTCCTTATTGCACTGATGCTTGGGGGAATGGATTCAGACTACCATGGTAAATGTAATTTCTACAAGTTAGGGGACTGAGGCAGTGTATAGATGCTACACAAGGGATACCTGGGATGCCTCCTAATCATGCTAATCTTTTGTCATATTGGACATTTCCTTCTGTATATAGCCTTGTAATCTCCCCCTAAACATTTTTGGACTTGATTATCTTTACAAGTCTAGAGAATTAGTTAACTTTTTCTTTTTAAGATAAATCCCTCAAATAAAACACCATGAATTATTCTCCAATGTCCTTGTGTTTCTACAGGAAAATTGCTCATGAACAGTCTTGGTCACATGTCTGAATGATAGTTTCCAGGAGCATGAAGATGGGATATATGGCTTTTGTGGATTCTGTAACAGAGGGGATTGCAGAATGAAGAATTTTGCTCAAATCTCTGACTAAAATGCTGGAAGTCTTCCCCACCTTACACACACACAGAGAAGACAATTTAAAACATCAACTATCTAATGTCACTATAATTAGTGTGTGGTCTATTTATAAAAATATTGTCAACCCACAAGTGAAATAAAGGAAAAATAATTTTTTGTAAAAAATATCTGATTATATAAAAGTAATATAGGCTTAAAAAAGCCTTGTTTCAATACAACACAATTTCAGTGCTGCAAAAGAATTTTGACAATCTTATAATTTATTGAAGTCCTATTTAGCTTCTGAGGGAAGAATATCACATAACACTGTCAAGTGCAATGACAAGTTGGCTGTCACATTTCCTCCCCATCCTGGAGGTGACTAGTTATACAACTTCCTGGATACAGTCATTGTCTTGAAATATCCTATTTGCTTGTCTAGATTCCATTCAAAGGATTAGGGTATGTCGCAAGGTGTTGCCTGCAGAAGCCAGCAAGGAGGTAGAGACTGAGCAGAGCAAGGTGAAATATTTTCCCTAAGCAGTCAGAAGTAGCATAACCAAATGGGTGAGGATAAGTTTTTCTTAAAAGAATTTTTTTTAGTTGTAGATGGACACAACATCTTTATTTTATTTATTTATTTTTATGTGGTGCTTAGGATCGAACCCAGTGACTCACACATGCGAGGCAAGTGCTCTACGACGGAGCTACAATTCCAACCACCCGAGTATAATTTTTGATTGGCAAAGGGTGCCAAAGACAAGGAAAAAATTATGAATGAAGTAAAGTGCTAGGTAAGCAGGAATAAGTATGAAAGTTGAAGGGTTGGGCTGGGATTGTAACTCAGTTGTTAGAGCATTTGCCTAGCATGTGTGAGGCACTGGGTTTGATCTTCAGCACCACATGCAAATAAATAAAATGAAGGTATTGTGTCCATCTGCAACTAAAAAAAAATATTTAAAAAAGTTGAAGGGTTAGGGGAAAAAATTTTGGCGGGCAAAAGTTTCCACAAAAGATGCCTGAGGTCCAGCTATATGGTATGTAAAGTCAAGAGGTAAGAGGCCATGCAGGACCAGGCACTAGTTAGAAACTTTCTGAGCCAGAGTGGGGAGTCTGAGTTATACATGGAAGCTTAGAACGTTAAAGCCTCCTGATTTCAGCCTAGAAAGGGGCTACTGGGAAACTTAATCTTTAGTAGAGTCAGGTGGGTTCTTGCCTGCACCTATGCCCACAATGTAGTTGCTGCGAGGCAGAGCTCCACCACTGGGGAATGCCTCCCGTATCCCTTTCTGGGTCACTGGGCTACTTTTGCCTGTGAAGAAGAAAGGTGATCCTCTTGGTCTCATTGAGTTACCTTAGTACTCTCATCACTTCTTCAACTTTTATTTGGAGGCAGGGCTGGGCTGTACACACACACACACACACACACTCACACACACACACACAAAAGCAATTTGTTTTCCTCTTACATATTTGAGAAATTAGAAATTGTTGTATGGCTCATGATAGAAATACCATTGGTCTACATGGTTGAAAAATCTTCCTCTCTTTTCAAAATTCTCTAGAAAAAGTAGGAAAAGAGTTCCTATAAATAATGCTATTTCTATCACTACAAAATTCATAAGACAAAGGATCAAAACAGATCTATTAGGCAAAATATATGGTAACTTGAAACAAATGAGTGCTATAGTCTGGATCCTTCTAATCAAAGCACTCTAAACAAAACTCGAGAATAGCAATACGCATGCTGTCATAACTTAAAGCCAAAATTATTTTCTATAAAGTGATTTCTGAATTCTAAAACAGCTTACCTTTTTTTTTCTAGGTAGCTATCAATTCATAAAAACCTTTAATTCCCAATCATTTAATTATTGGCAGACTACAAATCAGAGTTTGATTCAATATTTTTGTGGTCTGATTTTATCTTTTATTAAAACATATTCTTTTTATTATTTTTTTTT
>CM053405.1:99875556-99893281 GCA_028644305.1 Xerus rutilus
AAAAAAAAAAAAATACCCTAAGTAGTCAAATTCACAGAGACAGAAAATAGAATGGTGGTTGCCAGGGACTGAAAGGAGAAAAGAATAGGGAGTTATGTTTTAATGGTATGGAGTTTCAGTTTTGCAAAATGACAAGAGTTCTGGGGCTGGGGTTGTGGCTCAGTGGTAGAGTGCTTGCCTAGCATGTGTGAGGCACTGGGTTTGATCCTCAGCACCACATTAAAAAAAATGAATTTTAAAAAAAATGACAAGAGTACTGAAGATGTATGATTGCACAATGTGAATATAGCTAATTCCACTAAACTATATGCTTTAAAATAGTTAGAATGGTAAATTTTATGTTCGGTATTTTTACCACAAAAAAATATGAATGAGTTAAAAAAAAAAAACAACTTTAGAAAATGGCAACAAGAATTCATGAGAAACCCCTGTATTGCTCTGATTCCTTAAGGAAAGTGAAGAGGCAGTGGACATGAAAGAAATGAACCATCAAGTTAGTAAGAGGGAAGTTTGTAGCCAAGTAACTAAATTAGTGATCTGCAACATAGAACAGTTTCAGGTGGTAATGAGATCTAGGGTAAGGCCATGGAAGCAGGTGACTGGAGCAGAATGAAAGAAAAGTTAATAGAATATGTGCATGTTAAAGAGCCAAGAGACCTGATCGTTGGTGAGACAGCCATATGGATGTTTAAATCACCCAGGAGGAGGGCAGAATCTGGGATGAAGGAGAAGACTGTGAGAAAGGAAGTAAATTCTATGAATGAGTAAAATTGTCTGAAAGTTTCACCCTATTTGGTTAGCATTCCTAGACTATATTTAGTTTCTAGATATCTAAAATACACCAGCTGAGCTCAAAAGAGTGGCTTGTATAAATGAGAATGCAACTAGCTAAGAAGAGAAATGTAGCGATGCCATGGACTGTTAAGTTTGCAACAGCAGCACATTCCTTCCCTGCAGGAAATCTGCGTGGGAAAGCACTTCACAATCAGAAGCTATTTAGTGAACATGGAATGAAAGAAAGGGTGGTGATGGTTGATAGGCGAAGAGTGAGGATTGTAGTGTTTAAAGGCCTAATGACATCATCCTGCAATAATTTGATGTATCAGCCGCCAAAGTAAGATCACATACCACAGGGACCCAAAAAGCAGACTTGGGTTTGACCATCTCCTAGCCACTGAACGCATCAAGTAGGTATTGCCAAGTTTGCCTTCTGATGTCCCCTTTCTTCTAGGCATTCATGTTCAGTACCCAACCTTAATTGATCCATTTTTTCTTTATGGAAATAATGGCATCAGTTAATATGTAACCAGCTTTAATATGACTAAGGAGACATGGGGTTTTTGTAAGTTATGTTGACCTTTGCTATGAACTGAATATTTGCATCCCTGCACTCTGCCCCCTGAGCCCCTCCCCAACCAAATTCCTCTGTTGAAGCTCACTGTGATGGCATTTGGAGGGTGGGGTTTTGTAAAGTAATTACATTTAATGAAGTCATGGATGTGGAAAAGAGGTACATGATCTCCCTGAGGGAATGCATCAAGGAAGGCCATGTGAGATCATAACCAGACCCCTACCAACACCCTAACAATCTGGCACCCGGATGTCAGACATCCAGCCTCAGAAACATGAGAAATAAACATTTGTGTTTAAGCCACCCAGTCTGTGGCATTTGTTATAGCATCCCAAACTAAGATAACATTTTTCTCATATCATTCTTTGGTGTCAATTTTAGTAGATTCTTAAGAGCTGTGTATTTGCATTACTTTATAGTAACTATAATTTTACTTTTACTATTGATATTATCATTATTTCATCATGTTCAGTTTTTTTAAATGACATGCTCAGAATGCCCCCTTGATCATTTTGTTATCTAATTAGTTTTTATCATTTATTTCAGTGATTCTTCTAAGCAAAAGGCATTTCCATTGGTACATAATGTACAGAGGTCTCAAAAGTTAAACTGAGCCCATCATGGAAGTATTTCAGTTCCTAAAAAAATGATCTGACATGGACCAGTGACCACTCTAACAAAATATGTTCTTAGTATCAGCTCTGGAAGAGGCTACTTTAGTTGGATTTTATTGAGGTGTTTTCTCAATTTTGAAGGACCATTTTAATGTGCTGTATCTAATTTTGTATTAGGTACTTAGATGCATTAATACTTTCAAGTCTCTAGAGAACCTTTGAGCACAGTATAACATTAAGAAGGAAAAAAAACCAAACTGTGGTGTCCTAAGAATGAAGTGTCTTTTCATTTACCCCTTATAGCTTAAAATTTCTATTTATTTTCCTTTTGTTTAATAGATAGCTCATTATACATGCAAATGGAAGGGAACATCAGCATATATTATCCCAGGTTATTTAGTTTTGGATTTTAAGCTTAAAAATAACTTTTCTCTTTAGAAAAACAATATATATCAATGACCAAATAATAAAAAAAAAAGTAAACAAGCAAAGCTAAACTAGAAGCTGGGCGTGGTGACGCACATCTGTAATCCCAGCACTTTGGGAGGCTGAGACAGGAGAATTGCCAGTTCAAAGCCAGCCTCAGCAAAGGCAAGGTGCTAAGCAACTCAGTGAGATCCTGTCTCTACATAAAACACAAAATAGGCAAGAGATGTGGTTCAGTGGTCAAGTACTCCTGAATTCAATCCTGGTACCAAAAAAAAAAAAAAACTAAACTAGACAGTTTGTACTTAACACTTAATTACATTGTCTTGCAATTTTTTTTATGTGTCACTTTTCAGACTTTTATTATGTTTGAGTAATTAGATTTTTAATATATGAAACCATACATACCATATATATCATTTAGTAACTTAGGTTTTTCCTAAATTGTTAATATCTTTCTATATTGATACACATTAATTGATATCTTTGTTTTTTACTTTTTAAAAATCTCCATGGAATTTTCTTGTATGCATAGATACACTATTCTTTATTTATTTATTTCTCAAATAATGGAAATGGAGGAATTTTTTTCCAAACATTTCACTATAATAAGTAACTCTGCTATGAACTTGTCAAACCTATATTTTTGCAATTCATTCTTTGTGATAAATTTCTAGAGATGGAATTAATCCCAAGAAAATAATTTTGATACTTTTTGCCAGTCTGCACAAAGTTTTTCTGATTCACTCTCTGAATATGTATGCTCATTTTCCCACACCTTCATCAGTACTAGGCATTATTACTCTCTTTTCTTTCTGTTGAGAGACAGAAATAGATAGTAATTCTGAAATACCCTTGAATATGCATACATTTTATTTTCTGGGAACCTTTTAGAAAAAAAAAAAAGCCACAAAATGGATCCAGCATGATAGCATCTGGATATTGGTCAGTTTCTTCATTTCATTCGTTGCCCTGAATCTCCTGATCTTTGTTCTCTGCTTCATTGAGGCATAAAAATATCTTTCCTGACACCGAACTACAGCACTAGCCCTTTTATTTCCAAATTTAGTAGTGATAATGCACATACATCTAGATTTGAAGTCATGAAGTTTTCCCTAGTCTTAATTGTCTATATTGGCCTAATCACAAAGTAAAAGACTTCTCTTTCAATGTAGTTGAGGAATCTTTATTCTATACATCTTTAGTTTATATATCGCATCCTCCTAGTTCACCACTCAGTCTCTCTCTCAAACTAAACCATACAAATTAGAAAGATTAATATGCTCTTGAGAATCCATTTCCTCTTTTCACATTTGCCCCTCACTATAATCCAATCAGGCTCCTGCTTCATTCACCTGCTTCAACTTTACCCCTCCAAATTTGGAACAATTTTTTAAATGACAGAATTCATTTTTGTTTAGTTTTGTATATCTTTTAAAGAACAAAGCAAATTATATACTCCATGGCTGAAAATCTCTATTATTAGAAAATTGGTCCATATTGTTAGCATGATATAAAAAGATAGATATGCCCTTAACCACCTCTAATACTTGTTTTTCTGTTCTAACACATCAACCATTTCTCATTTCCATTGACATGACATGCTGTTATCCATGCTCTTGGCTCAACTCTCTTTATATATATTCACAAATATATCTGTATATCTTTATGAATCTGAACAACTCATATTTATCTTACCTAAAATTTTGCTTTAAATGTAGGTCAAGTCCCTGTTATTTTATTGCACCCTGCTTTCATCCTGGGACCAATCACAAAAGTAATTGATTATGAGCATAGTTATTTAAGGACCTCATCTCCACCAAACTATAAACCCTACGGAGTTAAGATATTATCTTTAGCTTCTTTGTATTCCTAGCACCTAGCACAGTGCATGACACATAGTAGGCACTCAATAAATGTTTGTGGAATGGATCATAGTAAGATGAAAGGAAGAAAGATTTGGATGCATAGGTAAAAGTGTTGGTCCTAAGATGACAAGTTGAAGAAATGGCCTTTTGCAGTTATTCTCTTCTCAGTAAAGAGGGAAACAAGAAAATCCAAGAATCACTAAAAATTTGAAAGTGGTAGAAAACATGATGGTTAATGTTGTTCACTTGACTGGATTGTAAGACACTTAAAACACTAGTAGAGCACACTTCTGGATGTGTAAGGGAGTTTCCAGAGAAGAATGGCCTATGAGTTCCCTAACTGAGGTGGGGAATCCCCCACCATGAACATGGAAAACAACACCCAACAGGCTGGAGGCCCAGGTGGAGGCAAAAAGGCAAAGAAGGGAGAAGCTCCCATGTGTGCATGCACAACACTTCTTGAGCAGGTTGTTTTTATTGCTGCGATTGCCTGTGGGTATCAGATTCCTGATTCTTTAGCCTTTAAACAAGTGTGCACTTGCAACCCTCTAGGTGGCTTTCAAGTCATCAGCCTTAGAGTGGGGCTGCATCATTGGTCTCTCTTTGTCCAGATTCTTTCCAGACTCAGGCTGAGAAGCTACTTGTTCTCTGACTCTCCAGCATGCAGAGAATAAATAGTTTACTATGGAACTATCAACTTGTGATTGTGTAATCTAATCTAATAAATTCCCTCTTATATATATGTGTGTGTATGTGTTAATTTTTTCCCATTTTTATTAGTGCATTATAATTATACATAATAGTGGAATTTGTTGTTATATATTTATATGTGAACACAATGTAGCAGTAATTTGGTCAGTTTCATTCCCCAATATCTCCTCTTTTGGTTCTGTTCCTCTGGCAAACCCTAACTAATACAGATTGAATCAGATCTTGAGGATAATGGGACATTTTGGAATAACCATGGTGAAGAACTGGAGAGTTGGCTAAGTAACAAACATCTTTGTAGGTCGTATGAGGGTTATAGCCAAGAATATACAGCAACATTAACCTGCACAGTATGGGGATTTCTCTAGCAGAATGTCACAGCCGAGTGCACTTGGTAAAGGCAGACAAACAGATTCTTTTAGGGTTAGTAGCATTCCAGGAGATGGAACAGATGAACAGTTGGGCAAAGGAGCTTAGAATATTAGGAAGAGAATTGAAATACTGAATTATAGTAACTAAGCTGTATTAAAAAGGAAGTGGGGCTGGGATTATGGCGCAGTGGTAGCGTGCTCGCCTAGCACGCGTGAGGCACTGGGTTCTATTCTCAGCACCACATAAAAATAAAATAAAGATATTCTGTTCACCTACAACTAAAAAATAAATATTAAAAAAAAAAAGGAAGTGAAGTCAAAGTGTTACCAGAAGACAGATAAAAGATCAATGGACTAGAGAGCTAAGAGGCTTAGAAAAAGCTTAACAAAAGTATAGTGAAAAAGAAATGAGAAAAAGAAGATTTGGTCCCAATGCAGAGTACTTAGTTATTTTGAAGGTGAAATGTTTTCTATTGAATCAAAATTCCAAGGAATGACCATGGGATGATGAGGGTCATTGGAAATGTGTGAAGCAGATGTCCAACAGACCATTAGGAAATCACATTATATAGGAGGAAAACCTAGCTTGGGATAAAGAGGCAAAGTAAGCTCAGTGACAAAAATTTCAGAGAAAGGAAGGGGACATAACCAGGATGTTAGATAGTTTCGAAGGATTCCATAATAGAAAGTATAAAAGTATTTGAGACTGCCTGAGGAAAGTTTATAGTATGAGGAAATAGAAGACCACCCATATTCACAGAAGAAAGAAAAGCTAGCTTTAAAAAAATAGTCAGATAAGTAAGAAAAAAAACAATATAAAATATCAAAAGTGAAGGAAGTTGATAGCAATTAGAATGTGCCCAGAACAGTGACTTCTATAGATTATAATTGAAAAAAATTCAACAAGAGAAGGGTCAAAAAGAGATGCTGATCATATTTGTTGATGAATGAGTTCTTGCCAACCTTATGGAAAATTATAGAGTGAATACAGGCATCCAAATTAGTATTTTAATTGTACCCTTCTTCCAGATATTCTCAGAAGTATGTAGTTATTGGACATGGGATAAGAGTATATTTCAATTTTTCCACAATAGAACACCTGTCCCTATCATAAATTTGCATTGGTTTTAAATTTTCCTTAGGAGACTTCCTCTCCTTGATTTGTTCTGCCCTAGTTCCCTACCTCCTTTTAAAACAAAGATTGAGTTATTCTTATGTGAGCATTGCAATTCAAGCTCTTTCCTAGTGATAACTGTCACAAATTAAAAAGATGTGGTACTCTACAATAAATTTGGAAAAGCTATTATAGCATTATCAATATTTAGATAAATGTTTTCTGCTAGATATACACACTTGACTCTATTTATTTCTTACTATGTGAGTGTGATATGGCTTGGAATATGTACAATATTGTGAAGTATTTACTTAAAGATTTATTATTTTCCAAAGTAGAAGTGGAATAAAATATCAATCATTGTATCACCAGAAATAATATGCTAAAATATACATGAAACAGATTTTTATCTGAAATGTATGCAATATTTACTACACAGTACTGTGTTTGGAGCGAAAATGTATGTAAAATGTTATGTTACATGTGTTTTATGTATATATAAGTGCATAGAAAGCAGCCGTCTATCCATGGCCAATACATCCTGACTACCTGTTATGGGCCAGACACTATACTAGGCACTTTGGGTACAGTAGTGCACAAGGCAAGGGTAGTCCTGCTTCCCAAAGGTTATAGTCTGTAGGAAAAGAAAACATTAAACTAATATTTCAAGCATGATAACTATTACTACAAAGGTGGAAATGACTAGTACTATGGGGATGTAAAACATATGATTGGAAAGATACAATTCAAAATATTCAGAGAGGTTATTTGTGGGAATTAAAAAGCTTACAGGTGATTTTATAATTTTCTCTTTTTTATTTTTTGAACTTTTGGTTCAAAGCAAGACTTTTGTATTAATTAGGATTCTTCAGAGAAATAGAATGAATAAGATGGATAGATATATAGAGGAATAGATAGATAAACAGATGATAGGTGATAGAAAGAAAGAAAGAAAGAAAGAAAGAAAGAAAGAAAGAAAGAAAGAAAGAAAGAAAGAAAGAAAGGAAGGAAGGAAGGAAGAAAAGTAGATAAATTGATTTACTATGAGAATTAGTTCATGTAACTATGGAGGCTGAAAAAGTCCCATGATATTTCTGCAAACTGAAGAACCAGGGAAGCTACTAAGTAATTCAGACCAAGAACATTGGTCTAAATATTGGAGGACCAATGGTGCAATCCTCAGGCAGAGGTTGAAGGCCTAAGAACCTGGGTGGGGGATATAGGGTTACTGGTATAAGTCTCTCATCCAAAATCTGAGAACCTGGAGATCTTATTCCAAGGACAGAAGATGTATGTCTCAGCTCCAAAAGAAAAAGCAAATATGTACATTTCTACTTTTTTTGCTCTATCTGGGCCCTCAACAAATTGGTGCATAACCATGGTTGGTGAGGGTAGATCTTCTGCATTCAGTCTGATTCGAATACCAGTCTCTTCCAGAAACACCCTCACAGATGCACCTAGTAAAGTTGACCCATACAACTAAACATTTAAATTTAACCACATTTCCATTACTAGAAAAGACATAATAATACTTGAGTCAAAAAAGTCAAGCAAAGCATTTTGGTTCTGCTTCATCTCTTGCAATTCTAATAAATGACTTTGGAATTGTTAAGTTTATTTTGAAACAATAAAACCTAAATTAAAGACCATGTTTCAGAGCTGGGGGTAGAGTTCAGTGGTGGAGCAAGTGACCCTCATTGATGTTGGTGTTAGTTCCTGATAAACTCACTGTATGTTGAAAATATCATAAGTCAAAGACCTAACCTAGTAAACATCATAGCTTAGCAATAGAGTACACTGTGCAGTATTGACTGTTTCTCCCTGTGATGGTGTGGCCAAATGAGAGCTACAGCTCACTGCTGCTACCTACCACCTGGAGAAAGTATGGTACCACATAATACTAGCCTAGGAAAAGATCAAATGTCAAAATTTAATGTATGCTTTCTACTGAATGAACATGACTTTTCACCATTGTAATGTCAAGAAACCATAAATTTGAAACATTGTAAGTCAGGAACCAATGGCATCATCTTTGACAAAGATGCCAAAAATACACAATGGTAAAAGGAAAGTCTCTTTAATAAGTGATGCTGGGAAAACTACATATCCACCAGCAAAACAATGAAATTGAACCCTGGTGTTACACTATAAACAAAAATTAACTTGAAATGGGTTGAAGGCTTAAACTTAAGGTCTAAAACCATAAAACTCTTACAATAAAACATTGGGTTTTCAAAAGTTTGTTGACATGGGTCTTGAAAGTGATTTTTTTGATATGACCCCACAAGTGGAAGCACATGGAACAAAAAAGCTTTTGAACATCCAAGGGACTCATTAACAGAATGAAAAGGCAACCAATAGACTGCAAGAAAATATTTTCAAATTACATATCCAATAAAGGGTTACCATCCAACATATATAAGAAATGCACACAACTCAATAGCAAAAATACAAATAAACCAATTAAAAATGGATAAGCCGGGCGCGGTGGCTCAAGCCTGTAATCCCAGCACTTAGGGAGGCTGAGACAGGAGAATCACGAGTTCAAAGCCAGCCTCAGCAACGGTGAGGTGCTAAGCAACTCAGTGAGACCCTGTCTCTACATAAAACACAAAATAGGGCTGGGGATGTGGCTCAGTGGTCGAGTGCCCCTGAGTTCAATCCCCAGTACCAAAAAAAAAAAAAAATGGATAAAGATTCCAAATAAATATTTCTCAAAAAAGATACATAAATAATGAACAAGTATAGGGGCTGGGATTGTAGCTTAGTGGTAGAGTGCTTGCCTCACATGCGTGAGGCCCTGGGTTCAATCCTCAGCACCACATACAAAGCAATAAAATAAAGACATTGTGTCCATCTACAACTAAAAAAAAATATTTAAAAAAAATAATGAACAAGTATATATAAAAATGCTCGATATCACTAATGATCAGGGATATCATCTAAACCTAGTTAGTATGGCTATTATGAAACATAAGAGATAGCAAGTGTTAGTAGGGGGGGCGGGCGTCGAGAAAAAGGAACTTTTGTGTATTACTGGGAATAAAAATTGATATACTATTATGAAGAAAAGAATGAAGATTCTTCCAAATATTAAAAATAGTAATACCATATTCAAAGGAAATTAAACCAGTATCTCTTCAGAGGTATCTGCAACTCCATGTTCATTTCAGCATTATTTATAATAGCCAAGATACAGGAACATCCTAAATGTCTATCAACAGATGAATGGATAAAGAAATTATGGTACATATATATGATGGAATATTATCCAGCCAAAAAAAGGAAATCCTGTTATTTGCAACAACACGGATTAAGCTAGAGGGCATTATGCTAAGTGAAATAAGATAGACATAGACAAATACTGTATGATCTCACTAAATCGAAAATACCTAAAAATTCTAAAAGCAGAGAACAGAATGGTGCTTGCCATGGGGTAAGGGGAGGGTTCATGGGGGAAATGCAAAGGTACAGGTCCAAGGATCCAAATTTTCAGTTATAAGATGATCAAGTTCTGGGGACCTAATGTGATAGCTGTGTTAATAATAAAATAGAAGAATAAAAAGAGTAGATTTATAGAAGGCTAACTAAAACAAGCACTAATTAAGAAAACAAAAGATTGAAGTCTAAGTCCTATGATTGCTTGTACACGATCATGAACAATTCAAACCTCAGTTCCTCCAAAGGAAAAGAGCCAAGTCTGTGATTGACTATGAGCGTATACAAGTAGAACAGAAATCTTGCTTAAAGTTAATACAAGGAATGCTCATGTTTATTGTTGTTAAACTACAGAGGTAATTGGTGGAAAATTAAATATCAGACTCTCCTAGTGATAATTGGAGAGAAAAAAATTTTTTAAATATTTTTTTAGTTGTAGATGGATGCAATATCTTTATTTTATTTATTTATTTGTACATGGTGCTGAGGATCGAACTCAGTGACTCACCCATGCAAGGCAAGCGCTCTACCACTGAGCCACAGCCCTAGCCCCTGGAGAGAAAATTTTTTAATCTATGCATTATATTTTTTCCCTTGATTCTGAAATGACTCATTCATTCCCAAACAGAAAAAAAAAATCTCAGTGAGAAAGAGGCAAATACCTAGAGTATGTAGCAACAACTTTGTGCACACAGCATCTTCTGTAAAGAAAAAGAGATTCATGACAACAGCTAAAAATAAATACTCTCCTAGTACACCAATACAACACATGTATTACATTTCAAAAGGGCTTAAGAATTAAGTACGTTCCATATAAAACTGCATGGATTATAATATAATATTCAGGATCCTATAAATTCTTCAATTTTGTCATTCTCAACACCATTAACTGTGGATATTTGGAATTGTCAGAAAACAAAATGCTGGGTAGACATGATTTTTTTGATACACACAGTATAAATGTAAGGTTCAACTTACAAATCAGGGTGACTCCTTTTTTCAAGTGAGAATGTATTATCACTTCTGTTTAGCAATTGGCATGTCGTGTAAACTAGTTGATTTTTTAAAATTTTAAATGGAGGGGCTGGGGTTGTGGCTCAGTGGTAGAGCCCTTGCCTAGCATGTGTGAGGCACTGGGTTCAATTCTCAGCACCACATATAAAGAAATAAAAAATTTTAAAAAGTTCCATCAACAACTAAAAAATAAAAACAAAACAAAACAAAACAAAAACTTCAAATAGAATAAAGGTACATTCATGGCAACATATAGCATAGTTGAGCTTCCTTGAAGACAAACCTCAGAATTTCAATGGGCTGAATCAAAGCATTCCTATAGAGACTAGTAGACAGCTTTGTATTTTGTTTGGTTTTTAAAAAGAGATTAGTGATGGGGCTGGTTGGTGGCTCAGTGGTAGAGTGCTTGCCTCGCAGGTGTGAGGCACAGGGTTCGATCCTCAGCACCACATACAAAATACATAAATAAATTTAAAAAGGTTTAAAAAAATCTTTAAAAAAATTTAAAAAAAGAGATCAGTGATGAATGAAGGTCGGGCAAAACAGCAAGTGTTTAAATGGAAAACAGTATGACAGGGGTTATGGCAGGGTGATGGCATTGGCAATTAACTAATGTCAATGATACACTTAAGAAATACTGTGAAAGACAGCTAATAAATCACAGCTGGCCATCATTAATAATCCATGACAGAAGGGGAAGGAGAAAGAAAGAGAGAGGAGAGAGCACTCAGTAACAAGATACACAGTAAAGCATGACGTGTCCTATAATTAGAACTATTTCTAGTGCCAGACGACCTGGAAAGGCTTTGTAGGGAATAGTTCAATAAATAACTATGAGGTTGACAAGCAGGTTATAAGTTTTTCACCTATTCAATTTTTTTATTTTAATTGTGAGTGCCTGTGTGCCTCTGTGTGTGTGTTCGTGTACCTTTTAAAGGCATATTAGGCAGGTGTACGGAGGTTAAATTTTGACTTCCTACATGTTCCTAAGGATATTATCATTCTAAACAGGAAAGGCAGCTAATATATTATTATTCTAGTCTCTGTTGGAATTCTTAAATTGACAATTTCCCTGTGATAACATATTATAATAATAACCATTACTTTCAGATTACCCATATACAAAGAACTGAACACCCTTTCAATATCCATTTGACGTTTCCAGCCAACATTATTATCCTTATCTTATCAGCACTGCCAAAGTTCACAGTGAAAAGTACAGTATGCTAATTTTTAAGCACTGCTTAGGCTATTAAACTGGCAGTTACAATATGGTGTGATAAGTCCAATGCTTGGGAAAGGAGAAGATAGTATTGTCAAGGCGATAACTTTGGAGGTTAAAGAAATCTTCCTTCAGGAAGTGACATATAATATGAAACTTGGAGGATTTCAGCAGTAGTTATAGCAGCAGTGAATGCTGGCTACATATAGTTGTTGAAGGAGATAAAAAGAGGTTGGACATAGAATTGAAAATAGTGTTTATTAATGAATTACAAATTCCTCAAGGAATTCTTGATTATTGTATACCCACATTATGTGACACAGAATAAAAATTCAATAACTATTTGTTGAATGAATGAATAAATGAAACAAATTTAACCAAATTTGCTTTCCTATGAAAACTAACTTGGGAGGACTTTGCATCTTCATTTTACCGTATTAAATTTTTAATATTGATGCTTCCTGGAGTGTTTTCTTTAAGCTGCCCTAACACAGGAAAGAGAAATGATACTTCCCAAATTTGTATTTTGGAGATTCTTGAAACTATAGAAAAGTTGAAAGAATGGTATAATGAATAACCATAAACCTACCCCTTGTTATTAATTTGCACTATCTCTGTGTATGTTATTGAAAGTTATAGATATCATGCTTTATCACTAACTATTCAGCAGTAGTTTCTAAGAATAAGAACATTTGCATGTAAAATTTTATATTATAATTTTATAGTATAATTACATATATAAATCATTAATATATAACACTAATTCATACATATAATAGTAATTCACTCAATATAATTATTTGTACCTCCTCCAATTATTCCAAAATGTCTTTTGTAAACTTTTTTCAAACAAGGATCCAATCACAGTTCACAAATGTGGTTGGTTGTTTAGTCTCTGAAAATGAGAGTTTTTGAGCAAAGTACAAAAGTTTTAGAATTATTTAAGCTAGGACAAAAGTGTTGAAAACTTAATATTCAACAGACAGAATTGAGCAAGTAGGTTTATTTTCCAATTGGAAAATGCTTTCTCCCTTGCTAACTAGATCAGTTGGCAAGAGCAGTGTATTTATGAGTCTGAGGTCAAAGGATCACTCTCCCTATGGGTCTCCTCTCCGTGGAGAATAACCTCTGTCTGTGCAATAATACATGTGCTTCATGCCCTAGGTAATCACTTGATAAAAGATTGGCCTTTGTCACTGGAAGGAATTAAATGAGTGTGTATAAATGGTTAAGTGAAAATTTATTATGCCTTTTGAAGGGGAAAACCCTCAATAAATAAATTCATCATTTAGTGAGACTTATTCATATACAAAGTGGCCCGTTGGTTCAAGCATATGCTTATACCATGGGATATTTTGTAAGGATCTTCCAGTTGAGTCTGTGGACAGGGACAAAGGATAATCTAAGATAAATACCAAATGAAGTTGGAATCAGTCTCTTCTATTGCACCTGTCAAGTTATCACATCGTAGAAAACATTAAGTGCAAATATCTGAGCTTACTTTAGGAGATAAAATTTTGTCCCTTCACCTCTCTTTCCCTCTCTCTTTCTTTCCTCTTTAGTAGAAATGCCAGTAGGAATATTACATTGATTGACACCCTGCTTGTACCATAATTAAGTTTGCAGGGCTATGCAGTATCTCAGTTTCTAGCTGCACAAGATTAAAAAAGTGGTTATAATTTATCTCCTTTCCATATATTCAAATGCAGTTTGATGTTCAAAGGTACTAACTTTTCTAAAATTGTGAACCTTCAAGGTGTTTATTAGTTCTGTCATTTTCAGAAGTCTCAGTAAAGATTGGCTTATGCGCTCTAGATCCTAGCAATGAAAAACTACTCAAAACTTCTTGTAGTCACTATGACTTACAGGAGATGATCAAAACAGAAACACTTGTATTCTCTGAATAACTGGTATATTTGTTTTGCTTTGTTTTGTTTTTTGTTTTTTGCTACTGTGATATAACTGAGGCTGGATAATTATAAGGAAAAAAGATTTGTTTAGTTTTTGAGGCTGAAAGTTCCAGCAGCATAATCATCAACTCTGGAGAGGATACTTTCAGCCACATCATCTTATGGTGGATGGAACCACAATGGCTCATGAGAGAAGAGAGATCATACATTATAGAAAGGAAGCCATAGCAAGGCGGAGAGTCCAGTCTTGTGATCTCCTACTAAGTCCTACATTGTAAAGGTCCCAGCACCTCTCTTTGTCACAATGGGGATAAAGCTTCCAATTTGTAAATCCGTGGGGGTCAAAACAACCAAACCACAGCAACTGTGGTGGTTTCTTGATAAGCTTTCTTCTTCCTTTTTTTTTGGGAGGGGGGTAATGGTATAGGTACCGGGGATTGAACTCAGGGGCACTCGACCACTCAGCCACATCCTCAAGCCTATTTTGTAATTTATTTAGAGACAGGGTCTCACTGAGTTGCTTAGCGTCTCACTTTTGCTGAGGCTGGCTTTGAACTCACAATCCTCCTGCCTCAGCCTCCCAAGCCGCTAGGATTACAGGTGTGCAGCACCCGGCCCAGCTTCTTCTTCCTTTTAAAACTTATAAATAATATCTCTTTTCCTACATCATATGTTCTGGTTTTATATTAAAATAAATACTCTGGATTTTCTATGCAGATTACTTTTTAAACATAAACGTGTGCAGAGGGATAGTCATGAATGCCGATGGCATGGGAGTAGAGCTTTTGAAGTCTGTACATGAACAATGGTCCTCTTCACCTGTATAGATCACTTTTTGGCTTCACACTGCTATGGCTCTCTGTAGTCTGACCTTGGTGGTAAGCAAGTATCTCCACTCTAAGGTCTTTCCTCAGCCTTTGTGTCTGGCAAGCTGCCTTGTTTTCAATTGTTCCACACCAGGTTAATCCATCCCCTTTTCCTGCAATATATACATCATTAGAAGTAGCTGTTGTACCAATATATAAAAATTCCTATGTAAATTAAACATTCTGACAACATTCCCAGCTCATTGCAGTTAAATAAAACTGTATATTATTAAAAGCAGAGATAAATAGGGTTCCAGAATCAAATTATTGCTATACTTTAGAACATCATCATTTTCTATTAAAGTTGATTCAGAGATAAAATTCACAAAACTGGAAACACTACCAGATGGGACATCAACTGGAGTTATATATACTTTAGGACATATTAGTAACTGTGAATACCACTATGGCAGTATGTTCATCAGTAAACTAGGGATTCCTAATCACCAGTATGTGACAGATCCATGGGAGATGAAGAGGTTTTGCTGCTAGCCTTCAGATTATTATGTACAAGCTGTAGCCAATTGTACTTCTGCTGAGCCTGTAAAAACAGCAGATACACATATTTGTGTATATAAAAATTATTCATCAAGAGTTCCCTGCATAAACATAGTTTGCATTCCCCACTCTTTGAAAATCTTTATTTCCTCCACCCCGGAGCTTAATGCACATTCATTTCTCTTTCTGTTTGTCATTCTCAATCTCAAAAAAAAAGCCTTCTAAATATTATGAAGTCAGTTGATTTTTCTCAACTGATAAAGCATTGAATTCATAATTTTCTAAATAGTTGGTATAACAGAAAAATTTAGCATTTTCGATGGGAAGCTTAGGAAGTATACACACTTGGGATTGTTTTAACAGCACCACACACATTTCAGGCTTTTCCTGTGTTCACTTAGCATCATGCTAAAAATCACAAAGGCATATGGAAAGATTTACTTTGTTCAGAAAAAATACAGATACTTAAAATAGCACAGGAATACACAATAATCCAAAAGAGAACACTGAGGGGAGAGTCTCTCCACAGGTTGCTCAAAAGAAAGCATCAGAATTTTCTTAGCATCATTCTACAGCCACGCACAGGCAGAGTCCTGGCCTGACCCTGAGATTTAAGATCATCCAAGCACTTCTGAGGAACCTCTAGGCAGGACTGCCATGAATCCCTTTGCAGGAAGATTTCTTATTGAAGAATAGAGAGGTGGTAGAAAAGACAAAGGGTTTCTGCCTCAAATCTCATTGTTCATGAACCAAAGCCTCACGTGTGGAGCTTAAAGAGATAGACACAGTAGACATAAGGCATAAATGTGAATTTTCCTAAGGGGTGAAAGTGGTAGAATGTCACATCCAAAGGCAGGAGTGGAAGTATTCTTCTCCCTCTGGGTGGAAAAGACCTTTGCTTTGGTGCAGTGAGACTCCTGGGAATCCAGTGTTGGAAATGTCTAGAGATGTCGCCCCTGGTGTGGTTAGACATCCTTGTCACAGGACCAGAAACAGGGGAGTCAAACTGTGCCCAGAAGTAGCCTAGGCCAAAGTGAAAAATTAGGAGTTTTTGTGATCTCATGAGAACCATAACTGGGAAATCCCAGAAAAAAATTGGCAAGACTTGAAATGAAGCTCAGTTCCTACCAAAACAGGTAGGAGAATTAACCAACGTATATAAGCCCATGTGCAATAATAACTATAATAACTATAAATAACATTTCTTCTGAACATTTTGTATGTCCTAAATCATCAATCTTGTGCAATAGATACTATTATTATATTTCATGGGAAAACTAAGGCTCAGAGAAGTTAAATGACTTATCTAAGATCACAGTTAATAAATGTAAATCCCCAGGAGTTCGATTCCAGATCTCACTCTTTACCCCTTTAGTGCACTGTCATGAAATATTAAGCCAATCAATCAGGGTGTGTGTGTGTGTGTGTGTGTGTGTGTGTGTGTGTGTGTGTGTGAGAGAGAGAGAGAGAGAGAGAGAGATTTTCTGTTTTATTTTAGGAACATTATCTAGCCCTTATAATTCTGAGTAAACATCTGTTCACTTTACTATAAATTAATTAGTCCTAAAAAATTTCTAATGTAATTTGATTTACAGCTAGATCACTGGCTAACTTACAGTGGCCAATTGTATTTTTTTGCTATGCTTTTCCATTAATAGCCATGATTATCTTAATACAGTATGATTCTACATTAGTTGTAAAAGCAGGAATTTTACAGTATGATCTTACCACACTTTGTATTCTATATTCCTACTCAAGTCAAATGATTTTGTTTATATATTGTTATTCTTTTATAGATTTTGAACAACTTGAGGAAATATTTGATTTGTCTTTATTCTTAAGCTCCTGTCACTTCATACAAGTATGTGACACAGATGAATGAATATGCAATCAGCTAGTGACTCATTAACAGTCACCAAAGTGATACTGTGACGAAGCATTACAAAATTTTTATCAAGTGAAAAATGTAGATTCTTTAATAATTCTGGAGGAAACAAAAAGTTTTGGATTATTTGTTCAATTTATCAGATGTACTCAGTTCTGATTTAATGTACTTAGAGGTATATAAATTATTTTAGGCTACCAGGTCCCTTTTTGGTAAAACAAACTCTGTTTTACTAAATAATACCTTTGTGAACTTTAAGAATTAATGAGAAGCCGGGCGTGGTGGCGCAAGCCTGTAATCCCAGCACTTAGGGAGGCTGAGACAGGAGGATCGCGAGTTCAAAGCCAGCCTCAGCAATGGCGAGGTGCTAAGCAACTCAGTGAGACCCTGTCTCTACATAAAACACAAAATAGGGCTGGGGATGTGGCTCAGTGGTCGAG